>CP125978.1:462506177-463079624 GCA_030063025.1 Avena longiglumis
GTAGTTGTTAAGATAAGATCAAGAAATAGTAGATCAAGGATTGATAGTTAAAGAATTTGTGAATCAATGGGGAATTACCCAACATTGATGAACAACTTATATTAAGATAAGTTCCATAAAGATTGCTATAAAAAGAAAGATATATAGTGGATGATCTTGAATTAGTCTCTTTCCAACTCCAACTCATTAAAGAGTTTAAGATTAAGTATTACTATGATACTCATAGTAAGAATAGATAAGAATAAGATAGGTCAGCATTAATCATTGCATTTTTATTATGTTGGTGGTAACCTTAACTTAGTATTCATAGGTTGATATGATGAATAGTATGATATGATCCCTTAAGGATCATATATAAATCATTTAAGCAATGTATTATAAGTGACATTTTATTATATCTGGTCTACCCTTAGGCCTAATCATATCTAACCAAATATGGTTTTAGCAAAGGTCATATTAAAACTTATCGCAGTTAACTTGATGATCTACTTCAATTCCATCAAGTTAAGAGAAGCTTCAATCAATTTGACAAGTTTTATTTTAAAAGCTCGAAAATTATTCGGATTTTCTATGCATGAATGCAATGCACACATCTGGGTTCAGATTATTTCTAAGCTCTAATGATGGGATGTTACAGTACTTGGCGGATTTGAAGAATGGCAACATCAAGAAGAAAGGTATATCCGATATACATGTTATTAATGTGTATCTCACTAGTACTCATAGTAGTGTCTGGGTATTTGATACTGGTTCGATTGCTCATATTTGTAACTCGAAACAGGTGCCGCAGAATAAACGGAAGCTAGCGAAGTACGAGCTGACGATGCACGTGGAAATGGATCAAAGGTTGATGTGATCGCGGTCGGTACGCTACCTCTTCATCTACCATCGGATTAGTTTTATACTTAAATAATTTTTATTTGGTGCCTGCGTTGAGCATGAACATTATATCCGGATCATGTTTATTGTGAGACGGTTACTTGTTTAAGTCCGAGAATAATGGTTGTTCGATTTATATGAGTAATATGTTTTAAGCACATGCACCTTTGATAGATGCTCTATTCTTATTGAATCTCGATTGTGGTAATACACACATTAATAAAATTGAAGCTAAACGTTTGACAATGAGTGATAACTCGACCTATATGTGGCACTGTCGTCTTGGTCATATTGGAGTGAAGCGTATGAAGAAACTCCATTCCGATGGACTTCTTGAATCACTTGATTTTGAATCACTTGAAAGATGTGAAGCATGTCTGATGGGTAAAATGACGAAGACTCCATTTTCTGATTGTTGGAGATATGCCCTAGAGGCAATAATAAATGAAGTTATTATTATATCTTTGTGTTTATGATAAATGTTTATATTCATGCTATAATAGTATTAACAAGGAAACATTAATACTTGTGTGATTTGTAAACTTAATTTGAAGTCCCTAGTATAGCCTCTATACTTCACTAGCTTGTTGGTTGATTAATGATTGTGGTTTCCCTATCACTAGCCTCTATACTCCTATTGATAAGCGTAGCATAAAGATCAAGTCATTTCAATAGTTCAATTGCTATATGCTTTCTAATACATAGTAACCTAATTCCTTCGACCATGAGATCATGCATATCACCTTTACCGGATGGATGCTTTGATGACATCAAACACCACACCGTAACTGGGTGGCTATAAAGGTGGCATTAAGTGTTCAGAAAGTATTGGTTGAAACACATGGATCAAGAGTGGGATTTGTCCATCCACATGACGGATAGATATACTCTGGGCCCTCTCGGTGGAATGTCATCCAATTGGCTTGCAAGAATGTGACTTGGTCACAAGGGATCACATATCATGGGAACGAGAAAAGAGTACTTATCTGTAACGAGGTTGAACTAGGTATGCGAGAATCACGCGATCATAACCTCGGATAAGTAAACTATCGTGAGACAAAGGGAAATTGGTATCGTATGTAAGTGGTTCATTCGATCATAAAGTAATCGTAGAAATATCTTGGAGCCATATGAATTTCAGATTCCTCTATTGGTTATTGTTAGAAGTGTCTCGATCATGTCCGCATAATTCACGAACCGTAGGGAGACACACTTAAGGATTCGACGTTGTTTTGAGTAGTTATGCTATTATGAGAAAGAGACCGAATGTTGTTGAGTCTCGGATGGGATCCGGGATATCACGAGGTGATCCGGAATGGTCCGGAGAATAAGATTCATATAAGGAAAGTCCGTTTGAGTTGGGAATGATTAGGTGTTTTCATCGGGAATGTTCTAGAAGGTTCGGATTGTCCGGCACTCCGGGGAAGGGTACATGAGTGTGTCATTGAATGATTGCATCATGTACTAAGTGTTCTTGCTGTTCCAAAACATGAAAGTCAAATTGCCGGTTTGAAAGTCAAGCGGCTAAAGCAGAAACTGGAAAAGCGAAGCGTGGGAAGCAGGAAACTGGGAAACAAGCAAGAGGAGTTGGAACCAACTTGGAGGAGGAGTCCCACTCCTCGGGCCGCGCCCAGCCCTAGGCGAGTTGGGGAGGACTCCTCCCTCCTGGCCTAGCCCCTCCACCCATAAAAGGAGGCAGGGCTCCTCCTTGAGACACACAAGTTTCCACCTCTAATCTCAGGTTTAGAGCCGTTTGGTTTAGAGCTTCTAATTGCTTTAGCCTGCGGTTTAGAGCCTTCTAATTGGTGTGTCTAATCTCTAGACCACTAATAGCCCTCTCTCATAATCCACCATACTCGCTCCGGCTTAAGGCGAAGCCCTGCGGGATCTCCCCTCTACTTCCGGTACCACGCCGTTGTGCTGCCGAAATCGCGAGGAGAGTGCTACAACCTCCGCTTTTCTGGAACAAGGGAGAGGAAGGTCTTCGTCAGTACCGAACGTGTGACCGGCATGGAGCGCTGCGGAGCATAGCCGGAAGGATCGTCCACACGATCTTGATGAGATCGGAAGAGTATACGACTACATCACCCACGAGAATCCGCTCGTTAAACACTTTGGAATCTTGAGGGTAAGTTATTCCATCGACTCGTTGCTACAATCTAGTAGATAGATCTTGGCTTGTTTGTTTGTATGCGATAGAAATTTTTGTTTTCCATGCTACAAACCCCTACGATCAGTATCGAGCCGTGTCTATATGTAGATCTGTTGCAGAGTAGAACACAATGGTCATTGTGGGCGTTGATGCTTTATTGTCGATTGCTTTTGTGTACTTTGCATCTTGCGGTATGTTGGGATGAAGAGGCCGGGCTAACCTTACATGACATCGTTCATGAGACTTTCTCCACGCTTGACATGCAACTTGTATTGCATAAGTGGCTTTCTTGGTGCTGTTTCTCCTAGCATAGTTAAGATCCAATTTACAACGGGTAATCAACAATGCTAGTATCAATGTTGTGGTTCTTGTTCGTAAGTTAGAGCGACACTTATTGAAAGCCCCAAACCACGTAAAATATGCAAAGAAAGTAGCGTCTAACTTTGTTTTGCGGGGGTGTGCGATGATGTGATATGGCCATGATTGTGATTATATTTGATGTATGCAATGTTCCTTATTGTAAGTTGGCAACGGCGGGAAGCCATATGGTTGTCTTTAATTTATGTTAAGACCCGTGTCTATTCAAAGTAGTTGTAATAGTTGAAGCGGTGGCGACAACCATGGTGAAGCGTCATTGACCTTGATGCAATGGGTGATGATGGAGATCATGTTCGTGTTTGAAGATGGAGATCGGAAGCACAAAGAAGAAAGGCCATATCATATCACATATTATGAATTGCATGTGATGTTAATCTTTTATGCATCTTGTATTGCTTAGTAGGCGGTAGCATTATAAGATGATCCCTCATGCACATGAATTTCAAATCATAAAGTGTTCGCCCTTAGTTAGCACCGTTGCTAAAGCTTGTTGTTTGAAGCACCACGTGATGATGGTGTGTTAGATTACGCAAGTGTATACAACGTGAGCAAGCCAGATTTGCTCATGCGAAACTAAGGTTTGATCTTGTGAGCCTAGCATGTATACGGACATGGTCTCGGAACACGGATTACCGAAAGGTAAAGCATGAATCGTATAGTAGATATGATGAACATGATGATTGTTCGCCATTGAAACTATATCAACTCTCGTGATGGTCGGTGTTGATGTAGTGGATTTGGTTCGTGTGATCACTAAAACAATGTGAGGGATATTGTTTTGAGTGGGAGTTCACCTAGTTTAATTTCATTCATTAATTTGAACTCAATTTTTCATAAACTTAGTCTAAACTATTGCAAATATGTTGTAGATCAATGGCAGCCCCTACCATCAATTTTAATGCGTTCCTAGAGAAAGAAAAGTTGAAAAACAATGGAAGCAACTTCGCGGATTGGTTCCGCAATTTGAGGATTGTCCTCACAGCTGGTAATTTGACCTATGTCTTTGGATGCACATTGGGTGACCACACTGTGATGCTTCCGATGAAGTAAAGAATGTTTACCTTGCTCGGAAGAATCAGTACTCCATAGTTCAGTGTGCTATCTTGTATGGTTTAGAATCGGAGCTTCAGAAAAGGTTTGAAGAGCCGACCCATATGATATTGTCGAGGATCTCAAATTGATTTTTGAGACTCATGCGGCAATTGAAATCTATGAGGCTTAAAAGTTCTTTAAGCTGCGAGATGGAAGAGGGCAGCTCCGTCGGTGAGCATGTGCTTAAGATGTGCAGGCACGCAAACAAACTTCAAAGCTTGGGTATAGTGATTCCTAATGCTTTGGGGATTTACCGTCCTCCGATCACGCCACCAAGTTACTGAGAACTTTGTGATGAACTACAACATGCGAACATGAACAAAGAGTTGCGAATTGTTTGCTATGTTAAAGTCTGCAGTGGAGATCAAGAAAGAGCACCAAGTGTTGATGGTCAATAAGACCACCAAACTCAAGAAAGGCAAGTCTAAGCAAAGGACACTTCAAGAAGGGTGGTAAGAAAGTTACCACGCCGAAGAAAACCAAGGCTGGACCAAAGCACAGCCGAGTGCTTTCTTGCAAGGGAGAAGGTCTTTGAGCGGAATTGCCCAAAGTACTTGGCGGATCGAAGACGACAACATCAAGAAGAAAGGTATATCGATATACATGTTATTGATGTGTATCTCACTAGTACTCGTAGTAGTGCAGGTATTTGATATCTTGGTTCGTTTGCTCATATTTGTAACTTTCGAAACAAGTCTTTGCAGAATAAGCGGAAGCTAGCGAAGAACGAGGTGACGATGCGGCGTGGAAAGCGGATCAAAGGTTGATGTGATCGCGTCGGCACGCTACCTCTTCATCTACCATCGGGATTATTTTATACTTAAATAATTGTTATTTAGTGCCCGTGTTGAGCATGAACATTATATCGGGATCTTGTTTATTTGAGGCGGTTACTTGTTTAAGTCGAGAATAATGGTTGTTCGATTTATATGAGTAATATGTTTTACGCATGCACCTTTGATAGATGGTCTATTCTTATTGAATCTTGATAGTGGAAATACACATATCAACAATATTGAGGCTAAACGTTTGAAATCAGCGATAATTAGACCTATATGTGTCGTCTTGGTCACATTGGAGTGAAGCGTATGTAGAAACTCCATTCGATGGACTTCTTGAATCACTTGATTTTGAATCACTTGAAAGATCTGAAGCATGTCGATGGGAAAAATGACTAAGACTCCATTTTACGGTATGATGGAGCGAGCTACGGACTTATTGGAAATCATACATACCGATGTGTGTGGTCCAATGAGTGTAGCATCATGTGATGGTTATCGTTATGTTCTTACCTTCACGGATGACTTGAGTAGATATGGGTATATCTATTTCATGAAACATAAGTCCGAAACTTTCGAGAAGTTTAAGGAGTTTCAAAGTGAGGTAGAGAATCAACGTAACAAGAAGATTAAATTTCTACGTTCTGATCGTGGAGGTGAATATCTAAGTTACGAGTTTGGCGAGCATTTAAAGAAGTGTGGAATACTTTCACAATTGACACCGCCGGGAACACCACAGCGTAATGGTGTGTCCGAACGTCGTAATCGAACTCTCTTAGATATGGTTCGTTCTATGATGTCACTTACAGATTTACCGCTATCATTTTGGGGTTATGCATTAGAAACAACCGCATTCACTTTAAATAGGGCACCGTCTAAATCCGTTGAAACGACACCGTTTGAATTATGGTTTGGGAAGAAACCTAAATTGTCGTTCCTTAAAGTTTTGGGGATCTGAAGCCTATGTAAAGAACTTACAAGGACAAGCTTGAACCCAAAGCGGAAAAATCGTCTTCATAGGATGCGAAGGAAACTATTGGGTATACCTTCTATCATAGATCCGAAGGCAAAATCTTCGTTGCCAGAATGGATCCTTTCTAGAGAAGGAATTTCTCTCGAAAGAAGTATTTGGAAGGAAAGTAGAACTCGACGAGGTTGTCGAACCTTCTCTCGAAATTGCGAGTAGCGCAGATCGGAAGAAGTTCTGTGGTGCTGCACCAATTAGAGAGGAAGCTAATGATGATGATCATGAAACTTGGTTAAAGTTGCTCTGAGCCTCGGAGGTCAACGAGAACTCGTACCACTCAGTTGGTATGATTCCGTTATGAGTGTCATGTTGGTGTACAACACCGATGACCCGAGACATATGAGGAAGCGATGATGAGCCCAGATTCCAATAAATGGCAAGAAGCCATGAAATCCGAGATTGGATCCATGTACGAAAACCAAGTATGGACTTTGGTGGACTTAGGATGGCGGGAAGGCTGTCGAGAACAAATGGATTTTCAAGAAGAAAGCAGATCTTGATGGTAATGTTATTCTGTCTATAAAGCTCGATTTGTCGCAAAGGGTTTCGACAAATTCAAGGAGTTGACTACGATGAGACTTTCTCACGATGCGAAGCTAAAGTCTGTGAGGATTATGTTAGCAATCGCATATTATGATTATGAGATATGGCAGATGGATGTCAAAATAGCATTCCTCAATGGAGATATTGATGAAGAGTTGTATATGATGCAACCCAAAGGTTTTGTCGATCCTAAAGATGCTAACAAGGTATGCAAACTTCAACGGTCCATCTATGGATTGAAGCAAGCATCCCGAAGTTGGAATCAACGTTTTGATAAGGTAATCAAAAGTTTTGGTTTTATACAAACTTATGGAGAAGCTTGTATTTACAAGAAAGTGAGTGGGAGCTCTGTAGCATTCTTAATACTATATGTGGATGACATATTGTTGATTGGGAATGATGTAGACCTTCTTAATAGTGTCAAGGAATATTTGAATAATAGTTTTTCAATGAAGGATCTTGGCGAAGCAGCTTACATATTAGGAATAAAGATTTATATAGATAGATCGAAACGCCAAATATCATTGTCACAGAGTACATATTTGGACAAAGTTCTAAAGAAGTTTGGAATGGAAGAAAGCAAGAAAGGGTTCTTGCCCATGTTGCCCAATACGAACTTGAGTAAAACTCAAAGTCCAACATCGGCAGAAGATAGAGAAAAGATGAGTAAGACTCCCTATGCCTCAGCCATAGGATCTCTAATGTATGCCATGCTATGTACTAGACCCGACATTGCATATGCTGTTAGTTTAACTAGCAGATATCAAAGTGATCGATGTGGATCATTGGACGTGATCAAAAACATCCTTAAGTACTTGAGAAGAACTAAGGATATGGTTCTTTCTTATGGAGGTGATGAACAGCTCGTTGTTAATGGTTACCGATGCTAGTTGGAACACCGATCCGGATGATTCTAAATCACAATCTGGATACGTATTTATTTTGAATGGTGCAGCGATTAGCTGGAGGAGTGCAAAGCAAAGCGTTGTGGCGAGATCTTCAATGAATCGGAATACATGGGCTTGCCGGAGGCTTCACAAGCGATATGGATGAAAGAGTTCATTACTGAGCTGTGTGGTTCCAAGTCTACTGGACCCAATGTCTATCTCTTGTGATAACATGGGCGCCATAGCCAATGCGCAAGAACCAAGGTCACAAGAAAGAAGCATATCAAGCTGCGTTTTCACGCTATTCGAGAACATATCCGGGATGGGGATATAAAGATTTGCAAAGTACACAGATCTGAATGTGGCGGATCCGTTGACTAAACCTCTCCGAGGGCAAAACATGACCAACACCAAACTGCCATGGGTGTTCGGTATATTACCATGTAATCTAGATTAGAGGACTCTAGTGCAAGGGGGAGTCTGTTGGAGATATGCCCTAGAGGCAATAATAAATGTAGTTATTATTATATCTTTGTGTTTATGATAAATGTTTATATTCATGCTATAATAGTATTAACAAGGAAACATTAATACTTGTGTGATTTGTAAACTTAATTTGAAGTCCCTAGTATAGCCTCTATACTTCACTAGCTTGTTGGTTGATTAAATGATTGTGGTTTCCATATCATGAACATTGAGATGTTATCAACAACAAGATCATATCGTTAGGAGAATGATATGGTGGACATACTCCTATTGATAAGCGTAGCATAAAGATCAAGTCATTTCAATAGTTCAATTGCTATATGCTTTACGATACATAGTAACCTAATTCCTTCGACCATGAGATCATGCATATCACCTTTACGGATGGATGCTTTGATGACATCAAACACCACACCATGGCGGGTGGCTATAAAGGTGGCATTAAGTGTTCGGAAAGTATTGGTTGAAACACATGGATCAAGAGTGGGATTTGTCCATCCACATGACGGATAGATATACTCTAGGCCCTCTCGGTGGAATGTCATCCAATTGGCTTGCAAGCATGTGACTTGGTCACAAGGGATCACATATCAGGAGCGAGAAAGAGTACTTATCATGTAATGAGGTTGAACTAGGTATGCGGAGATACCGACGATCATAACCTCGGATAAGTAAACTATCGTGAGACAAAGGGAAATTGGTATCGTATGTAAGTGGTTCATTCGATGTAAAGTAATCGTGAAATATGTAGAGCCATATGAATTTCAGATTCCTCTATTGGTTATTGTTAGGAGAAGTGTCTCGATCATGTCGCATAATTCACGAACCGTAGGGAGACACATAAGGATTCGACGTTGTTTTGAGTAGTTATGGTATTATGAAAGATACCGAATGTTGTTGAGTCTCGGATGGGATCCGGATATCACGAGGTGATCCGGAATGGTCCGGAGAATAAGATTCATATAAGGAAAGTCCGTTTGAGTTCGGGAATGATTAGGTGTTTTCATCGAATGTTCTAGAAGGTTCGGATTGTCCGGCACTCGGGAAGGGTACATGAGTGTGTCATTGAATGATTGCATCATGTACTAAGTGTTCTTCTGTTCCAAAAACATGAAAGTCAAATTGCAGTTTGAAAGTCAAGCGGCTAAAGCAGGAAACTGTGGGGAAGCAGGAAGCTGTGGGAAACAAGCAAGAGGAGTTGGAACCAACTTGGAGGAGGTCCCCTCCTCCGACGGCGCCAGCCCTAGGCCGAGTTGGGGAGGACTCCTCCCTCCTGGCGCGCCTAGCCCTCCACCCATAAAAGGAGGCGGGGCTCCTCCTTGAGACACACAAGTTTCCACCTCTAATCTCGGGTTTAGAGCCGTTTGGTTTAGAGCTTCTAATTGCTTTAGCCTGCGGTTTAGAGCCTTCTAATTGGTGTGTCTAATCTCTAGACCACTAATAGCCCTCTCTCATAATCCACCATACTCTCTCGGCTTAAAGCGAAGCCTGCGGGATCTCCCTCTACTTAGGTACCACGCCGTTGTCTTTGAATCGCGAGGAGAGTGCTACAACCTCCATTTTCTTTGGAACAAGGGAGAGGAAGGTCTTCGTCGAGTACCGATCGTGTGACCGATTGCGGAGCGCAGCGACATCGTGAGGATCGTCCACACGATCTTGAGATCGGAAAATCGACTACATCACCCACGAGAATCCGCTCTCGTTAAACACTTTGGAATCTTCGAGGGTAAGTTATTCCATCGACTCGTTGCTACAATCTAGTAGATAGATCTTGGCTTGTTTGTTTGTATGCGATAGAAAATTTTTGTTTTCCATGCTACGAACCCCTACACTGATATGATGGAGCGAGCTACGGACTTATTAGAAATAATACATACTGATGTGTGTGGTCTAATGAGTGTAGCATCGCGCGGTGGTTATCGCTATGTTCTTACCTTCACGGATGACTTGAGTAGATATGGGTATATCTATTTCATGAAACATAAGTCCGAAACTTTCGAGAAGTTTAAGGAATTTCAAAGTGAGGTAGAGAATCAACGTAACAAGAAGATTAAATTTTTACTATCTCATCATGAAGGTGAATATCTAAGTTAAGAGTTTGGCGAGCATTTGAAGAAATGTGGAATACTTTCACAATTGACACCGCCGGGAACACCACAACGTAATACTGTGTCTGAACGTCGTAATCAAACTCTCTTAGATATGGTTCATTCTATGATGTCACTTACAGATTTACCGCTATCGTTTTGGGGTTATGCATTAGAAACAGCCTCATTCACTTTAAATAGGGCACCATCTAAATCCGTTGAAACAACTCCGTATGAATTGTGGTTTGGGAAGAAACCTAAATTGTCGTTCCTTAAAGTTTGGGGTTGTGAAGCTTATGTAAAGAAGTTACAGCCAGGCAAGCTTGAACCCAAAGCGCAAAAATGCTTCTTCATAGGATACCCGAAGGAAACTATGGGTATACCTTCTATCATAGATCCGAGGGCAAAATCTTCGTTTCCAAGAATGGATCCTTTCTAGAGAAGGAGTTTCTCTCGAAAGAAGTGACTGGAAGGAAAGTAGAACTTCGACAAGGTTATTGAACCTTCTCTCGAACTTGCGAGTAGCGCAGCACCGGACGTAGTTCCTGTGGCGCCTACAGCAATAAGAGAGGAAGCTAATGATGTTGATCATGAAACTTTGGTTGAACTTACTACGGAACCTTGCAGGTCAACGAGAACTCGTACCACTCCTGATCGGTATGATCCCGTTGTGAGTGTCATGTTGGTGGACAACACCGATGACCCTGCGACATATGAGGAAGCGATGATGAGCCCAGATTCCAATAAATGGCAAGAAGCCATGAAATCCGAGATTGGATCCATGTACGAAAACCAAGTATGGACTTTGGTGGACTTACCGGATGGCCGGAAGGCTGTCGAGAACAATTGGATTTTCAAGAAGAAAATAGATGTTGATGGTAATGTTACTGTCTATAAAGCTCGACTTGTCGCAAAAGGGTTTCAACAAATTCAAGGAGTTGACTACAATGAGACTTTCTCACCAGTAGCGAAGCTAAAATCTATGAGGATTATGTTAGCAATCGCTGCATATTATGATTATGAGATATGGCAGATGGATGTCAAAACAGCGTTGCTCAATGGAGACATTGATGAAGAGTTGTATATGATGCAACCCAAAGGTTTTTTCAATCCTAAAGATGCTAACCAGGTATGCATACTTCAACGGTCCATATATGGATTGAAGCAAGCATCCCGAAGTTGGAATCAATGTTTTGATAAGGTAATCAAAAGCTTTGGTTTTATACAAACTTATGGAGAAGCTTGTATTTACAAGAAAGTGAGTGGGAGCTCTGTAGCATTCTTAATACTATATGTAGATGACATATTGTTGATTGGGAATGATGTAGACCTTCTTAATAGTGTCAAGGATTATTTGAATAATAGTTTTTCAATGAAAGATCTTGGTGAAGCAGCTTACATATTAGGCATAAAGATTTATAGAGATAGATCGAGACGCCCAATATCATTGTCAGAGAGTACATATTTGGACAAAGTTGTAAAGAGGTTTGGAATGGAAGATAGCAAGAAAGGGTTCTTGCCCATGTTGCCCAATACGACCTAGAAGATAGAGAAAGGATGAGTAAGACTCCCTATGCCTCAGCCATAGGATCTCTCATGTATTCCATGCTATGTACTAGACCCAAAATTGCATATGTTGTTAGTTTGACTAGCATATATCAAAGTGATCCAGGAATGGATCATTAGATAGCGGTCAAAAACATCCTTAAGTACTTGAGAAGAACTAAGGATATGGTTCTTTCTTATGGAGGTGATGAACAAATCGTTGTTAATGGTTACACCGATGCTAGTTGGAACACCGATCTGGATGATTCTAAATCTCAATCTGGATACGTGTTTACTTTGAATGGTGCAGCAGTTAGCTGGAGGAGTGCAAAGCAAAGCGTTGTGGAGAGATCTTCAACTGAATCAGAATACATAGCTGCTTCGGAGGCTTCACAAGGGGCGATATGGATGAAGGAGTTCATTACAGAGCTCGGTATGGTTCCAAGTGCGCTGGACCCAATGTCTATCTATTGTGATAACATGGGAGACATAGCCAATGCGCAAGAACCAAGGTCACACAAGAAGCTGAAGCACATCAAGCTACGTTTTCACGCTATTCGAGAGCATGTCCAAGATGGTGACATAAATATTTGTAAAGTACACAAAGATCTGAATGTGGCGGATCCGTTGACTAAACCTCTCCCGAGGGCAAAACATGACCAGCACCAAACCGCCATGGGTGTTTGGTATATTACCATGTAATCTAGATTAGTTGACTCTAGTGCAATAGGGAGACTGTTGGAGATCTGCCCTAGAGGCAATAATAAAAGTGGTTATTATTATATCTTTGTGTTTATGATAAATGTTTTGTCACATCCCAAGATTTTCCAAATCTTGTAATGTGAAAAATAAATGAATAAAATAAAACTTTGCTTGATTTCAGGGCTAGAAGAAACTTTTTGAATTCAATTGGAACTTCAAACCAATTGGGATCAAATAAAATCCTAAAGAGATTTAAAAATATAAACTTTTATTAAAGGAAAATAAAAATATTTAAAATTACTATTTTGGATCTTTTAATAAAAGGATTTGGTTTTCAAAACAAAAGGTGGATTTATAAATAAAGATTATTTTATAAAGCCAAATTAAACCTTGGCCAAGCTTTTGAAATAAAACATTTTTGTTTTGATAAAAATAGTAAAGGTTTATTTGAATTAAATAATAAGGATTTAATATCCAAGTTTTATTAATAAAGGTTTTACTATTTACAAAACATCAAAACTTATTTAATTATTTAAAATAAGGTTTCCAAGTATTTTATATTCTCAAATAAAACCTACTGAAGTGTTTTGGATTTATTTATATTTCAAAATAAATATTTAAATAAAACAAATCCTATTTGATTTAATAACTAAGGCCCACTTATTTAATTGTTAATGGACCATAAATAAAATTGTTATTTTGTTTTAAACAAGTTTTCCAAATATCTTTATTTCCAAATGAAACCTACTGATTTGGTTTTGAAAATATTTGGATTTCAAATGAAGATTTTATTAATTAAATCAAACCCTATTTGATTAAATAACTAAAGGTCCATTTTATTTAATTAATGAATGGAACCTAAAAAGAATAAAAATATTATTTTAATTTGGGATTTGGTTTATGTTGATAAACAGAACCAAAAACTCATTACAAGTTTGGAAGTGTTTGAATTATTTTGAATGTTTGATTTTTTGTTTGATTTGTGAATTGATTTTCAAAACAGAAAATAGATTTAGAAAAAGAAAAAGATTCAGACAGGAAAAAAAATGTGAAAACGGACTGGCCCAACTATCCTAGCCCAACTCAGCCCAACCTAGCCCACCTCCCACTCTCAGCGAGTGAATCGTTTTCCACCGCAGAAGCAACCCGCTAGGTCACTGACTCGTGGACCCTCGTTTCCCCTTCCTACTCTCGCTGCGAGAGGACCCCACCGCCACATTCCCCTTCTTCCCCACCCGCGGACCACGCCTTCCCCCTCGCCGGCCGTTGCAGGCGAATTAAACCCGACGTAATTTGCATTAACCACGCCGTTAATCAGCCCCTTGACCAAGCAAGTTAAAGCGCCCCTCTCCCCTCTCTGGTTCCCCTCTGTCGCCCCACCTCGACACGCCCCCAGGCGCCCCAATTCCTCCCCGAGCCCCTTTGTCTCCGACGACTTGCCTTGCCAATTCCGGCAGCACCGCAACGCCCCGTGCCTCCTCGACCTAGCTCACATCTTCCCTCCACCTTTGCACTGTGCCCTTCATTCAAGCTAGGCGCCCAGGCGTCGACTACGACAAGCTCCCGAATGCCGCCGCGTTTGCCTTCTTCTCCGGCGAAGCCTACTGGTAAGAACAGACCGCCTCTTCCCCTCTCGTTCACACACACGTCATCTCCGTGGTCTCCTGCATCTGATCACGTCCTTTGTTTGCCTCCTGGTGAACGACAGCTTCGTCTTCGACCTCAACCAGAGCACGTCGTCGCCAGACCGAACTCCCGCGAGCAATCAAGCCAGTTTCAGTGCGCCCCTCGACAAAACGGCACCACCTTGAGCTTCCCCAGGCCTCTGCGAACGCTGTGAGTATCTCCCCACCTTCCTTTGCTTCCTGTATCGTCGGCGCCGTCATCGTCTGGCCGCTCCGCCGCCAGCCAGCGCCGCTCATTTAGGGTCGAGCTCACTGTAGCCGTTCGATATCGATCCAGTGGCTAGGATAGAATCTAGGTGAAAGGGTAAGTAGCATCTGCGCACTGCACGATCTGACTTGATCCAACGCATCAGAGCAGCCGATCCGAGCGAAGCGGTATAGACGAATCAGGAACAGCCACGTGGCCCCTGTTTGATTTAAAAGACAGAAAACTTCTATTAGATTTCCAATTTTCTAAATTGCACAACTTTCAAACCACACGTCCAAATTTTACAAATTTTATATCAATGGATTCAGTGGAACAAGCCCTAGCCAACCATGCCCTTAGTTTAACAAAAATCTTCTGGAAAAATGGTTGTTTTTGCAGAAACATTTGTATGCTTGTTAAGGATGTGAAAATTGTTTAAAAATGATTTTTGGGATAAAATCTTTGGCAAATGGTGTGATTAGAACCTACTAACATTAGGAAACACTTTGTGGATTCAAAAATGTATTTGGTAAAACAAAATAAAGATTCTTTGATTTAAAACCATTTCTAGTCAAATAGAAATGTAGATTATTTATTAAAAATGATTTTGAAGGAAAACTTTTGGGAGATGTTTTGTTTTAAACTTACTGACCCTAGGAACCAACCCATAGTTTGGAAAATGGGTTTGGTAAAGTTTAGGATGGAAAACTTGATTTAGTCATTTCTAGCCAAATGAAAATAATGGTTTTTGTTATGAAAATAATTTTGAGTAAAAACTTTGAGAAAATGGTTTAGACCAAACCTACTGACCCAAAACACCAAGTTTTGCAATAGCAACTCATTTGGTGAAAATCATAAAGTTTTGCTTTGATAAAAATAATTTTCACCACATAAAATAATGATTAGATTTAAAAAAATGGTTTATGGACCAAAACCCTTTTGCAAATGACTTTGCCACTTTGGAAAATGACCACTTTTGACTTTACAAAGTTTAGAAGCCTAGTGGAGACCACCTTTGCAATTAGAACCATCTTTTGCATGCTTGCATGCATTACTTTGACTTTGTCATTCTATGTGTTGTTTTGCTTGATTGGTAGATTGAGTTTGTGCCTTGTTTGATTGATTTGTAGTGACTTGAAGAGTGTGATTTTTGCAAGGATAAAGGAGTGAATCCATACTCTACCAAAAAGGCAAGTGTTGCTTCATACTTTCTATCCCATTACTTTCACTATGCATTAGTGATTTTGCTAAGTAAAACTTGCATGGATTTTGCTAAGTATAAACCTTGCTATAGGAAACCTAGTAGATGAATCCTTAGTAGGATTTTCCTAAGTTAAGATTCCTATTACTATCAATCTTAGCCTATCTAATAGAAAACATGGGTGGAATATATATTCACACTATGGAAAAATATTCTAAGTCTGAGGACTTGTGTTTTGTTTAATAAAACAACTAAGTTAATGAATCACCTGGGTGGAATGGGACTTGCTTGGTGGTTTTTGGTTGAGTAGTTACACAAGGCCAGGGGACTGGTGAACCTTGTGTATCTCACTTGTGGATGGCCACCTAGGAACAAAGAGATTTGAGATGTCAAATGTTGAGAAGCTTCAAGTGCAACCACTTGGCAATATGGGCTCTGCCATGATCATATAGGTTGCAAGAACTTATCCATATGGACAGTGGGTGTTAGTGTTTGATAGGTTGGAGCGCATCCATTTTTGGTCTAAGGGAAAGCTTCTGAAAGATCTTGTCTTGGGAAACCAAGTCTTGTGGGGAAAGTGCACCACCTCTACAGAGTGTAAAATCTAAGTACTTAGCCATGTCCCTAGTAAAGGACAATTTGAGCATCAAGACATGGAAGCAATCAAGAATCTCATCTTTCAAATTTCTAAGTTAAAATCTTGTGGTTTGAACAAGGGTTGTTTGAAATCTTCAATCTTTGATTGAGAGAAGCCTTGGAAAAGATTTTGTCAAAACAAAAACTTAGTATTTTCAAATGTTAAGGAAAATCTATTTTGAGAAATACAAGCCTCAACTCCACTTAGCCAAATGCATATAGATGTTAAACTCCACTATACTACCATAGTATCACTTGCCAATACAATTCAAATGTATTGACCTTGTGGCTGTAACTTGTAATGTTGCAGGTTTGATTGATTTTAGTGAAGATTGATTGATTAGGATTACAAAGTCTACAACCAACATGTCTTCCCGTGGAACTTTGAAGATGAAGGACCCATGACTATAGTTATTCCGCTTCAATGTAATGTAATAGCTAAATGAGCTATGTATGATGTAATAAAATTATGTTCTTCCTGGTTATAAAGTTATATTATGACCTCCGTTTCTTGATATTACATCTAAACTGTGGATGCTAGCTATTGATCCAGGGACTAGCATTGTAAACACAGGGGACTCCACCTTATATTAAATAAAGGTTGGGACACTCCCTCTACAGATGGTATCAGAGCATTGTGTTGCCTGTAGGATTTGTAAACCTAGGATTGGACAAAAACCCTTAGAAAAATAGGAGTTATTTTGTTCAAAAACTTATTTACAAACAAATCTTGTAAACTATTTTCTCAACCATTTTGATTTCAACTCTACTTCTCTTTTATTTCAACTTGATGGAAAAACCTACCCAAGACCAAAGACTTCACCATGTGCAAAGGACTTCTTCAACTTATTCAACTCTAATGACTTCAACTTCTTCAACTCTAATGACTTCAACATCTTTAGCATATTCACCAAGTACTTCCAACCTGGATACCACTAAGGACTACCAGTGAGACAAGGAAATCTTGCTCAAGATTTAGAGACTGAGGGAATGCAAAAGTTAGAAGGAGCCTACATCATTTGAAGTATTGCAACCAAGAGTTTTTCTCAAGGAAACCATAATATCATACAAGAAGAATCAAGAAGGAAGGAAAGATCACAAGTGAACCATATAGATGGACCACCATTTTTAGTTAATGTCAAACACACCAACTTATGAGGTGTAACAAAAATATTTTGTTGCCTAAGTGTGTGCTTGGACTTTGTTATTTGAGTGAAATGTTTGGTTTGTGATTGCATGCACATTGTTTGTGTGAAATGTGATGTGTGTGATTAGAAATATTTCCTTAAATATCTTGCCTATTCTAATCCCTACCCAACCCAAACAGATGACTACTCCAAGAGACTCCAACATCAAGGTTGATGACAACAATAACCAAGAGGACAACATGAGAGAACTTATAGCAACCAAAAACCAGTTGAGCCAAGAGACAACTCAGCTTTTAGCCAACAACAATGGACTAGACCCAGCCATAAAAAGGATTTTGAAACTTCAATCCCAACTGTTGCAAGGAATGGTTACTCAAATGATCAACATGGGAGAAAACTTTTCCCAAAGAGCTAATGACAACAAGGATGATAAAGAAGCTAATCTAGAAGGAACCCAAGCTAGCAATAATTTTAGATACAAGGATCATGCATCCAAGGAACATGAAGATCAATGCCCCAAGAAGAGAGAAAGATCTCCCACCTATGAAGAACATGAACTAGAAGAACTCCTAGCTTTGGAGAGACCCAAAAAGAAGAAGAAAGACAAAAGCCAGTTGCAATGTTACAATTGCAAAGATATGGAACACTATGCCAGTGAATGCCCAGAAAAGAAGAAGAGCCAAGAAGACAAACAAAAGCTAGTGAAACCCAAGATGAGGAAGGATATTAGCCAAGTGTTGTGCAAACACTGCAAGGAGTTAGGACATTATGCATCATATTGTCCAGAGAAGCCACCTCAAGACCTCAAACTTATAACCTGTTTCAAATGCAAGGAACTAGGCCACTATGCAAACAATTGTCCAGAAAAGATGAAGAACAAGTTAAACAATTCTATGAAGTATCTCAACCTTGGCCCATGAGTCAAGTAAGGACACAATGCAAATGTTTGCTTAGAAAAGTTTCCCCAGGATCCCAAGAAGGACAATATGTAATTTTTGTTTGAAATTTTTTTAAGGGTAGTAGTAGTACCCTAGTTGTTTTGAGCCAACTTCTAACCCTAGCCTCCCCAAATCTCGGGACAAGATTTATTTTAAGGGTGGTAGCCTGTCACATCCCAAGGTTTTCCAAATCTTGTAATGTGAAAAATAAATGAATAAAATAAAACTTTGCTTTATTTCAGGGCCAGAAGAAACTTTTTGAATTCAATTGGAACTTCAAACCAATTGGGATCAAATAAAATCCTAAAGAGATTTAAAAAGATAAACTTTCATTAAAGGAAAATAAAAATATTTAAAATTACTATTTTGGATCTTTTAATAAAAGGATTTGGTTTTCAAAAGAAAAGGTGGATTTATAAATAAAGATTATTTTATAAAGCCAAATTAAACCTTGGCCAAGCTTTTGAAATAAATTTTTTTTGTTTTGATAAAAATAGTAAAGGTTTATTTGAGTTAAATAATAAGGATTTAATATCCAATTTTTATTAATAAAGGTTTTACTATTTACAAAACATCAAAACTTATTTAATTATTTAAAATAAGGTTTCCAAGTATTTTATATTCTCAAATAAAACCTACTGAAGTGTTTTGGATTTATTTTAGATTTCAAAATAAATATTTAAATAAAACAAATCCTATTTGATTTAATAACTAAGGCCCATTTATTTAATTGTTAATGGACCATAAATAAAAATGTTATTTTTTTTAAACAAGTTTTCCAAATATCTTTATTTCCAAATGAAACCTACTGATTTGGTTTTGAAAATATTTGGATTTCAAATGAAGATTTTATTAATTAAATCAAACCCTATTTGATTAAATAACTAAAGGTCCATTTTATTTAATTAATGAATGGAACCTAAAAAGAATAAAAATATTATTTTAATTTGGGATTTGGTTTATGTTGATAAACAGAACCAAAAACTCATTAGAAGTTTGGAAGTGTTTGAATTATTTTGAATGTTTGATTTGTTGTTTGATTTGTGAATTGATTTTCAAAACAGAAAATAGATTTAGAAAAAGAAAAAGATTCAGACAGGAAAAAAAATGTGAAAACGGACTGGCCCAACTATCCTAGCCCAACTCAGCCCAACCTAGCCCACCTCCCCCTCTCAGCGAGTGAATCGTTTTCCACCGCAAAAGCAACCCGCTAGGTCACTGACTCGTGGACCCTCGTTTCCCCTTCCTACTCTCACTGCCAGAGGACCCCACCGCCACATTCCCCTTCTTCCCCACCCGCGGACAACGCCTTCCCCCTCGCCGGCTGTTGCAGGCGAATTAAACCCGACGTAATTTGCATTAACCACGCCGTTAATCAGCCCCTTGACCAAGCAAGTTAAAGCGCCCCTCTCCCCTCTCTGGTTCCCCTCTGTCGCCCCACCTCGACACGCCCCCAGGCCGCCCCAATTCCTCCCCGAGCCCCTCTGTCTCCGACGACTTTCCTTGCCAATTCCGGCAGCACCGCAACGCCCCGTGCCTCCTCGACCTAGCTCACATCTTCCCCACCTCCTGACGCACCTGCCTGTGCCCTTCATTCAACTGCGGGCGCCCCAGAGCGTCGACTACGACAAGCTCCCGAACGCCGCCGCGTTTGCCTTCTTCTCCGGCGAAGCCTACTGGTAAGAACAGACTGCCTCTTCCCCTCTCGTTCACACACACGTCATCTCCGTGGTCTCCTGCATCTGATCACGTCCTTTGTTTGCCTCCTGGTGAACGACAGCTTCGTCTTCGACCTCAACCAGAGCATGCCGTCGCCAGACCGAACTCCGGCGAGCAATCAAGCCAGTTTCAGTGCGCCCCTCGACAAAACGGCACCACCTTGAGCTTCCCCAGGCCTCTGCGAACGCTGTGAGTATCTCCCCACCTTCCTTTGCTTCCTGTATCGCCGGCGCCGTCATCGTCTGGCCGCTCCGCCGCCAGCCACCGCCGCAGCGCCGCTCATTTAGGGTCGAGCTCACCGCAGCCGTTCGATATCGATCCAGTGGCTAGGATAGAATCTAGGTGAAAGGGTAAGTAGCATCTGCGCACCGCACGATCTGACTTGATCCAACGCATCAGAGCATCCGATCCGAGCGAAGCGGTATAGACGAATCAGGAACAGCCACGTGCCCCTGTTTGATTTAAAAGACAGAAAACTTCTATTAGATTTCCAATTTTGTAAATTGCACAACTTTCAAACCACACGTCCAAATTTTACAAATTTTATATCAATGGATTCATTGGAACAAGACCTATCCAACCATGCCCTTTGTTTAACAAAAAGCTTCTGGAAAAATGGTTGTTTTTGCAGAAACATTTGTATGCTTGTTAAGGATGTGAAAATTGTTTAAAAATGATTTTTGGGATAAAATCTTTGGCAAATGGTGTGATTAGAACCTACTAACATTAGGAAACACTTTGTGGATTCAAAAATGTATCTGGTAAAACAAAATAAAGATTCTTTTATTTAAAACCATTTCTAGTCAAATAGAAATGTAGATTATTTATTAAAAATGATTTTGAAGGAAAACTTTTGGGAGATGTTTTGTTTTAAACTACTGACCCTAGGAACCAACCCATAGTTTGGAAAATGGATTTAGTAAGTTTAGGATGGAAAACTTGATTTAGTCATTTCTAGCCAAATGAAAATAATGGTTTTTGTTATGAAAATAATTTTGAGTAAAAACTTTGAGAAAATGGTTTAGACCAAACCTACTGACCCAAAACACCAAGTTCTGCAATAGCAACTCATTTGGTGAAAAGCATAAAGTTTTGCTTTGATAAAAATAATTTTCACCACATAAAATAATGATTAGATTTAAAAAATGTTTTATGGACCAAAACCCTTTTGCAAATGACTTTGCCACTTTGGAAAATGACCACTTTTGACTTTACAAAGTTTAGAAGCCTAGTGGAGACCACCTTTGCAATTAGAACCATCTTTTGCATGCTTGCATGCATTACTTTGACTTTGTCATTCTATGTGTTGTTTTGCTTGATTGGTAGATTGAGTTTGTGCCTTGTTTGATTGATTTGTAGTGACTTGAAGAGTGTGATTTTTGCAAGGATAAAGGAGTGAATCCATACTCTACCAAAAAGGCAAGTGTTGCTTCATACTTTCTATCCCATTACTTTCACTATGCATTAGTGATTTTGCTAAGTAAAACTTGCATGGATTTTGCTAAGTATAAACCTTGCTATAGGAAACCTAGTAGATGAATCCTTAGTAGGATTTTCCTAAGTTAAGATTCCTACTACTATCAAGCTTAGCATAGCTAATAGAAAACATGGGTGGAATATATATTCACACTATGGAAAAATATTCTAAGTCTGAGGACTTGTGTTTTGTTTAATAAAACAACTAAGTTAATGAATCACCTGGGTGGAATGGGACTTTCTTGGTAGTTTTTGGTTGATTGGTTACACAAGGCCAGGGGACTGGTGAACCTTGTGTATCTCACTTGTGGATGGCCACCCAGGAACAAAGAGATTTGAGATGTCAAATGTTGAGAAGCTTCAAGTGCAACCACTTGGCAATATGGGCTCTGCCATGATCATATAGGTTGCAAGAACTTAGCCATATGGATGGTGGGTGGTAGTGTTTGATAGGTTGGAGCGCGTCCATTTTTGGTCTAAGGGAAAGCTTCTGAAAGATCTTGTCTTGGGAAACCAAGTCTTGTGGGGAAAGTGCACCACCTCTGCAGAGTGTAAAATCTAAGTACTTAGCCATGTCCCTGGTAAAGGACAATTTGAGCATCAAGACATGGAAGCAATCAAGAATCTCATCATTCAAATTTCTAAGTTAAAATCTTGTGGTTTGAACAAGGGTTGTTTGAAATCTTCAATCTTTGATTGAGAGAAGCCTTGGAAAAGATTTTGTCAAAACAAAAACTTAGTATTTTCAAATGTTAAGGAAAAATCTATTTTGAGCAATGCAAGACTCAACTCCACTTAGCCAAATGCATATAGATGTTAGACTCCACTATACTACCATAGTACCACTTGCCAATACAATTCAAATGTATTGACCTTGTGGCTGTAACTTGTAATGTTGCAGGTTTGATTGATTTTAGTGAAGATTGATTGATTAGGATTACAAAGTCTACAACCAACATGTCTGCCTGTGGCACTTTGAAGATGAAGGACCCATGACTATAGTTATTCCGCTGCAATGTAATGTAATAGCTAAATGAGCTATGTATGATGTAATAAAATTATGTTCTTCCTAGTTATAAAGTTATATTATGACCTCTGTTTCTTGATATTACATCTAAACTATGGATGCTAGCTATTGATCCAGGGACTAGCATTGTAAACACAGGGGACTCCACCTTATATTAAATAAAGGTTGGGACACTCCCTCTACATGTTTACATTCATGTCATAACAGTATTAACCGGAAACATTAATACTTGTGTGATTTGTAAAATAAAATAGAGTCCGTAGTAAAGCCTCTTTGTAATACTAGCTTGTTGGTTAATAGATGATCATGGTTTCTCGATCATGAACATTGAGATGTTGTTAACAATGAGGTCATATCATTAGGAGAAAGGTATGATGGACATACTCCTATAGATAAGCGTAGCATAAAGATCAAGTCATTTCAATAGTTCATTTGCTATAAGCTTTCTGATACATAGTAACCTAATTCCTTCGACCATGAGATCATGCTAATCACCATCACCGAAAGGATACTTTGATGACATCAATGTTGGAGATATGCCCTAGAGGCAATAATAAATGTAGTTATTATTATATCTTTGTGTTTATGATAAATGTTTACATTCATGCTATAATAGTATTAACAAGGAAACCATTAATACTTGTGTGATTTGTAAACTTAATTTGAAGTCCCTAGTATAGCCTCTATACTTCACTAGCTTGTTGGTTGATTAATGATTGTGGTTTCCCTATCATGAACATTGAGATGTTATCAACAACAAGATCATATTGTTAGGATAATGATATGGTGGACATACTCCTATAGATAAGCGTAGCATAAAGATCAAGTCATTTCAATAGTTCAATTGCTATATGCTTTCTGATACATAGTAACCTAATTCCTTCGACTATGAGATCATGCATATCACCTTTACCGGATGGATGCTTTGATGACATCAAACACCACACCGTGAATCGGGTGGCTATAAAGGTGGCATTAAGTGTTCGGAAAGTATTGGTTGAAACACATGGATCAAGAGTGGGATTTGTCCATCCACATGACGGATAGATATACTCTGGGCCCTCTCGGTGGAATGTCATCCAATTGGCTTGCAAGCATGTGACTTGGTCACAAGGGATCACATATCACGGGAACGAGAAAAGAGTACTTATCAGTAACGAGGTTGAACTAGGTATGCAGAGATACCGACGATCATGACCTCGGATAAGTAACATATCGTGAGACAAAGGGAAATTGGTATCGTATGTAAGTGGTTCATTCGATCGCAAAGTAATCGTAGAAATATGTGGGAGCCATATGAATTTCCAGATTCCTCTATTGGTTATTGTTCGGAGAAGTGTCTCGATCATGTCCGCATAATTCACGAACCGTAGGGAGACACACTTAAGGATTCGACGTTGTTTGAGTAGTTATGGTATGATGAGAAAGAGACCGAATGTTGTTCGGAGTCTCGGATGGGATCCGGGATATCACGAGGTGATCCGGAATGGTCCGGAGAATAAGATTCATATAAGGAAAGTCCGTTTGAGTTCGGGAATGATTCCGTGTTTTCATCGGAATATTCTAGAAGGTTCGGATTGTCCCAAGACTCGGGGAGGGTACATGAATGTGTCATTAAATATTGGACTGATTGCATCATGTACTAAGTGTTCTTGCTGTCCCAAATAAAGGATTAAATTGAATCCTAAAACAGAAAAGTCAAATTTCCAGTTTGAAAGTCAAACGGCTAAAACAAGAAACTGGGAAACAAGAAAGAGGAGTTGAAACCGACTTGAGGAGGAGTCTCCTCCCAAGCCAAGCGCCACCCAAGGCCGACTTGGGAGGGACTCCCTCCCCGGCGCCCCCATCTATAAAAGGAGGGGCAGGGCTCCCCTCCTAGACACACAACTTTCTACCTCTAAATCTCCGGTTTAGAGCCGTTTTTGGTTTAGAGCTTCTAATTGCTTTAGCCAGCGGTTTAGAGCCTTCTAATTGGTTTAGAGCCTTCTAATTGGTGTCTCTAATTACTAGACCACTAATAGCCTCTCTCATAAGCTCCACCATACTGCACCGGCTTAAGGCGAAGCTCATGGGATCTCCCTCTACTTAGGTACCACGCCGAGTCCAGCCGAATCGCGAGGAGAGTGCTACAACCTCCATTTCTTTGGAACAAGGGAGAGGAAGGTCTTCGTCGAGTACCGAACGTGTGACCGACTGCGGGAGCGCTGCCGGAACGTGGCGCCGGAAGGATCGTCTACACGA
This sequence comes from Avena longiglumis, assembly GCA_030063025.1. Lineage (NCBI taxonomy): Eukaryota > Viridiplantae > Streptophyta > Magnoliopsida > Poales > Poaceae > Avena > Avena longiglumis. Next base: position 462,530,993 of record CP125978.1, read on the forward strand.
TCTTGAGATCGGAAAGAGTACGACTACATCACCCACGAGAATCCGCTCTCGTTAAACGCTTTGGAATCTTCGAGGGTAAGTTATACCATCGACTCGTTGCTACAATCTAGTAGATAGATCTTGGCTTGTTTGTTTGTATGCGATAGAAAATTTTTGTTTTCCATGCTACGAACCCCTACAGTGGTATCAGAGCCGTGTCTATATGTAGATCTGTTGACGAGTAACACAATGGTCATTGTGGGCGTTGATGCTTTTATTGTCGATTGCTTCTTGTGTACTTTGCATCTTGCGGTATGTTGGGATGAAGCGGCCCGGGCTAACCTTACATGACATCGTTCATGAGACTTGCTCCACGCTTGACATGCAACTTGTATTGCATAAGTGGCTTTGCGGGTGCATGTTTCTCCTAGCATAGTTAAGATCCAATTTACAACGGGTGATCAACAATGCTAGTATCAATGTTGTGGTTCTTGTTCGTAAGTTAGAACGACACTTATTGAAAGCCCCAAACCACGTAAAATATGCAAAGAAAGTAGAGGCGTCTAACTTTGTTTTGCAGGGGTGTGCAGTGATGTGATATGGCCATGATTGTGATTATATTTAATGTATGCAATGTTCCTTATTGTAAGTCGGCAACCGGTGAGCCATATGGTTGTCTTTAATTTATGTTAAGACCGCATGTCTATTCAAAGTAGTTGTAATAGTTGAAGCTTGGACGACAACCATGGAGAAGCGTCATTGACCTTGATGCAATGCCGGTGATGATGGAGATCATGTTAGTGCTTGAAGATGGAGATCGGAGGCACAAAGAAGAAAGGCCATATCATATCACATATATATTGAATTGCATGTGATGTTAATCCTTTATGCATCTTGTATTCCTTAGTAGACGACGGTAGCATTATAAGATGATCCCTCATGCACATCAATTTCAAATCATAAAGTGTTCACCCTTAGTTAGCACCGTTGCTAAAGCTTGTTGTTTCGAAGCACCACGTGATGATCGGGTGTTAGATTACGCAAGTGTATACAACGTGAGCAAGCCAGATTTGCTCATGCGAAACTAAGGTTTGATCTTGACGATCCTAGCATGTCTGGACATGGTCTCGAACACGGATTACGAAAGGTAAAGCATGAATCATATAGTAGATATGATGAACATGACGATTGTTCGCCATTGAAACTATATCAACTCTCGTGATGATCGGTGTTGATGTAGTGGATTTGGTTCGTGTGATCACTAAAACAATGTGAGGGATATTGTTTTGAGTGGGAGTTCACCTAGTTTAATTTCATTAATTAATTTGAACTCAATTTGTCATAAACTTAGTCTAAACTATTGCAAATATGTTGTAGATCAATGGCAGCCCCTACCATCAATTTTAATGTGTTCCTAGAGAAAGAAAAGTTGAAAAACAATGGAAGCAACTTCGCGGATTGGTTCCGCAATTTGAGGATTGTCCTCACAGCTGGTAATTTGACCTATGTCTTTGGATGCACATTGGGTGACCCACACCAATGCTCCCGATGAAGTAAAGAATGTTTACCTCGCCTAAGAATCAAGACTCCATAGTTCAGGTGCTATCTTGTATGGTTTAGAATCGAGCTTGTAAAAGGTTTGAAGAGTCGACCCATATGATATTGTCGAGGATCTCAAATTGATTTTTGAGACTCATGCGGCAATTGAAAGCTATGAGGCTTCAAAAGTTCTTTAACCGCAAGATGGAAGAGGGCAGCTCCGTCGGTGAGCATGTGCTTAAGATGTCCAGGCACGCAAACAAACTTCAAAGCTTGGGTATAGTGATTCCTAATGCTTTGGGGATTTACCGTGTCCTCCAATCACTACCACCAAGTTACAAGAACTTTGTGATGAACTACAACATGCGTAACATGAACAAGACGTTGCGAACTCTTTGCCATGTTGAAATCTGCAGAAGTGGAGATCAAGAAAGAGCACCAAGTGTTGTTGGTCAATAAGACCACCAAATTCAAGAAAGGCAAGTCTAAGCAAAGGACACTTCAAGAAGGGTGGTAAGAAAGCTACCACGCCAAGAAGAAAACCAAGGCTGGACCAAAGCCCAAACCGAGTGCTTTTGCAAGGGAGAAGGTCATCGAAGCGGAATTGCCCAAAGTACTTGGATTTGAAGAACGGCAACATCAAGAAGAAATGTATATCCGATATACATGTTATTGATGTGTATCTCACTAGTACTCGTAGTAGTGCTCGGTATTTGAATCTTGGTTCGGTTGCTCATATTTGTAACTCAAACAGTGCTGCAGAATAAACGGAAGCTAGCGAAGAACGAGGTGACGATGCGGCGTGGGAAGCGGATCAAAGGTTGATGTGATCGGTCGGCACGCTACCCCTTCATCTACCATCGGGATTAGTTTTATACTTAAATAATTGTTATTTGGTGCTGCGTTGAGCATGAACATTATATCGGGATCTTGTTTATTGCGAGACGGTTACTTGTTTAAATCGAGAATAATGGTTGTTCTATTTATATGAGTAATATGTTTTATGCACATGCACCTTTGATAGATGGTCTATTCTTATTGAATCTCGATGGTGGAAATACACATATCAACAACATTGAGGCTAACGTTTGAAATCAAGCGATAATTCGACCTATATGTGGCCTTATCGTCTTGGTCACATCGAGTGAAGCGTATGAAGAAACTCCATTCCGATGGACTTCTTGAATCACTTGATTTCGAATCACTTGAAAGATGCGAAGCATGTCTGATGGGTAAAATGACTAAGACTCCATTTTCAGGTATGATGGAGCGAGCTACGGACTTATTGGAAATCATACATACCGATGTGTGTTGTCCAATGAGTGTAGCATCGCTGATGGTTATCGTTATGTTCTTACCTTCACGATGACTTGAGTAGATATGGGTATATCTATTTCATGAAACATAAGTCCAAAACTTTCGAGAAGTTTAAGGAGTTTCAAAGTGAGGTAGAGAATCAACGTAACAGAAGATTAAATTTCTACGTTACGATCGTGGAGGTGAATATCTAAGTTACGAGTTTGGCAAGCATTTAAAGAAGTGCGAATACTTTCACAATTGACACCGCCGAACACCACAACAGTAATGGTGTGTCCGAACGTCGAATCGAACTCTCTTAGATATGGTTCGTTCTATGATGTCACTTATGATTTACCGCTATCATTTTGGGGTTATGCATTAGAAACAGCATTCACTTTAAATAGGGCACCGTCTAAATCCGTTGAAACGACACCGTATGAATTATGGTTTGGGAAGAAACCTAAATTGTCGTTCCTTAAAGTTTGGGGATCTGAAGCCTATGTAAAGAAGTTACTGAGGACAAGCTTGAACCCAAAGCGGAAAAATGCGTCTTCATAGGATACCCGAAGGAAACTATTGGGTATACCTTCTATCATAGATCCGAAGGCAAAATCTTTGTTGCCAAGAATGGATCTTTTCTAGAGAAGGAATTTCTCTCGAAAGAAGTGACTGGAAGGAAAGTAGAACTCGACGAGGTTGTCGAACCTTCTCTTGAAATTGCGAGTAGCGCAGCACCGGAAGAAGTTCTTGTGGTGCCTGCACCAATTAGAGAGGAAGCTAATGATGATGATCATGAAACTTCGGTTGAAGTTGCTACAGAGCCTCGGAGGTCAACGAGAACTCGTACCACTCCAGATTGGTATGATTCCGTTATGAATGTCATGGTGGTGGACAACACCGATGACCCCGAGACATATGAGGAAGCGATGATGAGCCCAGATTCCAATAAATGGCAAGAAGCCATGAAATCCGAGATTGGATCCATGTACGAAAACCAAGTATGGACTTTGGTGGACTTACCGGAAGGCTGTCGAGAACAAATGGATTTTCAAGAAGAAAGCAGATCTTGATGGTAATGTTACTTTCTATAAAGCTCGACTTGTCGCAAAAGGGTTTCGACAAATTCAAGGAGTTGACTACAATGAGACTTTCTCACGGTAGCGAAGCTAAAGTCCTGGAGGATTATGTTAGCAATCGCTGCATATTATGATTATGAGATATGGCGGATGGATGTCAAACAGCATTCCTCAATGGAGACATTGATGAAGAGTTGTATATGATGCAACCCAAAGGTTTTGTCGATCCTAAAGATGCTAACAAGGTATGCAAACTTCAACGGTCCATCTATGGATTGAAGCAGCATCCGAAGTTGGAATCAACGTTTGATAAGGTAATCAAAAGTTTTGGTTTTATACAAACTTATGGAGAAGCTTGTATTTACAAGAAAGTGAGTGGGAGCTCTGTAGCATTCTTAATACTTGTATGTGGATGACATATTGTTGATTGGGAATGATGTAGACCTTCTTAATAGTGTCAAGGAATATTTGAATAATAGTTTTTCAATGAAGGATCTTGGCGAAGCGCTTACATATTAGGCGAAAAGATTTATAGAGATAGATCAAAACGCCAAATATCATTGTCACAGTACATATTTGGACAAAGTTCTAAAGAGATTTGGAATGGAGGAAAGCAAGAAAGGGTTCTTGCCCATGTTGCTCAATCGACCTTGAGTAAAACTCAAAGTCCGACATCGGCGAAGATAGAGAAAGGATGAGTAAGACTCCCTATGCCTCAGCCATAGGATCTCTAATGTATGCCATGCTATGTACTAGACCCGACATTGCATATCTTTGTTAGTTTAACTAGCAGATATCAAAGTGATCCGAGTGGATCATTGGACAAGATCAAAACATCCTTAAGTACTTGAGAAGAACTAAGGATATGGTTCTTTCTTATGGAGGTGATGAACAACTCGTTGTTAATGGTTACACCGATGCTAGTTGGAACACCGATCCGGATGATTCTAAATCACAATCCGGATCGTATTTATTTTGAATGGTGCAGCGATTAATTGGAGGAGTGCAAAGCAAAGCGTTGTGGCGAGATCTTCAACTGAATCGGAATACATGGCTGCCGGAGGCTTCACAAGAAGCGATATGGATGAAAGAGTTCATTACGAGCTGGGTGTGGTTCCAAGTCGCTGGACCCAATGTCTATCTCTTGTGATAACATGGGCGCCATAGCCAATGCGCAAGAACCAAGGTCACACAAGAAGTGAAGCATATCAAGTGCGTTTTCACTATTCGAGAACATATCCGGGATGGGGATATAAAGATTTGCAAAGTACACACGATCTGAATGTGGCGGATCCGTTGACTAAACCTCTCCCGAGGGCAAAACATGACCAACACCAAACTGCCATGGGTGTTGGTATATTACCATGTAATCTAGATTAGATGACTCTAGTGCAAGTGGGAGACTGTTGGAGATATGCCCTAGAGGCAATAATAAATGTAGTTATTATTATATCTTTGTGTTTATGATAAATGTTTACATTCATGCTATAATAGTATTAACAAGGAAACCATTAATACTTGTGTGATTTGTAAACTTAATTTGAAGTCCCTAGTATAGCCTCTATACTTCACTAGCTTGTTGGTTGATTAATGATTGTGGTTTCCCTATCATGAAGATTGAGATGTTATCAACAACAAGATCATATCGTTAGGAGAATGATATGGTGGACATACTCCTATAGATAAGCGTAGCATAAAGATCAAGTCATTTCAATAGTTCAATTGCTATATGCTTTCTGATACATAGTAACCTAATTCCTTCGACTATGAGATCATGCATATCACCTTTACCGGATGGATGCTTTGATGACATCAAACACCACACCGTGAATCGGGTGGCTATAAAGGTGGCATTAAGTGTTGGAAAGTATTGGTTGAAACACATGGATCAAGAGTGGGATTTGTCCATCCACATGACGGATAGATATACTCTGGGCCCTCTCGGTGGAATGTCATCCAATTGGCTTGCAAGCATGTGACTTGGTCACAAGGGATCACATATCACGGAACGAGAAAAGAGTACTTATCGTACGAGGTTGAACTAGGTATGCAGAGATATCTGCGATCATGACCTCGGATAAGTAACATATCGTGAGACAAAGGGAAATTGGTATCGTATGTAAGTGGTTCATTCGATCGCAAAGTAATCGTAGAAATATGTGGGAGCCATATGAATTTCCAGATTCCTCTATTGGTTATTGTTCGGAGAAGTGTCTCGATCATGTCCGCATAATTCACGAACCGTAGGGAGACACACTTAAGGATTCGACGTTGTTTGAGTAGTTATGGTATGATGAGAAAGAGACCGAATGTTGTTCGGAGTCTCGGATGGGATCCGGGATATCACGAGGTGATCCGGAATGGTCCGGAGAATAAGATTCATATAAGGAAAGTCCCGTTTCGGAGTTCGGGAATGATTCCGGTGTTTTCATCGGGAATATTCTAGAAGGTTCCGGATTGTCCGGCACTCCGGGGGGGAGGGGTACATGAATGTGTCATTACATATTGGAATGATTGCATCATGTACTAAGTGTTCTTGCTGTCCCAAATAAAGGATTAAATTGAATCCTAAAACAAAAAAGTCAAATGTCCAGTTTGAAAGTCAAACGGCTAAAACAAGAAACTGTGGGAAACAAGAAAGAGGAGTTGGAAACCGACTTGAGGGAGGAGTCTCCTCCCCAAGCCGGCGCGCCACCCAAGGCCGACTTGGGGAGGGACTCCCCTCCCATGTCCGCGCCTCCCCATCTATAAAAGGAGGGGCAGGGCTCCCCTCCTAGACACACAACTTTCTACCTCTAAATCTCCGGTTTAGAGCCGTTTTTGGTTTAGAGCTTCTAATTGCTTTAGCCAGCGGTTTAGAGCCTTCTAATTGGTTTAGAGCCTTCTAATTGGTGTGTCTAATTACTAGACCACTAATAGCCTCTCTCATAAGCTCCACCATACTCGCACCGGCTTAAGGCGAAGCCCTGCGGGATCTCCCCTCTACTTCCGGTACCACGCGTTGTCTTTGCGGAATCGCGAGGAAGTGCTACAAACTCCACTGCTGGAACAAGGAGAGGAAGGTCTTCGTCGAATACGAACGTGTGACCGATCTGGAGCGCTGCAACGCGGGCGCCGGAAGGATCGTCTACGATCTTGAGATCGGAAGAAATGCGACTACATCACCCACGAGAATCCGCTCTCGTTAAACGCTTTGGAATCTTCGAGGGTAAGTTATACCATCGACTCGTTGCTACAATCTAGTAGATAGATCTTGGCTTGTTTGTTTGTATGCGATAGAAAATTTTTGTTTTCCATGCTACGAACCCCTACAATCAAACGCCACACTGTAACTGGGTGGCTATAAAGGTGGCATTGACTGCTTGGAAAGTGTGTGTTGAGGCACATGGATCAAGAGTGGGATTTGTCCATCCATATGACGGATAGATATACTCTGGGCCCTCTCGATGGAATGTCATCCAATTGGCTTGCAAGCATGTGACTGGCTCACAAGGTATCACATATCACGGGAAAGATAAAAGAGTACTTATCGGTAACGAGGTTGAACTAGGTATGCAGAGATACTGACGATCAAAACCTCGGATGAGTAAACTATCATGAGACAAAGGGAAATTGGTATCGTATGTAAGTGGTTCATTCGATCACAAAGGAATCATAGAAATATGAGGGAACCATATGAATTTCCAGATTCCTCTATTGGTTATTGATCGGAGAAGTGTCTCGGTCATGTCCGCATAATTCACGAACCGTAGGGAGACACATTTAAGGATTCGATGTTGTTTAGTAGATATGGAATGTTAGTACGGATAGCGAATGTTGTTCGAAGTCTCGGATGGTATCCCGGATATCACGAGGAGATCCGGAATGGTCCGGAGAATAAGATTCATATAAGGAAAGTCTGATTCTGTAGTTCGGGAAAGATTCCGATGTTTTCATCGGAGAGGCTCTAGAAGGGTCTAGAAGGTTCACTGGTCCAGAAGGGGAATGGTCCATGAATGTGTCATGGGTAAGTGGAATGATTGGATCATATCTTAGGTCACTTGGTGTGGACATTTGCAAGAGAGAATTAAAGCTCTAAATTGAAAGTCAAACGGGAAGTTTGAAAAGTCAAACTGGAACAATGGTTTCCTAGTGGAAGAAGGAAAGAGTCCTTCTCTCAATCCAACTTGGGTTTGGGTTTGGATTCAAACCCACACCTCCCAAGGCTGCCCCCCTCTCATAAATAGAGGGGGAGGGCTGCCCCAAACACACAAGCCCTAGCCCTCCCACACCCAAGCCACCGCCGCGCCGCCAGCCGCCGCGCCAAGCCGCCCTAGCCCTGCTGACACCTCCTCCTCCCGGTCTTCTAAACCCTAGATCGACGGGAAACCCTAGATCCACCATAACTCGCACCGGCTTAGGAGAAGCCCTGTGGGATCTTCCCTCTACCTCCGACACCACGACTTTGTGCTGCCGGAATCGCGAGGGGAGAACTATAACCTCCGCTTCCTGCCGGAACAAGGGAGAGGAAGGTCTTCATCGAGTACCGAACGTGTGATGCGGAAGCGCTGCCGGAACGCAGCGCCGGAAGGATCATCTACGCGATCTTGAGATCGGCAAGTGTACGACTACATCACCCATGAGAATCTGCTCTCGTTAACCGCTTTGGAATCTTCGAGGGTGAGTACTCTAATCAACTCGTTGCTACAATCTAGTAGATAGATCTTGGATTGATTGTTTGCATGCGGTAGAATTTTTTTGTTTTCCATGCTACGAACCCCAACAGTTTGAGAAATAAAACATACACGGAAGCAGCAGAAGAGGAACCGCCGGTGTTCGTGTTGGCACCATTGTTAGCCATGTTGTCGAGGAAGAGGGTGCTGATGTCAGGGAAGAAGTCCTCGTTGGGAAAGACGTCGGCGCAATCGCTATCCGAGAGGGAGTCCATGATGAAGCCAGTAGTCGCGCCGGTAGCGCTCCCCAAAAACCTTATCACCCTTCTCCGTCATGTGACTCGAAGCGGGGTCTCGGAGGCCCTCTTGTCTCGGCTCATGATTGCCGCAAGACAGGATGGGGAAGATCTAGGTAGCGCAGTGCTCTGGAACTGGAGGCGCAAAGGATGTGTGGCAGTGTGTCTGAGAGGAGGCGCGACCTCTCTCTTATATAGACACAGAGGGGTAGGCAGACAGGCTGCACAGAAGATGAAACAAACGGACAGAAGTTGAAGCAAATAGGCAGCAGCCCACCGGACAGCCTCCACTCAGTTTGTATTTATTTAGCTCGTATTAAAAGTCCACCCGAGCAAAACGTTTCAACTTCTATATGAATGTTCATGTATCATTCATGCATGGCAAAATAAAGCTCGGCTCAGCGAGATTCTCGCAACCCGCAGCGCACGCACGTCGTGACATGACTTGACGTGACGTGACGTGACGAGGCGAGGCGTGGCGTGGTGAGGCGAGCGAGGAGGAGGACCTCGCGTGTGGAACTCTCTCCTTCTCCTTCTCCTTCTCATCCTTTTTTTCCAAGTGGTAGGAGAGCTCACCTTATAAGCTGGTCCAACTTCCACTCAACTAGCAATGTGGGACTAATCATTTGTCCCAGCTCTTGCCTTGCATGAATTGGGCCAAATGGGCCTCTAGGATTTCAGGAATTTATTGGCATATAATAAATGGGCAGGGCCTAATTAGGCAAAAAATTCCAACAATCCCGCACCCGATCCCAGAGGCACATGAAGTTTGCCTTTGGTTCCAAAACATTGTTTATATACCGGTACTGTATTGAAGCATGTTAAGTTGAACTTCCACCTAGAGCTTTATGTTATACTAGGCTGCAACTTGTATAGTGGACTATGCCTTGAACTATAAGTTTGCTGCGAACCTAGCTTCACAAAAAGTCTTGACCGATACTAGGCTACCGTGGGACTTCCCCGCGGGTGGAGCTTATACGTCACACTCCATGACCTTTCATGAGTTTATCAGAGAGCACCCTACTCTCATAGACTGTGACATTTTAACAGTCAGACTCATATATGTGTGTTCTTTAAAAGATGTTCTGCAGGACAACATCTTTGCTTAGGATAAGCCACTTAGAACACATTAAGATAATAAATCAACCTGTCGTGCAGAATAGGAAAGTATTGCATCTTTATGGAGTGGTGTTTATTAAAATAGGGATACTTTCCTCTCAGCTAACCAACAGCTTGTCTCCCAATTCTAATTCACGGGATCTCCGATCACATAGAATGGTTTACCAATATGGAAAGCTCAATTTGTGGGTCTCATACCCATCTCCTTCGATGCATTTTCTATCATGTTGCGTGATAGACCCTTTGTGAAGGGATCTGCCAAGTTTTTAGATGTTTGGATATAATCCAATGCAATAACTCCGGAGTTTCTCTTTTTCCTGATAGATTTCAGTCTCCTCTTCACATGTCTTGATGACTTCATATTATCCTTAGAACTATTTACCTTGAAAATCACAGTTTGATTATCGCAGTTCATAAGGATTGCGGGTATTGGTTTTTCAAGCACAGGTAAGTTTGTCAAGAGTTCATGAAGCCACTCTGCTTCAACAGTGGCTGTGTCTAATGCTGTGAGTTTTGCTTCCATAGTTGACCTCGTTAAGATGGTTTGCTTGCAAGACTTCAAAGAAACAACGCCACCAGCAAGTGTGAATACATATCCACTTGTGGCCTTTATATCGTCAGCATCAGATATCCAATTTGAATCAGTATAACCCTCTAGTACCCTCAGATACCCGGTATAGTGTATGCCATAGCTCGCAGTGCCTTTTAGATATCGCATAACTCTCTCAAGAGCATGCCAGTGATCATCTCCTGGATTTGAAACAAATCGAGTGAGTTTGCTTACAGCAAAGGCGATGTTAGGCCTCGTGGCACTAGCTAAATACATAAACGAGCCAATAATTTGAGAGTATCTCAGTTGGTCTCTAGCATTTCCTCGATTCTTTTGAAGCAACACACTAGGATCATACGGTGTAGGAGAAAACTTGAAGTCGCTATACGCGAAACGACTCAAGATCTTTTCCACATAGTGGGACTGAAGCAATGTAATCCCACCATCATCATCTCTCAATAGCTTGATGTTCAGGATGACATCAGCTACTCCCAGATCCTTCATCTCAAAGGAACGAGATAAGAAACCTTTGACCTTCTTAATTGCATTAAGGTTGGTTCCAAAAATCAGTATGTCATGAACATACAAACAAAGGATGACTCCCTCACCCCCACCATGGCGATGGTACACACATTTATCAGCTTCATTTACAACAAAGCCTGCAGTAGTTAAAGTTCTTTCGAACTTATCATGCCACTGCTTAGTTCGTATTTACAACAGACTGCGCAGAAGATGAAACGAACGGACAGAAGGGAGCCCACCGGACAGCCTCCACTCAGTTCATATTTATTTAGCTCATATTAAAAGTCCACTCGAGCAAAACGTTTCAACTTCTGTACGACTGTTCATATACCATTCATGCGTGGCAAAATAAATCTCGGCTCGGCGAGATTCCCGCAACCCGCGGCGCGCGCGCGTCGTGACGTGACGAGGCGAGGCGTGGCGAGGAGGAGGATCGCGCGTGTGGAACCCTCTCCTTCTCCTTCTCATCCTTTTTTCCAAGTGGTAGGAGAGCTCACCTTATAAGCTGGTCCAACTTCCACTCAACTAGAAATGTGGGAGTAAACATTTATTCCAGCTCTTGCCTTGCATGCATGAGCCAAATGGGCCTCTAGGATTTTAGGAATTCATTGGCATAAAATAAATGGGCTGGACCTAATTAGGCAAAAATTCCAACACCACATGTCAGAAGGCCGACAAATATATCAAGTTTCCCGAGATGCTGGCGTGGCAAGTGTACTAAGTCCCACACGTCAGAATAGGCCCCATGGGTCAGTAGGCTACTACTAGGTCCCACGCGTCAGAAGAGGTCCGACAAGTAAGTAGAGGGCCCACAACGCAGAAGGGCTATTGTTGGGACCCCTATGTTACAAGAGGTCCCACAAGGTAGAAGAGGTCCGCAGGTTAGCTTGGTCCCACACGTCAAAAGGCCGACAAATAAAGCAATTTCCCGAGATGTGTCGCAAGTGATGGACCCATATGTCAGGGTGCGAGTCAACTAGACGGCAGTTGATGCAGTCGTAACGCCAGACGTCGACATCCGGCGACAGACGGAACAGGGGTATAGACGTAACGAGTCAATGATTTATTTATTTTGCAAAAATGAGTTAGTGATTTCTGATGGTATAACTAAAATTCGATGGATCGTATTGACACAGTAATAATTTCGGAGCTAACCGAGGCCAATCTTTTTCATGTTTAACAACTATACTACGTTACAAGCTAGGGTATGTTCTAAATTTTTTTTTGAAAGGGAAAGACGTGGTTAGTTTTTTTACCGAGCAGTACAGCTCTTGAAAGGGAAGTTTATTATGGGTGCGGTCCATGTTCCACACGCCATATCTACAGGTTTTGAAGGGAAGTTAATTACGGGAGTCGTCTGCTTCTTAACATTTCTGGTGTCAAACAGGTTAAACGTGTTAAGTAACCATCAGAGTTACTTAATATAGATCTAACCATGAATTTTAATTTAGATCTAACCGTGTTAAGTAACCATCAGGGGGAGTCTTCTACCCGTGATTTTTAATTTAGATCTAACCATCAGAGTTATATTTGAAAAATTGTGTGGATTAGTCGTCTATTACAAGTTTACAACACATACATATAGATATAAAACAATAAATAATACTCCCTCCGTCTCAAAATAGATGTCTCAAATGTATCAAAATTTGGCTAAATCTAGACACTATTTGATATATAGATTCATCAAACTTTTAAAAAACTTAGACATCTATTTTATGACGGAGTGTGAGTACTGTACATGCACACAGCCGCAAATCAGAAGAGGGCCCCAGGGAAGAAGAGGCTATATCTAGGACCCCTACGTCAGAAGAGGTCCCACACGTATGAAGAGGTTCTGCATGTCAACTTGGTCCCACTTGTCAGAAGGCCGACAAATATATCAGTTTTCCGAGATGCTGGCGTGGCAAGTGTACTAATTGCCACACGTCAGAATAGGCCCCACAGGTCAGTAGGGCTACTACTAGGTCCCACGTGTCAGAAGAGCTCCCACAAGTAATAAGAGGGCCCGGAGGGCAAAAGGGCTATTGCTGGGACCCTTATGTTAGAAGAGGTCCCACAAGGTAGAAGAGGCCCCGCACGTCAGCTTGGTCCCACACGTCAGAAGGCCGACAAATATATCATTTTCCCGAGATGTTGTGTGGCAGGTGATGGACCCACGTGTCAGGGTGCGAGTCAGCTAGACGGAAGTTGATGTAGTCGTATCGGCGGACGGTGACATCCGGCAACAGACGGAACAGGGGTATAGTCGTAACGAGTCAATGATTTTTTTTTTTTTTGGAAAAATGAGTTAGTAATTTCTGATGGTATAACTAAAATTCGATGGTTGACACAGTAATAATTTCGAAGCTAACCAAGGCCAATCCTTTTTTCATGTTTGATAACTATACTACGTTACAAGCTAGGGTATGTTCTAAATTTTTTTGAAAGGGAAAGACGTGGTTAGTTTTTTTACCGAGCAGTACAGCTCTTGAAAGGGAAGTTTATTATGGGGGGAGTCCATGTTCCACACGCCATATCTACAGGTTTTGAAGGGAAGTTAATTACGGGAGTAGTCTGCTTCTTAACATTTCTGGTGTCAAACAGGTTAAACGTGTTAAGTAACCATCAGAGTTATACTTAATATAGATCTAACCATGAATTTTAATTTATATCTAATAACCGTGTTAAGTAACCATCAGGAGGAGTCTTCTACCCGTGAATTTTAATTTAGATCTAACCATCAGAGTTATATTTGAACACAGCCGCGTTTGTGGCAGGCACGTGACGATGCGAAACAGGGTTTATTTTGTTCCGATCGATCAAGCTAGGAGTTTTGTTTACATACGTGTGTTGTCAAAACAAAATCCATACGGTTAACATTTTTTTTTGAACAAGTGTTACGGTTAATAATTATACTTATAGGAGTACGTACGTAGGTAGCTAGCGCCAGCTTAATTTCAAGATAAAATCTGGGCAAAATTCATTCGTTCGGTAGGTATAGTTACTTATATACCCCTAAGCTGGCTCTACGGCGTGCATAAATAGCAGCACGTACGGCGTGATCTCCCAAATTAAAGCATCACCCCCTCCTCGACCGATCGCCTCCTCGTCTGGTTGATCCATCTCGCTCGCTCGCAATGACGACAACGACGACGAAGCTCATCTGCATCCTGCTGGTGCTTCTCCTCGCAACTCTCAGCGGTACGTACGTACGCAGAAATCATCATCATATGTTAATACTCCGTCGTCGTCGATCGCTAGGTTTTACTGATACTAGCAAGATTGCTAACTCTACTACTTGATTATTCTTCCTAATCATCAACCTACGACCGCAGGTGCTCGCGGGCAGGATTGCTGTCAATGTTCTGGTTTCCTTTGTCGTCGGCAATGTGGTGGTCTTCCGGTTTGTGGCTACAATAATAATAATCCTGCTACCCCCAACCCGCCTCCGCCTCCGGCCACCACCACCTACGGCGGCTACACCCTGTTCGTGTTCGGCGACTCCTTCGCCGACAACGGCAACAGCCCTAAGGTTGCCACCAGCGACCTCGAGAGCGAGCTCATCCGCTCATGGTACAACCCCTACGGCTACTCCTTCGGAAACGACGACGGCTCCTTCACCTCGCACAACCAAGCCACCGGACGCTTCTCCAACTACATGGTCCAATCTGACTTCGTCGGTACGTATATATATTGCCTATCAACGATCAACTACTTTTCATCTTCAACGATCATCTACCTATAGCTACTACTAGTAGTAAATTGGATGGATCTATATATGCAGTATCTGTTCTTGCCGATCGATGTCTCTAATTAACTAACCATGTATGTTTGTATGCACATATATATGGCGTGGCAGCGAAAATGCTGGGGCTGGACATGGCGCCACGGCCCCACAAGGAGCAGCAGGGCCACGTCGTCGACGATGCCGGCATGACGTTCGCCACGGCGGGCTCCGGCGTCTACTCCGTGCCGGAGGGCGTGCCGACGCTAAGCCAGCAGGTGGACACCTTCCAGAAGAATATCCAAGGCAACAGCATCCCGCGAGCGCGCCTCGCCAGGTCCGTCGCCCTCGTCGCCATCTCCGGCAACGACTACGACCGCGTGGGCGTGGCCCTCCCAGCAGCTTCGCCGACGTCTCGGCCTTCACCAAGAACGTCACCTCCGCCATCGCCGACGCCGTCGACCGCATCAGGGCGCTCGGCGTGCCCAAGGTGCTCGTCAACAACCTCCACCCGCTCGGCTGCGCGCCGGCGCAGACCAGGCCAGCGACCACAAGGGCTGCGAAGGCGCAGGAACACGGGCGCCGACACCCACAACAAGAACCTCGCGGGACTCATGAAGGGCAAGGACGGCGTGCTCGTCGTCGACCTCCACTCCGCGTTCACGGACCAGTCGCGCAGCTTCTACAACAAGCTCACGCCCTGCTGCCAGGGCATCGACCCCAGGACTTGTGCGGCGACACCAGCACCGACGGAGACCTCTACTCGCTCTGCGACAACCCCAAGGAGCACTTCTATTGGGACGAGATGCACCCACACAACGGGTGGGCGGCCGTCATGGCGCACGTCGAGGACTCCATCAAGCAGTTCGTCGGCGTCGACCAGGACTAATTGTCTATCTATCCATATATACATCGTCGATCTTAGGCTAGGGTTTTGTTATTAGTTAAGTGGTGCCATTAATTCATGGCATGTCGAATTGTCGATCGATCTATATATACACACAAGTAATTAGGTTTGAGATATAGTTTGGGATCGGACAAAGAGTGGTAGTTTTCGTTTGCTGTCCCATATCGAATCAATATCAATATATATGGTGTGCAATAGCAGATTTCAATATCAATATATATCGTGTGCAACAGCAGATTTTGTTCTTGATTCATGTCCCATTCATGTTTTAACTGAGGAAGACGCCTAGAAGGCATGCCAAAACTGCACTACCAGTACGTACTACTTCTACGTGCAGTTTAAGCAATTGAAATTTGTGACAGCAAACGGAATTTGTCGGGACAACGTATAGCAGCGGCGCAGAATTTAGCTGGACAACCGAATAGCCGGAGTTTGTTTTGCGGTGATAACGGGGCTGACGTCACTTGACTGGGACGTGCTTTACGCCGCAGTCGACTGAGCCATGGAGACTCCCAATATAATAAGCTTCTGACTAGAGAAAATCTGAACAAGAGGCAAATGTTATCAAATTTGTCATGCTTGTTCTGCTCTGAACCTGAATCTTGCACACACTTACGGAGTATTTTTTTATTGTGTTGTTGCCAAAGAAATGTGGAGGAATTGATACCCACTTACTAGCATTTGGTGACCAAGTTATATTTCTAGTTTATGGATTAGTGATAGAACACATAAAAGGTATGATCATCTCGGACCCGCTCCCTCGCGTCGCCTCCTCCAGGGCGACGGGTAATCCCAGCTCCTCCGCCGCCCGGCCCTCCCCATCCCTCCTCCTCGCCCCAGAGGCGGCCGGCAGGCCAGCCTTCGCCCGCCGGTGAAGGGGCGGGGCTTGTCTCCGGCATCTGGGGCGGCCGGAGGCTGCTTCTGGCGGCGTCGTCCGTCCTCGCCCGGTGCGTGAGGAGCAAGGCGTGGTGGTCCTCGGCAGCGACAGGCGAGGCGCGGGCTAGCTCCCTGGCAGCGGTGAGCGTGCGGCTTTGGGCTGTGGCGGCGGGGGCTGCTAGGGGCTCCGGGGGCGCGTCTGGCCATGGTGCGGGCCGGCGGCAGCGGGCCCCGGGGAGGGCCAACGAGGTGGGGGCTGCGGAGGGGCATGGTGCTGGCCCCTCCCAGGTCAGATCTGGATCTTCGGGTCCGGGACCTTCCGGGCCTCCTCTCGGTGGCAGATGGTGGGTTGCGGCGCGGCTTCGCGTGCCTTGCTCTTCTTGCGGCGGTTTTTTTTGGCAGGCAACATTTCGGCGGTGTCCCAGATGGCGGGGGGGGAGGGTGCGGCCGATTGGCGGCGGTGGTGGCAGAGACTAGCGTGGCTGGCCGCTCCAAACCCTAGATCTAGGCTGTCTAGGCGGGCTAGCTTGCTCTCAGGTCGCTACCATGGCTGGTTAGGGGAATGCTTCGGGACAGGTGAGCGACAACGCCAATGCGTCTGCTGCAGCATTATATGATGTTTTAGGTTTGTAAAAAAAAATCTAGGCTTCTTTTAGTGTATAAATTCATCCTAAAGTTGAGTGAACCTACCGTTGTAAAATAAATCACAAAGCTAAAATATCTTATATCTTATATTTTAAAACAGACGAAGTACGTACTATTCGTTAGTACAGTTTAAATGTTAGCCTGTATTATTTTTTTGCCAATGGTTTGTGTTAGAACTGTTTCCGCAAGCAATTGAAATAACCCTTCCCACAGGTAAACTTTCTGTTGGGATCTGTTGATCCTACTGATACTGATCTTAGAACATACTGTAATGGAGGGATATTTTGCAGATAAAAAACATTTTTCGTCTAAAATAGATTAGAGGTGGCCAGAGGGCCGTCCGCTTGAAGCAAAAGGATATAAAAACTCAAGTCGGGGCAGGATCCTAGCTATTTCCTTCTGTTCAAATTAATTGATTTAAATTTAATTAGATTAGAATGTATCTAAATTTATTTTAATATTAGATATATCCTAATATATATAAATCCAACTTAATTAATTTGGATCGGAGGGAATAATTAATTAAGACCCGGGCTGAAGGAATGTTGGTGGGAGAAAATTCAGGCACGACATAGATAACTAATTATCTTGTTAGAATCTAACCTACGTTGGTTGTTGTTCTATTTGACATGTTAACTCATTTGCAACCAAAACCTTTAAGAGGTATTCTTCGCTCAAACTAGTCACAGTGGAGAGTATCATATAGTAATATCATGCAGATGATATTAGTATATGATATCATCTTTATAATGCATAGTATCATAGTTTTAGTGTATTTGTTGTTTTGTAGAATATTAATGCAAAATTGTGTATAAGATTTATGTGAGATTAGTTTTTCTAGTTCTATGCACTATGATATTGTATCTACCTATGATACCAACACAATCTCTTTCATCATTAATTGCAGTGACTGATATCAATAAACATGGCCACTTTTCGTTGGGACTCCAAGTGTAGAGTGTTGTAGCAAACTTTTTTCCCCACAAGGGTGATTTGAGGGTTTATATCGAACTCTCAGAAAAGTGGTTATGGAAGGGTATTTGTCTTCTCCTCTTCAAGAAACATGTAAAGTAAAATATTTTTTCTTGTGTCTCCAACTCCACCAAGTGGTTGTCAAGCACAAGGTTTCGTATTAGTAATATGAAATAAAATAAAATATAAACTAAAATAAATATAGTAAATAAAGTAAAGTAATGCAAACTAGATGGTATGGAAGATAGTGGAGTTGTTTTTGAATTTTTATGAGTGATTGCAAGTAGGAAAGTATTTTTGAAATAATAAATTGTAGAAAATAAAAAGGATAGTAGATGCAATGGAAAAGTGTTTCTTATGATAAAAATTGGACTGAGGTTCATGGGTTCACTTGTCTACTCTCTTTTTAAGTTGTATTGATCACAAAACAATTCATCAATGATAAAGATTCATGAAAATTCTATATGTGCTTGATAAAGGAATTAATATGGGCATCACATTCTAACATAGAGATAGAATACATCTCTCTTATACTCCTCAAGAAAGGTAAATCTCCATGCAATCTTCAACTAAGAACAAATCAGAGTATAGCTTTCAGCAATATTATATGATGTTTGAAATACAAATATGCTACCTTGATCTAACAAGGTTATCACACTGTCACATGCTAACTATAGCATATAATTTCACTTTATCCCTAATGAGGCAGCAAAACAAAGGTAAAAACTAAAGTAGATCTTGAATATTATGTGTCACAATTCAATATCTATCACCATGCTACTCCATCTAACACATACTTCTCCCCATAAAAGAAGCAATTAAGAACGGGGTGCATGATATGCATCTATCAAATCATGTTACACAAAATAGATTCCAATCTCAAATATCAAATCATAGAACAAAGATCCACCACATAGGAATTACAAATATGACCATAATCATGTAGGGCAGCTCATATGGTACTAGATATATGGAGAACAAGAGAGAAATAGATCAAGCTACTTGCACTACCTAGTACTCCCTCCCTTTCAAAATATACGATGTTTAGGTTTGTAAAAAAAAATCTAGGCTTCTTTTAGTGTATAGATTCATCCTAAAGTCGAGTGAACCTACGTTGTAAAATAAGTCACAAAACTAAAACATCTTATATTTTAAAATGGATGAAGTACGTGCTACTTCGTAAGTACAGTTTAAATGTTGGGTGTGTCTAAGCGCTCAGCTAACTGAGAATTAAATTAATTCTTAGTCAGGTGACGTCATATGCGCATCAAGGTAGCTGTGGCACTATCACGCGACCCGCTAGTATCCGCTTCCACGCGCGACCTGCTACTTACTTTCTTTTGAGTGTCCTACACATGCACAACCGCCCGGCCGGCCCAACACAAGCTCCTAGGCAGAGTTGTGGCAGCGTTTAATACTGAGTAGTATGCATGAACGGTGGCACCAGTTAATTATTTCCTTTGCTTGCTATTTCAGTTTGTTCCGTTCGTAGTTCTTCTTTTGTTCCACAATAACTAATTTCATTTTATCTATGTTTACATGCACCTAGACGTATTTTACTATATAGATACATACGAATCTAGACAAATTCAGGTCACTTATTTTAGGACAGAGAAAGTACATGTTTTATAAGTAACGCCTCCGTCGTCCAACTTT
This sequence comes from Avena longiglumis, assembly GCA_030063025.1. Lineage (NCBI taxonomy): Eukaryota > Viridiplantae > Streptophyta > Magnoliopsida > Poales > Poaceae > Avena > Avena longiglumis. Next base: position 462,550,784 of record CP125978.1, read on the forward strand.
AAAGAAATTAAGAAATGTTTGCTAATTCTCAACTAAACTAGTAGAAAAAAATACTTCTATTTTTCTTGAATTACTTATCACAGATTTGTCAAGACACACATGTATTTAGACGTATTTTAGTATTACATATATGTGAATCTAGACAAATCAGTGACATCTAATTCAAAACAGAGGAAGTAATTGCAATCGTCTTGCATATTCGCAACTTGCATCATAAAAAACCACTTGTAAATGAAAAATCTCAGTTGCAACTCCATTTGCAATTGACAAATCACACTTGCATGCCGGGGCAAAAGTCAACACAATCGAAACAACAAGTCATCGCACAAATCTTAACCAAACAGATCAAATGGGTAGGGACTTAACCGACACAACCGTGGAAAATAGCAAAAGCCTAGAGTATGACATTTTAATCATTAGTTGCAACTCTTAGAAAAAATGACATTTAATTCCTCACTTGTATCTCCCAAGAAAAGTTATTTTCAAATCCAATTGCAACTCTAAGTAAGAAGGGACAAAGCAAGAATCCTTAGTTGCAACTAGGTTGTAACTCTCGAGAAAATGCAAGTTGCAAGTCTAATTGTAACTCATAGTAATATGGGACCTTGAAACAAGGACATGACTTTTCAATCCTCAGTTGCAAATATCCCGAGAAAGCTAGATGCAAATCCAGTTGCAATGCATAGAAATAAGGGACCGCGAAACAATTCTCAGTTGCAAATCCCCGAGAAAATGTCAGTTGCAACTCATAATAAAAAGGGACAACAAAGCAAGAATGGATCACGAAAACAATCCTCAGTTGCAACCCTATTTGCAACTCGCTAAAAAGGAAAATTGCAAGTCTAGTTGCAACTCATATAAAAAAGGGACCATGAAACATAGGGCGTTTGCAACTCGCCAAAAAAGATAATTGCAACTCCAGTTACAACTCATAGTAATAAGGGACCACAAAATAAACAACAGTTGCAACTCACCGAGAAACCTGTTGCATGTCTAGTTGTAACTCAAAGTAATAAGAGACCACGAAACAAATCTAAGTTATAACTGGACTTGCAGTTGACTTTCTTAGTTAGTTGCAACCCGCTAAAAAACAATTGCAAGTCTAGTTGCAACTCATATTAAGAAGGGACCATGAAACATAGGGCGGTTGCAACTCGCCGGAAAAGCCAATTGCAACACCATTTGCAACTCATAGTAATAAAGGACCACAAAATAAAACCACAGTTGCAACTCGCCGAGAAACCTATTGCATGTCTAGCAGTAACTCATAGTGAGAAGAGACCACGAAGCAATTCTAAGTTATAACCCTAGTTGCAACTCACTGAGAAAGTAAGTTGCAAGTCCTGTTATAACTCATAGTAAATAGGATCACCAAACAATCCTCAATTGCAACCTTAGTTGCAACTCGCCGAAAAAACCAGTTTCAAATCCAGTTGTAACTGATAGTAAGAAGAAATCCTAAAACAAGAAAATTACATTTTAATTCTCAGTTACAACCCTAGTTGCAACTCGCTAAGAAAGAAAATTGCAAGCCTAGTTGCAACTCATATTAAGAAGGGACCACAAAACATAGGACGGTTGCAACTCGCTGAAAAAGCCAATTGCAACTCCAGTTGCAACTCATAGTAATAAGGGGCCACAAAATAAAACACAATTGCAACTCGCCAAAAAATGAAAAATTCAATTGCAAGTCTAGTTATAACTCATAGTAAATAGGATCACCAAACAATCCTCAATTGCAACCTCAGTTCCAGCTCGCCGAGAAAACCAGTTGCAAATCCAGTTGTAAATAATGGAAAGAAGAAATCTTATAACAAGAAAATTACATTTCAATCCTCAGTTGCAACCTTAGTTGCAACTCTCGAGAAAAACTAGTTTCAAATCCAGTTGCAACTCAAAATGAGAAGGGATAAAGAGTGTTATGCATTTTGCTTAACCAGTGTGAAATTAGTGCAACCAACTTCAGGCAGTCTGGCATGAATATTTTTAATTAACTCAAAATCAAAGATCTTATACTACAAGTAAAATAAAGAAGCACTGCAAAAAGAACAGATAACTCGCAAAAAGCTCTTCTCATCTCTTCACTGTTACAAGAACCATGATACCACATAAAACTTGAAACAATGAATATGTAGAACATTGGAAAGGAAATCATAAAAAAGTCAACGAGCATTTTTTGTTCAAATAGTACCACATAGAAAAAAGAGATAGGCACCGGAGAAGAGCCTATCAAAATCAACCGACTCCGCCGCTCTCCATCATAGTCGCCGAAGAAAACCGACATCGACGCAAATCAGCGGGGCTTCGACGCCAGAAAAGAATCGCTGCTCAAATCAACGACCCGCCTCCGCCGCTCTCAGCCGATGTCCACTGATCTCCGCCACTCTAGGGTCTCTGAATAAAAGAATTCAATGTCACGGGAGAAAAAAGAACGATACAATGAACCACTCAACGGGGCAGACTAGAAGACAAAAACAGGGCACGACCCACTCAACAATCCACAATGACAAAAAGGCTAGACCTCACAACATTCGCGGGCAAAACAACTAAATCCCAGCAAAACACGCAACAACGAAAAATTAAGCAAAAGAAAAGTACAGTTGTAGGAAGAACTAGCCGGAAAAAGACAAAAAAAAGACCACAACCATACACTATTTTTAGAGAGTCAATACATGGCTGTCGTTGAGTGCCGCTCAAAACAACAAATTGGCACGTACGTAGCCTTTTGCCACCTTAATCAAGTCACACCTACCCGGCAGGAAAAAACATGCAGAAAATAAAATAGACACGATACAACAGTCCGACGACGCAGGCGGCAACACGCGCAAACGAGGGCAACGCGCATGTAACGAGTCGCATGCATGCGGGGGTACAAATTTTGATGGGTGGTGCAAATCGAACGGATTATGACCTGACTATGCCTTAAGCTAAATCTCAGCTAGCTGAGAATTAGCAAATCCGAAAAGAATAACACAGTCCTCAGTTACAGCCCTAGATGCAACTCCTCCTCTATACCACCAGGGGAGATGGAATAGTTGCGAGTCTGATTGCAACTCATATCTTTATGAAATATTTGCGAGTCCGGTTACAACTCATGCCTAAGAAAAAGACAAAGTCAATTCCGAATCCCAAATCATATGAAACATGGACTAGTTGCGAGTCCAATTGCAACTCATAATAAGCATGGACCAGTTGCGATTCCGATTGCAACTTATACCTCTATGGAAAGATACAAGTTAGTTGCAACTCACTCTCTATATCATCAAGGAGAAGGCCGGCTACATGTCGAGATGCAACTCAAGGATAAAAAAGACAAAAGAATAACACAGTCCTCAGTTACAGCCCTAGATGTATCTCCCCCTCTATACCACCAGGGGAGATGGCATAGTTGCGAGTGTGATTGCAACTCATATCTTTATGAAATATTTGCGAGTCCGATTGCAACTCATACCTAAGAAAAAGACGAAGTCAATTCCGAATCCCAAATCATATGAAGCATGGACTAGTTATGAGTCTGAATGCAACTCATATGAAACATTGACCCGTTGCGAGTCTGATTGCAACTGATACGTCTAAGAAAAAAGACAAGTCAGTTGCGAGTCCAATTGCAACTCATAAGAAGAATTGACCAGTTGCGATTCCGATTGCAACTTATACCTCTATGGAAAGATACAAGTCAGTTGCAACTCACTCTCTATATCATCAGGGAGAAGGCCGGCTACATGTCGAGATGCAACTCAAGGATAAAAAAGACAAAAGAACAACACAGTCCTCAATTCCAGCCCTAGTTGCAACTCCCTCTCTATACCATTAGGGTAGAAAGGCCAGTTGCGTGTCAAGTTGCAACTCGAGACTCACAATCCTCAGTTGCAACCCTAGTTGCAACTCCCTCTCTATACCATCAGGGGAGAAGTTCAGTTGCGTTTCAAATTGCAACTCAAAGTCCAGCTGCTTGCAACCCCCTCTCTATATCATCAGGGAGAAGGACGGTTGCATGTCGAGATGCAACTCAAGGATAAAAAAGACAAAAGAATAACACAGTCCTCAGTTACAGCCCTAGATGCATCTCCCCCTCTATACCACCAGGGGAGATGGCATAGTTGCGAGTCTAATTGCAACTCATATCTTTATGAAATATTTGCGAGTCCGATTGCAACTCATACCTAAGAAAAAGACGAAGTCAATTCCGAATCCCAAATCATATGAAGCATGGACTAGTTATGAGTCTGAATGCAACTCATATGAAACATTGACCCGTTGCGAGTCTGATTGCAACTGATACGTCTAAGAAAAAAGACAAGTCGATTCTTGAGTCCAATTGCAACTCATAAGAAGCATGGACCGATTGCGATTCATTGTAACTTATACCTCTATGGAAAGATACAAGTCAGTTGCAACTCACTCTCTATATCATCAGGGAGAAGGCCGGCTACATGTCGAGATGCAACTCAAGGATAAAAAAGACAAAAGAACAACACAGTCCTCAATTCCAGCCCTAGTTGCAACTCCCTCTCTATACCATTAGGGTAGAAAGGCCAGTTGCGTGTCAAGTTGCAACTCGAGACTCACAATCGTCAGTTGCAACCCTAGTTGCAACTCCCTCTCTATACCATCAGGGGAGAAGTTCAGTTGCGTTTCAAATTGCAACTCAAAGTCCAGCTGCTTGCAACCCCCTCTCTATATCATCACGGAGAAGGACGGTTGCATGTCGAGATGCAACTCAAGGATAAAAAAGACAAAAGAATAACACAGTCCTCAGTTACAGCCCTAGATGCATCTCCCCCTCTATACCACCAGGGGAGATGGAATAGTTGCGAGTTTGATTGCAACTCATATCTTTATGAAAATATTTGCGAGTCCGATTGCAACTCATACCTAAGAAAAAGACGAAGTCAATTCCGAATCCCAAATCATATGAAGCATGGACTAGTTATGATTCTGAATGCAACTCATATGAAACATTGACCCGTTGCGAGTCCTATTGCAACTGATACGTCTAAGAAAAAAGACAAGTCAGTTGCGAGTCCAATTGCAACTCATAAGAAGCATTGACCAGTTGCTATTCCGATTGCAACTTATACCTCTATGGAAAGATACAAGTCAGTTGCAACTCACTCTCTATATCATCAGGGAGAAGGCCGGCTACATGTCGAGATGCAACTCAAGGATAAAAAAGACAAAAGAACAACACAGTCCTCAATTCCAGCCCTAGTTGCAACTCCCTCTCTATACCATTAGGGTAGAAAGGACAGTTGCGTGTCAAGTTGCAACTCGAGACTCACAATCCTCAGTTGCAACCTTAGTTGCAACTCCCTCTCTATACCATCAGGGGATAAGTTCAGTTGCGTTTCAAATTGCAACTCAAAGTCCAGTTTGCAACCCTCTCTATATCATCGGGAAGGCGGTTGCATGTCGAGATGCAACTCAAGGATAAAAAGACAAAAGAATAACACAGTCCTCGATTCTGACCCTAGATGCATCTCCCCTCTATACCACCGGGGAGATGGAATAGTCTGATTTGATTGCAACTCATATCTTTATGAAATATTTGCGAGTCCGATTGCAACTCATACCTAAGAAAAAGACGAAGTCAATTCCGAATCCCAAATCATATGAAGCATGGACTAGTTATGAGTCTGAATGCAACTCATATGAAACATTGACCCGTTGCGAGTCTGATTGCAACTGATACGTCTAAGAAAAAAGACAAGTCAGTTGCGAGTCCAATTGCAACTCATAAGAAGCATGGACCAGTTGCGATTCCGATTGTAACTTATACCTCTATGGAAAGATACAAGTCAGTTGCAACTCACTCTCTATATCAACAGGTAGAAGGCCAACTACATGTCGAGATGCAACTCAAGGATAAAAAAGACAAAAGAACAACACAGTCCTCAATTCCAGTCCTAGTTGCAACTCCCTCTCTATACCATTAGGGTAGAAAGGTCAGTTGCGTGTCAAGTTGCAACTCGAGACTCACAATCCTCAGTTGCAACCCTAGTTGCAACTCCCTCTCTATACCATCAGGGGAGAAGTTCAGTTGCGTTTCAAATTAGAACTCAAACTCCAGCTGCTTGCAACCCACTCTCTATATCATCGGGGGGAAGGCCGGTTGCATGTCGAGATGCATATGTATGAAACTCATATGTACAAAACTTGGACAAGTTCCGAGTCCGATTGCAACTTATATGTATGAAACTTACATGATAAATAACGAACTCAGATAATTCACCATAATAAATTCATAAAAAAAAGAGAAGCAACAACTAACACTTACATAATAAATACATACAAAAACAACTCCCTGAGTCCAACTACAACAAGGGTACAACAAATACTCCAAAAGGAAAAAAAGCAAAGCTACTTTCCTCATCTAATAACCGCTAGCTAGTACAACAAAAAAACTTTTGGCCAATGATCTAAACAAAAAATAATTCGGCCCTAAGCCTACGAAGACCACTGATCGTAGCTCTCCACCGATTTGCCGCCCATAGCTGAGGCACAACTAAATGGCCAGCAAAAAATCACAGGACAAAAAGACCCAAAACAACTCAAAACAGCCCACTTCGACAAGACACCTGCCCGCAAAGACAAAAAGTCTGGACGACACAGCAAACACGAGACAAACCGAGCTGAGCGCAAATCTTGACGCGCATCAAGATCCTACGATCCATGAGTTAGTTGTGATGTAAACTAAATCTCAGCTAGCTCACATAAAAAATAACAGACGAGGAGATGAAAATGTTATTTGTAAAAAATTAAATTACAATATATACAAGAGAATCTATTCAAAAATATACATGCAAACTTACATACATTTTTAAACAAAATTTTACAATGGGAATGGCTACGGAAAAAACCCATTTCACATTGAATAAAAAAGAAAAAAAAGACGTGAGCACTTCCATGAATAATTACTACAATAACAGTCATGCACGAAAAATGTTGGATAGTAAGAACAATTATAATATGAAACATGTTGAATAATGATAACACGTAAGGACAAAAAAAGAGGGGGCAAATAAAAAACAACAACACAGAAATCCCGTCCTTGTAAAAAAGCCCAAAACTAGCTAACACCCACGCTCACACAGCCCAATAACAAAACAAAAACCCGCCAGAATCACACCCAAGCAACAAACGAAAAAAAATCACGTGGGCCGACCACACCAACAAAGCACCACCCGCTGGCTGAAAAAAAGAGACAGACCATCACGTACAGATCTTGGCGCGCGGGACGATCGTACGGTGCAAAAGTTGACTGAGCTGTAACTTAATTCTCAGCTAGCTGAGAATTAGCAATTCCGTTAAATGTTAGCCTGTATTATTTTTTTGCCAATGGTTTGTGTTAGAACTGTTTCCGCAAGCAATTGAAATAACTTTCCCACAGGTAAACTTTCTGTTGGGATCTGTTGACCTACTGATACTGATCTTGGAACATACTGTAATGCAGGGATATTTTGCAGATAAATAACATTTTTCTTCTAAAATAGGTTAGAGGTGGCCGGAGGGCCGTCCGCTTGAAGCAAAAGGATAAAAAAACTCAAGTCGGGGCAGGATCCTAGCTATTTCCTTCTGTTCAAATTAATTGATTTAAATTTATTTAGATTAGAATGTGTCTAAACTTATTTTAATATTAGATTTATCCTAATATATATAAATCCAACTTAATTAATTTAGTCGGAGGGAATAATTAATTAAGACCCGGACTGAAGTAATGTTGGTGGGAAAAAATTCAGGCACGACGTAGATAACTAATTATCTTGTTAGAATCTAACCTACGTTGGTTGTTGTATTTGACATGTTAACTCATTTGCAACCAAAACCTTTAAGAGGTATTCTCCGCTCAAACTAGTCACAGTGGAGAGTATCATATAGTAATATCATGCATATGATACTAGTATATGATATCATCTTTATAAGAGAAAATGACGCAAAACTACCACAATTAGGGCAGCATTGACACATAACTACCGACTTTGCTATTTTTGTCTAAAAACTACCAACATTGAGGTTGGTTTATGACAAATAGCACTGCTTGCTCATTTTTAACCGTATCAAACCTTTTTGAGCCCATCTGTCAGGTCTATGTGGCAAAAATTAAGAATATTTCTGAATTTATAGAAAACATCAGGGTTGACCTTGGGACCAAGGGGAAAATCTGTTTTTCCCAGGCGTTGACCCGTCCACCCGGCGCTCGAGCCTAGCAAATTGAGGCTGGCGGCCGGCAGGAACTCCCGTCATAGTTTTAGTGTATTTGTTGTTTTGTAGAATATTAATGCAAAATTGTGTATAAGATTTATGTAGGATTAGTTTTTCTAGTTCTATGCGCTATATCGTATCTACCTATGATACCAACACAATCTCTTTTATCATTAATTGCAGTGACTGATAGCAATAAACATGGCCACTTTTCGTTGGGACTTCAAGTGTAGAGTGTTGTAGCAAACTTTTTTTCCCCACAAGGGTGATTTGAGGGTTTATATCGAACTCTCAGAAAAGTGGTTATGGAAGGGTATTTGTCTTCTCCTCTTCAAGAAACATGTAAAGTAAAATATTTTTTCTTGTGTCTCCAACTCCACCAAGTGGTTGTCAAGCACAAGGTTTCGTATTAGTAATATGAAATAAAATAAAATATAAACTAAAATAAATATAGTAAATAAAGTAAAGTAATGCAAACTAGATGGTATGGAAGATAGTGGAGTTGTTTTTGAATTTTTATGAGTGATTGCAAGTAGGAAAGTATTTTTGTATTTTTGAAATAATAAATTGTAGAAAATAAAAAGGATAGTAGATGCAATGGAAAAGTGTTTCTTATGATAAAAATTGGACCGAGGTTCATGGGTTCACTTGTCTACTCTCTTTTTAAGTTGTATTGATCACAAAACAATTCATCAATGATAAAGATTCATGAAAATTCTATATGTGCTTGATAAAGGAATTAATATGGGCATCACATTCTAACATAGAGATAGAATACATCTCTCTTATACTCCTCAAGAAAGGTAAATCTCCATGCAATCTTCAACTAAGAACAAATCAGAGTATAGCTTTCAGCAATATTATATGATGTTTGAAATACAAATATGCTACCTTGATCTAACAAGGTTATCACACTGTCACATGCTAACTATAGCATATAATTTCACTTTATCCCTAATGAGGCAGCAAAACAAAGGTAAAAACTAAAGTAGATCTTGAATATTATGTGTCACAATTCAATATCTATCACCATGCTACTCCATCTAACACATACTTCTCCCCATAAAAGTTCTTGCATACAAGTTGGATCAAAAGAAGCAATTAAGAACGGGGTGCATGATATGCATCTATCAAATCATGTTACACAAAATAGATTCCAATCTCAAATATCAAATCATAGAACAAAGATCCACCACATAGGAATTACAAATATGACCATAATCATGTAGGGCAGCTCATATGGTACTAGATATATGAAGAACAAGAGAGAAATAGATCAAGCTACTTGCAGTGATCCAGCATACCACTACAATACCAGAAGTTTCAGACTTTGAAAAGATTCAACTTACAAACCAAAATATAAAGTGTTTTAGCGGAATTTAAAAGTAACAACTGCAACTAAGAGTTGAGCTGAACAGCTTATTCTATAGGTTTCATGCTGCTCGGCTCCGTCGGTTACTACTAACTAGAGCACTAGTTTGACTCATTTCCATCTATTCCATAGCGTATTTCGTAATCCACTCCTTCAATACCTCCTGACAGGTCAGGCTCCTCGTAGAACACATTTTCTTGGCATTCAGCTGCATACATAGGTGTGTCTTTGGAATCTTCAGAGTCTAAGCAAGGGATCAAAGAAGAGGATAAGTGACAGCGTTACCCAGCAAGTTCATTATATGCAAGGTGGGAAGTTTGATGCTCTAACTACCACCTCGGACTATAAGTCCTTGGCACTATGTAGTTTTTGTAAATCTTTCTTTAAAGATTGATTTTATTATGAAAATCTATGACCATTAGCATTCACAGGTTGACCAGAACTTTCATGGAGTTCCTTTCCTGCCGCGTTCGTAACTCCTTCCCGGAACAGGGAGTAACAAGTTATAGTTCTTACACTCTGCAGAGATGCGTTACTTTACCCATTGTAACACCCTCAGAATCGGACCTATGCAAGTTTTAGCGAAACCCGCCAAACCCGCATAGAAACGATTCATAGGTGCCCACCAGGCACTTTCGTGCGGGTGGAAAACGAAGTAATAACATTACACAACAGTCCTCGATGGGACCCACGAGCAGAGATATATATGACGACTCAATGAGTCAAGAATACAGATATACAATACGAAGATCCAAATCACCTTGAAAATGACACAGTCCATCACGGACAAGATGCAAATGGGGCTAAGAGCCCAAGAATAACCAATGGCGTCCATAACCCCGGGCCAAGCGGAAGGGTAACCCGCTAAGCGTCGATCTCAAAACCTGCTTAAACAAAAGGTGCGGCAAAGGGCAAAAGAAAAGAAGGAGCTTCGATCGAGGCGATTGCAGCGATGCTAGAATTCGGCGGTCCTTGCCTACATAGGTATGGTGGACTGAGCGGCAGCGGCAGCATGCACTGAACAACCTATAGAGACTCGATACAACTGGCGGCTATCAGAGAGGGGTGAGAAAGACCTATTCGGATCCAACCTGATACCATCATCAAACAAACCCATCCTGGCGTTTCCCCCTCGAGATCAAACGAGGAAGTCAACCGAGGAACTCACACAGTTGACAGTTTTACTTATTCAGTTATCGTTGCAGCAATTACTAGTCAGGTTTAGGTAATCGTCCTGATAAAGTAAGCAGTGGGCACTTTTAGTTAACCATTCCGTGATAGTTGCAACAATTACTAATCAGATACAGATAGCATGATATAAACCCGAAACCCCAGCAGTTGGTGGTACTTTTACTTAGCCATTCCGTTGTAGTGAAGCTGATTACTAATCATATCGGATACAGGTCAATTTAAAACAGTAAACTTTAGTTATAGTTGTCTATGATCAAGCTTTACTGCTCCAAGTCGTCCATAACCGCGGACACGGCTTCTCGAAAAGATTAAACCTGCAGGGTGCACCAAAGTATCCACAGCACTTGACCCTTTTGCGGGATCGGTTAACATACACCCATCGGTATGTCGGCGGGGCCTAAGTCACGTTCCCACTCCAAAGCAAGCACGGGGCCACCCCACTAAGTACACCCGCAACAAAGTCGGCGGTCTCGAGACGGACTTAGGGTTTAATGGGCGGTGATGACAGCAGATCCCCAAACGGAGACTCACGATACCACGTAACGGGTCACAATTCCTAAACAAGATGTTCTCCTCGCTGTCGTAAATACATAAGTAGCATGGCATAAGTACAGGATAGTAAAAACACCTCAAACTAGTTGTGGCCCCCGACAATACTTTGAAATCAGGTAATAATCAATGGGGGCCCATATCTCCCCACCGTGGTTAGCGCTCGATCTCGAACAGTGTCAAGAACTCGGGTCCCACGGACACAAGTGGCTGGAAACCAAATCTTACCTATCACCCAATCGATGCCTCTGCTTAATTCAATTTTAGTTGTTAAACAGGAATTAAAGTGATACAATAAATAACACCATGATCATCTCCAACATCAACATGCGGCAATTCCTCCAACATTGGTGGTACTTGACGACAAGCAAAACACTTGAGCAAGCGACTACGACACGCGGGTCCAACTATCTACCAAACAACAGGCAATAGGATGTGTCCAAGGCTATATATGGCTGCAAGGGATATCACGGGTACGGAAACTAGAGCCTTGCAACACAGATAGCAAAGATCAACAGGAGGGAATAAATACTATAAAAGTTAGATAGGTAGAAAGGGGGAGATGCTCGCCTGAAAACATTGCCGAAAGGTTCATCCGAAGATCGGGGCGAAGCTCACATCAACTCAACGGCCTTATCCGCGAAGAAGCAAAACACTAGAAGGAACACTGGATGCACTATTTAATACAACGACAAAAAATCGGCATGATGCATGTATGATGAATGACATGGCAAAGATGCGATGCAATTAGGCCATATTAAACGGAACCGGGGTTCCGACATTAATTAGGTGGTTCAAGTTATTTATCTACCCCGCAAATTATATGTTATACAGCAAGACAATAGATGGCAACGGTTCGCTACACATGTTTAAATGAGGCCGTATGAGGCTAGATTTGCCCGCATATGGGCCCCATATTTAATTATGAGGTGAATCGACATAAGGCCCCCAAACCATACAAATATGCATGCGAGATGAAACAATTAATACACAACAAGTTGTTATTTCATTTATAAAATAGGGCTCGAGAAAGGGGTTCACACATTAAGGGTCTGGACGATCTTGGGGTTTCCGGGGTTCGGGGTCCGGGGTCGGTCTCGGGGTTCAGGATTCGACGGAACGGACTCGGCGGTAACGTTCTCGGATATCGGGGTAGGTCTTGTCGCAACAGGGAAGCAGGGCTTGGTCGGCGCCGGGCGCATCGGGTTCGTTTTGGTCGGTGCCGTTCTCGTCGTCGTGCGGATCTTGTCGGGTCCCACGGGGTCGATCTTGCTGTTCGGAAGGAGATCTTGTCGGGCTCGCGGCGATCTTGGCGTTCCTCCGGTCCAGGGTTTGGGGTCCGAGGGAATTACTTGGGCGTTCCCGGAGGAAGTTCTTGTCGTTCCCGTGTTGGCGTCCTCGGTGTAGGGGAAGTCCTTGGGGTTCCAACTTGTCCATCATTGACGGACTTGATTCGTCGTCGGGGCTCGCCGGGATCAGTCTTCGGACCCGTGTAGTGAAGGGTTCGCAGCATAGAAAACAAAATTTTTCCTACGATGTGAACTATATACCAAGATCTATATATACTAGATACAAACAACGGGCGGATGTATATCCGTAGAGAACATACCCTTGAAGACCGACAAAGCTTAACGAGTTCAACTCGTGGTTGATGTAGACGATCTCTTGCCGATCTCAAGATCGAGAGGAAGTCCTAGCGCGCAAACAGCAAGCGCATCCGTGCTTTCACACGCTCGAGGCACCGAGCAACCTCCGCCTCCTCGCTCCAGCGATGCGGAAGTACAACTCTTTCTTGCCAAATAGCCACCGGGAACATGTATCTCGCTAGTCCGAGACCATGGGGGATAAATTCTAGAGGGGGAGAGAGATCCTTCACGAGGAGGTGTGTGAGACAAGTGAGGAGGGGGGCTCCTTTTATAGGAGGAGGGGGGGAACCCCAAGGGGGTGGCCGGCGCATGGGGCTGCCCCCTTGCCCTCCCCTCTTCATGTGGGTGGACACTCCACTCACAAAACTCCTCTAAATTCCCTCCACTCAAAAGTCCACTCAAAATTCCCATTAAATTTCCACCAAATTTAATGCAAACTCTCATTAAATAAAACTCTTTTATTTTATTCAGAATTTTGTCAATTACTTTAATGACAAACATTCACAAATAACCCCTTGCTAGAATTCTATTTCACATGCATAACCACTTTATGCAATTTCACCCGAAAACCTGTTTCGGTATCTAGTGAAATAAATTCCTGCGCTTGTTCATTCTTTTCGGCATGAAACTTTTGCTCCAAATGGATGTCGGTGTCTCTTAAGTGTGTCACCCTACGGTTCGTGAATAATGTGGACATGATCGAGACCCCTCTCGGATCAATAATCGAAGCGGGATCGGAGACCCATCTCGACTCCACACATTCAACGATGACTTTCTTGTGATCGTCGGAACCTTTTACGCTAGTATCTTAATCCCTTTGTTTTCACGATATATTACAGGTCCGATATTCGATCATCGGTATCTCCATACCTAGTTTGATCTCGTTACCGACATGCACTCTTTTCTCGTTCCTGTGATATAACATTCTAGTGATCAAATCACTTGCTTGCAAGCTAATCAATGTGATATCACCGAGAGGGCCCAGAGTATATCTATCCGTCATCGGGATGAACAAATTCCACTCTCGATCCATGAGCCTCAACATAACACTTTATTAGTTCTGAATCCATCTTTATAATCACCTATTACGGTGTGGCGTTTGATGTCATCAAGAAACTCTTCCGGTGTTAGTGATTGACATGATCTCATGGTCTAAGGATTAGGATCACTTTAAGTTGTTATAGCAATATAAACTCAATGACTTTGATCGTAATGCTATACTTGGATGAATGTTCATCACATCATTACACTAATGTTGTGATCCGTTATTAACAACATCCAATGTCCATGATCGAAACCTTGATCATCTTGTTAATCAACGAGCTAGTTTATGAGAGAGGCTTAACTAGGAACTTTACATTTGTTTATTAAACACACATGTATTAACGTTTCCGTATTAATACAATTATAGCATGCAAAATAAACATCTATCATATACTTGGAATACACATAATAAACACTTTATTATTGCCTCTCGGGGCATATTCCCTTCTCCCACTTGCACTAGAGACAATAATCTAGTTACATAGTGATATATCTAACACCCATTGAGTTACGGTGTTGATCATGTTTTGCTCTAGGAGAGTTTTAGTCAACGGATCTGCTACATTGAGATCCGTATGTACTTCTAAATCTTTATATCTCCATCCTTGACATGCTCGCGGATGGAGTGAAACCGGCGCTTAATATGCTTGGAATGCTTGTGAGACCTTGGCTCTTTGGCATTGGCAATGGCACCATTGTTGTCACAATAGATCACCATTGGGTCCAACGCGTTTGCCACAACTCCTAGTTCGGATATGAACTCCTTCATCCAAACTGCTTCCTGAGCCGCTTCTGAAGCAACAACATATTCGGCCTCCGTTGTTGATCCCGCTACCACAGGTTGTTTGGAGCTCCTCCAACTAACCGCTCCGCCATTCATGAGAAATACGTATCCGGATTGAGACTTAGAGTCATCCGGATCGGTGTCAAAGCTAGCGTCGACATAACACTTAGCGACGAGCTCTTCTTCACCTCCGTATACAAGAAACATATCCTTAGTTCTTCGTAAGTACTTAAAGATATTCTTGACCGCTATCCAGTGTTCCGAACCTGGATCCGATTGGTACCTACTAGTCAAACTAATAGCGTGTGCCACATCCGGTCTTGTACATAGCATGGCGTACATTATAGAGCCTATGGCTGAAGCATAGGGGACTTTGTCCATTATCTCTCTTTCTTCCTTGAAGCGGACTTTGAGTCTTACTCAATATCTTGCCTTGCAACATAGGTAAGAACCCTTCTTACTTCCGTCCATTTTAAACTTCTTTAAAATCTTATCAAGGTATGTACTGCGATAGCCCTATTAGGCGCCTAGATCTATCTCTATAGATCTTTATGCCTAATATGTATGACGCTCACCTAGGTCCTTCATTGAAAATTTGTTGTTTAGATAACTTTTAACACTGTTTAAAGTTCTATATCATTCGATCAATAATATGTCATCCACATATAATATCGAAATGCCACATTGCTCCCACTCACTTTCTTGTAAATACAAGCTTCTCCATAAGTTTGGACAAATCCAAACTCTTTGATCACCTCATCAAAGCGGAGATTCCAACTTGCGATGCTTGCTTCAATCCATAGATGGATCGTGAAGCTTGCACACCTTGTTAGCATCCTTAGGATCGACAAAACCCTTTGGTTGTATCATATACAACTCTTCTTCAATATTACCATTGAGAAAGCGGTTTTGACATCCATCGCCATATTTCATAATCGAAATATGCAGCAATTGCTAACATAATCCTAACGACTTTAGCATCGCTACGGGTGAAAGTCTCATCGTAGTCAACTCCTTGAATTTGTCGAAGCCCTTTGCGACAAGTCGAGCTTTATAGATGGTCACATTACCATCGACATCAGTTTTCCTTTTGAAAATCCATTTGTTCTCCACGGCCTTTCGGTGAGGTAATTCCACCAAGTTCCAAACTTGATTTTCATACATGGATTCCATCTCGGATTTCATGGCTTCTAACCATTTGTTGGAATCGGGCTCATCATCGCTTCTTCATACGTCGCAGGTCATTATTTTCATCAACCATGAAATTTATGACAGATTTCCTGACTCGGAGCTGCACGCGCTCTGTTTGACCTGCGAGGTTCGGTAGTACTCTCTTTCGGAGTTTCATGATCATTATCATTAGTTCCCTCTTCAACAGGTGGATCCAACTCCGGAACAACTTCCGGCGCTGCGCTACTCGCCATACTTTGAAGAGAAGGTTCCACAACCTCTTCGAGTTCTACCTTCCGACTACTCATACCTTTCGCGAGAAACTCTTTCTCTATAAAGGATCCATTCTTGGCAACAAAAACCTTGCCCTCGGATCTGTGATAGAAGGAATACCCAATAGTTTCTTTAGGGTATCCTATGAAGACACATTTTTCCGCTTTGGGTTCGAGTTTATCCGGTTGAAGTTTCTTCACATAAACATCGCATCCCCAAACTTTAAGAAATGACAGCTTAGGTTTGTTTCCAAACCACAATTCATACGGTGTCTTTTCAACGGATTTAGATGGTGCCCGATTTAAAGTGAATGCAGCAGTTTCTAGTGCATAACCCCAAAATGACAACGGCAAGTCCGTCAGAGACATCATAGATCGAACCATATCTAATAAAAGTACGATTCTGACGTTCCACACACCATTTATTTGTGGTGTTCGGCAGTGTGAGTTGTGAAACAATTCCACACTCTTTCATGTGAGTGCTAAACTCGTAACTTAGATACTCACCTCCACGGTCGACCGTAGAAATTTGATCTTTCTATTACGATGATTTTCCACTTCATTACGAAATTCCTTGAACTTTTCAAAGGTTTCAGACTTGTGTTTCATCAAGTAGATATAACCGTATCTACTCAAATCATCCGTGAAAGTAACAAAATAACGATATCCACCTCGCTTGACACACTCATTGGACCACATACATCGAATGTATGATTTCCAATAAATCATGCCCGTTCCATTGAACCGGAAAAGCGTTCTAGTCATCTTGCCCATAAGGCATGGCTCACATGTATCAAATGATTCATAATCAAGTGATTCCAAAAGTCCATCGAATGGAGCTTCTTCATGCGTTTAATGCCAATATGACCTGAGCAGCATTGCCACATATATCGGATATATCATCATTAAGTTTAATCCTTTTAGCATCAACATTATGAATATGTGTAACATTATCATTGAGATCTAACGAAATAAACCATTCATCATCGGTGCATGACCATAAAAGATTTCATTCATATAAATGGAACAACCATTGTTCTCGATTTAAATGAATAACCACTTTGCATCAAACATGATCCATATACAATGTTCATGCTCGGTCGAGCACCGGATAACATTTATTTAAGTTTATGACTAATCCCGACGGTAAGTGGAGGCAGCATTCGACGGCGATCACATCAACGTTTGATCCATTGCCGACACGCATCTTGACCTCACCCTTGCTAGCGGTCGCTTGTTCGCAGCCACGATTCGAGTTACAAATATTAGCGAACCGGTATCAAATACCCAGTGCTACTGCGAGCACTAGTCAAGTACACATCAATAACATGTATATCATATATACCTTTGTTTGCCTTGCCGGCCTTCTTATGCGCGGATACTTGGGGCGATTGCGCTTCGATGGCGGTCCCCTTACAATAGTAGCACTCGGATCGGACTTAGGTCCAACTCGGGGTTTCTTTTTGTGCGGCAGCAGGCTTGCCGCCTTAATTCCCTTCCGTTTTCCCTTCTTGTCTTTCTTGAAACGAGTGTTCCTATTGATCATCAACACTTGATGTTCCTTTTTGCTCTCCACTTCTGCAGTTTTAAGCATTGTGAAGCTCGGGAGAGACTTCTTCATGCCTTGCATATTATAGTTCATCACGAAGCTCTTATAGCTAGGTGGCAGAGACTGTAGAACACGATGGATGCCTAAGTCAATGGGAATCGTTATTCCCAAGGACACAAGCTTATCAGCGTAACCCGACATCTTGAGTACATGCTCACTAACAGAGCTGTGCTCTTCCATCATCAGACTAAAGAACTTTTACGAAGCATTGTAGCTCTCTGACATGTGTGTCGAAAATCATTTTCAACTCACCCATTGTATCAAATGCATTGCCGTTTTCGAAACGCTTTCGAAGTTCCGGATCTACCTCGTACAATATGCCGCAATGAACTAAGTTGTGGTCCTCCTGACGAGTCTGATAGACATTCTTCTCCTCGTCGGGGCATCATCAAAGGTGGGGGCCTAACGCGCTTCTAGCACATATTGCTTTTGTGCAAGAGAGGAGAATCCTCAAATTCATGGCCCATTCAGTAAAGTTGCTACCGTTCGTTGCTAGTTTCTCTTTCTCCATGAACGCATTGAAATTAAAAGCGGTGGTGCCATCTACAGAATTTGTAAAGTTTAGACTAAGTGTATGATAGATCGAGTTCAACTAATCTATATTACGAATGAACTCCCACTCAAAAGCGACATCCCTCGTGTCCTTTTGGTGATTACATGAACCAAATCCACTACACCAAGTCCGATCATCACGTGAGTCGGTATAGCTTCAAAGGCGAGCATCAAATGGGCATCATATCAACTATATGACTCATGCTTAACCTTTCGGTACGTGTTCCGAGGCCATGTCGTACATGCTAGGCTCGCCAAGTTAGAACCTTAGTATTTGCGTGTGTAACTGTTTTACACCGAAATATGGTCGTGGATCCAAGAACACCCGATCATCACGTGATGTCTTGGAGCGGCGAAAACATAATCGGTGCATACTAAAGGAAGAACACATTCTTATCTTGATATTTAAATGAGGGATCATCTTATTATGCTTAACAAAGCGCTAAACAAGCAATATAAGATGTAATCAAACATCATATGTTTATTAGTGAAATTATATGGTTCCGCAGATGATCTCTATCATGTGCATCGTGGTATGATCACTATCATACCTATATGTGTAAATCAAGGTCTATGGATTTTTACACGCTATGTGTGTTGTAAGAGTATCATCTCATACTTCTACTTACAACACTACCATATCATAACACTAGCCCAGAACAATCTAAACTAGACGCCTCTAATTTATCCATTGCAAGTTTTACGTGGCTTAGGGCTTCGAGATAGAACCGTTCTTACCTACGAACATGAACCTAACGAGGATAATCAAATTGTTGACAACTCGCTTGCAAAATAGATATTGACTATAGTAGGAGAGATGACACCCGCTAGCCACTTATGCAAACTAGTTGCATGTCAAGCGTGGAACAGGTCTCATGTGCGAGGACATGTAAAGTTTGTCCGGCCGCTTCATCCCACTATGCCACCAATATCCAAAATCACAACAAAGGAGCAACAACATGATCATCGCCCACATACTCATATGTGTACTACCGTGTAAAGTATCTACGCATAGATCCGGCTCGATACCCTTTGAAGGGTTCGACATAGAAAACAAAAATTTTCCTACGATGTGAACTATATACCAAGATCTATATATACTAGATACAAACAACAGCGGATGTATATCCGTAGAGAACATACCCTTGAAGACCGACAAAGCTTAACGAGTTCAACTCGTGGTTGATGTAGACGATCTCTTGCCGATCTCAAGATCGAGAGGAAGTCCTAAGCGCCGCAAAAGCAGCGCATCCGTGCTCACACACGTTCGAGGCACCGAGCAACCTCCGCCTCCTCGCTCAGCGATGCAGCGGAAGCACAACTCTTTCTTGCCGAATAGCCACCGGGAACATGTATCTCGCTAGTCCGAGACCATGGGGGATAAATTCTAGAGGGGGAGAGAGATCCTTCACGAGGAGGTGTGAGAGACAAGTGAGGAGGAGGGGCTCCTTTTATAGGAGGAGGGGGGGAACCCCAAGGGGGTGGCCGGCGCATGGGGGCTGCCCCCTTTCCCTCCCCTCTTCATGTGGGTGGACACTCCACTCACAAAACTCCTCTAAATTCCCTCCACTCAAAAGTCCACTCAAAATTCCCATTAAATTTCCACCAAATTTAATGCAAACTCTCATTAAATAAAACTCTTTTATTTTATTCAGAATTTTGTCAATTACTTTAATGACAAACATTCACAAATAACCCCTTGCTAGAATTCTATTTCACATGCATAACCACTTTATGCAATTTCACCCGAAAACCTGTTTCGGTATCTAGTGAAATAAATTCCTGCGCTTGTTCATTCTTTCGGCATGAAACATTTGCTCCAATTGGATGTCGGTGTCTCTTAAGTGTGTCACCCTACGGTTCGTGAATAATGCGGACATGATCGAGACCCCTCTCAGATCAATAATCAGAAGCGGGATCTGGAGACCCATCGACTCCACACATTCAACGATGACTTTCTTGTGATCGTCGGAACCTTTTATGCTAGTATCTTAATCCCTTTGTTTTCACGATATATTACATGTCCGAGATTCGATCATCGGTATCTCCATACCTAGTTTGATCTCGTTACCGACATGCACTCTTTTCTCGTTCTGTGATATAACATTCTAGTGATCAAATCACTTGCTTGCAAGCTAATCAATGTGATATCACCGAGAGGGCCAGTATATCTATCCGTCATCGGGATGAACAAATTCCACTCGATCCATGAGCCTCAACATAACACTTTATTAGTTCGAATCCATCTTTATAATCACCCACATTACGGTGTGACGTTTGATGTTATCAAGAAACTCTTCCGGTGTTAGTGATTGACATGATCTCATGGTCTAAGGATTAGGATCACTTCGTAAGTTGTTATAGCAATATAAACTCAATGACTTTGATCGTGATGCTATACTTCGGATGAATGTTCATCACATCATTACACTAATGTTGTGATCCCGTTATTAACAACATCCAATGTCCATGATCAGGAAACCTTGATCATCTTGTTAATCAACGAGCTAGTTTATGAGAGAGGCTTAACTAGGAACTTTCTGTTTGTTTATTAAACACACATGTATTAACGTTTCCGTATTAATACAATTATAGCATGCAAAATAAACATCTATCATATACTTGGAATACACATAATAAACACTTTATTATTGCCTCTCAGGGCATATTCCCTTCATGTAGTAGTCCTTGTAGTACCGTTCTCGGGTCCGTGATGTAGATCTTGTCGTCCATGAAGAAGGACTTGGTTTTTCCCGCGTTGATGGCCATGAAGTTTCCAACGTGGTCTACCATCCGATCTTATTCATCGGGAGGGTCGCGCACACGCGGGCAGAGGGCAGCATGGCGACCATGCGCAGGGGAAACCGACAGGCAGAGACGAGTAGAAGCGGCGGCAGCTCGCGTGGCTAGCGTCTGCGGCCAGGGCCCTGTGCGAGGTGGGGGGGAGCTTCGACGGACGCGGATGATCACCGGCGAGGGTGTGCGGAAGCCGAGGTCCCGCGGGGTCGCGCACTGGAGAAGGGAGGCGAGGCGGGCTGCGGCTCTGACGGTGGCGGGCGGGGACGCGGGTCGACGGAGGCGACCTTGCCGGCACGGAAGGCGGCACCGCTGCAGAGGTTGGAGGCGGCCGCGGCAGAGGTTGCCGGCGAGGAGGCGAGGCGAGGTGGTTCGGCGACGAGCGGAGGCGAACGCGGCGCTGGGCGCCGGGAGGTAGCAGAGGCGGGCGGGACGCTGGAGGGGCGGTGACGGCCGGGCGCTCGACGGGCGCGGAGGCGAGGGAGGAGGGAGGTGGTTCGCGCGGTCCGACGAGGTGGGGGGCTGGCGGCGCTGCGAGGTCTGCAAGGGGCGGCTGCGGAGGGTCGGAGGCACGCTGAGGCGGAGGAGGCGGAGGCGCGGGCCGGGCGAGGTGGTGGCGCCGGGCGGCGGGCGGAGCGGCAAAGGGGGCAGCTGGGTGGGGGAGCAGCGAGGCTAGGCGGAGGGAGGCGCGGTTGCTGTGAGGCGGCTGGCAGAGCGAGGAGAGGAGAGGCGCGAGGGGCCGGGAGGAGCTAAGGCGGCGTGTGGGTGGTAGGGCGACGGGCGTGAGCGGGGAGAGAGAAAGGAGAAGAAGGGGAGGTTGGGGAGAGGACGCGGGGCAGGGGTGGGCCTGGGGAGGTGGGACCATGGGAGGGCCAGTGTGGCTGGGGTTGGGGGTGGACAGGTGGACAGGTGGGGACGCGCGGGGCGCTGGGTCGGCGTGGGTGCATCGTGTGCGTGCAGGTGGTGAGCTGGGTGAGTGGGTTGAGTGGTGGGGGTTAGGGTGATGTGGCAAACTATGAGTGGTTGGGGAAGGGAGAGGGTGCGGTGGCAAGCAGCTATGGGGGGGGGTGATGTGGAGGGGGTGGCTGGGTAGATAGGTTGGTGAGTTTAGGATTTAGAGGGGCCGGTCTATTTGGACCGATTTGAAAACCTGGGGGTGGTCGTTCGGGTCAAAACGGCCCGTTCGACTGCCCCCGCCAAAATAATTAAATATTTCATTTGTTTTAAACGGGCCGTTTGCAAACCGATAGCGGCCAAAACAAAATATTCCGGGGACCCGGTTTTGATGTTTGAATAAAGAGGGGGCATTTTAGAAAACAACACGGGCTTTGCGAACATAGTTTTATGCAAACAATGCATGATGATGGTGATGCAATGCACAAATTCAACGCGATTTTCTAGTAGTGGTTTTGCGGGATGCCACAATCCGACACCACTAACAAAGGATCTCGCCCTCGAGATCCGCCTCATGGTACCGGAAGGGAGGTCGGCGATCTGCGTCTTCTCGCTTCGTGTAGATCCTCGCGACACCACTAACAAGAGGTCGTTGATCCCGTTCGTCAAGAGAACACTCCGGATAAACAACGGATGAAGTTAAAGGGAAGGCCACCTCTGACTTCCATGGAAGGAGTAAATTGCATCGATCCACCATTCAATATACAAAGCAAATGATAAGAGTAGTGGTATGGTCGCGACTCCATCCCGCACTCAAAGCATTACTCTGTACACGAACAAATAGATTATGCAACTAACCCTCGAGATTCAGACTGAAGATCTCGACAAGCGAGGTTCGGATCAAAGGAGTGATGCAGACTCTGCATCGGATCTGGCGTAGAGGATGCCATCGCGTCGGAAAACACCGGAAAGCACAAACAAGGAACAACGGAGGGTACCACAGACGAAGGATTCTTCGGATAGCATGAAGACCGGATGTAGCAACACCGTTTCCAAAAGAGGAAGCGGAACCCTGAAGGTACGACGGAACCCAACCACGGGAATTCCTGGACTCGAAGAAAAAGACGAGAGCGGATTCAAAACACGTAGAGGTAAGAGGAGAATAGCAAAGGGGTAAGGAATAAAATCAGACCTAATTAGAACTATCCATCCGTTTTTCAAAAATAGTTTTGACACTCTACTTCGGCCGTTAGCTAGGTTATCCTACAGGCTGGACTTGTGGGGTATCGCAACTGCTGAGCTCTGATACCACTCTGTAACACCCTTAGAATCGGACCTATGCAAGTTTTAGCGAAACCCGCCAAACCCGCATAGAAACGATTCAAAGGTGCCCACCAGGCACTTTCGTGCGGGTGGAAAACGAAGTAATAACATTACACAACAGTCCTCGATGGGACCCACAGAACAGATATATATAACAGCGACTCAATGAGTCAAGAATACAGATATACAATACGAAGATCCAAATCACCTTGAAAATGACACAGCGTCCGACTACGGACAAGATGCAAATGGGGCTAAGAGCCCTGAAGAATAACCAATGGCGTCCATAACCCTGCCCAGGCCAAGCCGGAAGGGTAACCCTGCTAACGGCGTCGATCTCAAAACCTGCTTAAACAAAAGGGGTGCCGGCAAAGGGCAAAAGAAAAAGAAGGAGCGTCAGTACTGAGGCCAGTACACGGCGAGGCTAGAATTCGGCGGTCCTCGCCTACATAGGTATGGTGGACTGAGCGGCAGCGGCAGCATGCACTGAACAACCTATAGAGACTCGATACAACTGGCGGCTATCAGAGAGGGGTGAGAAAGACCTATTCGGATCCAACCTGATGCCATCATCAAACAAACCCATCCTGGCGTTTCCCCCTCGAGATCAAACGAGGAAGTCAACCGAGGAACTCACACAGTTGACAGTTTTACTTATTCAGTTATCGTTGCAGCAATTACTAGTCAGGTTTAGGTAATCGTCCTGATAAAGTAAGCAGTGGGCACTTTTAGTTAACCATTCCGTGATAGTTGCAACAATTACTAATCAGATACAGATAGCATGATATAAACCCGAAACCCCAGCAGTTGGTGGTACTTTTACTTAGCCATTCCGTTGTAGTGAAGCTGATTACTAATCATATCGGATACAGGTCAATTTAAAACAGTAAACTTTAGTTATAGTTGTCTATGATCAAGCACTGTGCTCCAAGTCGTCCATAACCGCGGACACGGCTTCTCGAAAAGATTAAACCCTGCAGGGGTGCACCAAAGTATCCACAGGCACTTCGACCCTTTTTGCCAGATCAGTTAACATACACCCATCGGTATGTCGGCGGGGCCTAAGTCACGACGTTCCCAGACCCAAAGCAAGCACGGGGGGCCACCCCACTAAGTACACCCGCAACAAAGTCGGCCGGTCTCCGAGACGGACTTAGGGTTTAGGGGTCGGTAAACGTGCCAGATCCCCAAACGGAGACTGTCGATACCACGTAAACGGGTCACAATTCCTAAACAGTACAGTGTGCTCCTCGCACAATCGTAAATACATAAGTAGCATGGCATAAGTACAGGATAGTAAAAACACCTCAAACTAGTTGTGGCCCCCAGTACAATACTTTGAAATCAGGTAATAATCAATGGGGGGCCCATATCTCCCCACCTGTGGTTAGCGCGCTCGATCTCGGAACAGGTGTCAAGAACTCGGGTCCTACGGGACACAAGTGGGCGGTCGGAAACCAAATCTTACCTATCACCCACCGATGCCTCTGCTTAATTCAATTTTAGTTGTTAAACAGGAATTAAAGTGATACAATAAATAACACCATGATCATCTCCAACATCAACATGCGGCAATTCCTCCAACATTGGTGGTACTTGACGACAAGCAAAACACTTGAGCAAGCGACTACGACACGAGGGTCCAACTATGTACCAAACAACAGGCAATAGGATGTGTCCAAGGCTATATATGGCTGCAAGGGATATCACGGGTACGGAAACTAGAGCCTTGCAACACAGATAGCAAAGATCAACAGGAGGGAATAAATACTATAAAAGTAAGATAGGTAGAAAGGGGGAGATGCTCGCCTGAAAACATTGCCGAAAGGTTCATCCGAAGATCGGGGCGAAGCTCACATCAACTCAACGGCCTTATCCGCGAAGAAGCAAAACACTAGAAGGAACACCGGATGCACTATTTAATACAACGGCAGAAAATCGGCATGATGCATGTATGATGAATGACATGGCAAAGATGCGATGCAATTAGGCCATATTAAACGGAACCGGGGTTCCGACATTAATTAGGTGGTTCAATTTATTTATCTACCCCGCAAATTATATGTTATACAGCAAGACAATAGATGGCAACGGTTCGCTACACATGTTTAAATGAGGCCGTATGAGGCTAGATTTGCCCGCATATGGGCCCCATATTTAATTATGAGGTGAATCGGCATAAGGCCCCCAAACCATACAAATATGCATGCGAGATGAAACAATTAATACGCAACAAGTTGTTATTTCATTTATAAAATAGGGCTCGAGAAAGGGGTTCACACATTAAGGGTCTCGACGATCTTGGGGTTTCCGGGGTTCGGGGTCCGGGTCGGTCTCGGGGTTCAGGGTTCGACGGAACGGACTCGGCGGTAACGTTCTCGGATATCGGGGTAGGTCTTGTCGCAACCGGGAAGCAGGGCTTGGTCGGCGCCGGGCGCATCGGGTTCGTTTTGGTCGGTGCCGTTCTCGTCGTCGTGCGGATCTTGTCGGGTCCCACGGGGTCGATCTTGCTGTTCGGAAGGAGATCTTGTCGGGCTCGCGGCGATCTTGGCGTTCCTCCGGTCCAGGGTTTGGGGTCCGAGGGAATTACTTGGGCGTTCCCGGAGGAAGTTCTTGTCGTTCCCGTGTTGGCGCCCCTCGTGTCGTGGAAGTCCTTGGGGTTCCAACTTGTCCATCATTGATGACTTGATTCGTCGGGGCTCGCCGATCTTCGACCCGTGTAGTAGTCCTTGTAGTACCGTTCTCGGGTCCGTGATGTAGATCTTGTCGTCCATGAAGAAGGACTTGGTTTTTCCCGTGTTGATGGCCATGAAGTTTCCAACGTGGTCTATCAGCCGATCTTATTCATCGGGAGGGTCGCGCACTTCAAGGAAACTTGGAGGAAGCTCGTGGCACACGCGGGCAGAGGGCAGCATGGCGACCATGCGCAGGGGAAACCGACAGGCAGAGACGAGTAGAAGCGGCGGCAGCTCGCGTGGCTAGCGTCTGCGGCCAGGGCCCTGTGCGAGGTGGGGGGGAGCTTCGACGGACGCGAATGATCACCGGCGAGGGTGTGCGGAAGCCGAGGTCCCACGGGGTCGAGCACTGGAGAAGGGAGGCGAGGCGGGCTGCGGCTCTAACGGTGGCGGGCGGGGACGCGGAAGGCGGCGCCGCTGCAGAGGTTGGAGGCGGCCGCGGCAGAGGTTGCCGGCGAGGAGGCGAGGCGAGGTGGTTCGGCGACGAGCGGAGGCGGAACGCTGGCGCTGGCGCCGGCGGCGGGAGGTAGCAGAGGGCGAGCTCGCGGGACGCTGAGGGGCGGCGACGGCTCGGGCGTGCGACGGCGGCGGAGGCGAGGGAGGAGGGAGGTGGTTCGGCGCGGTCCGACGAGTGGGGGGGCGGCGCGCGCTCGGAGGTCTCGCGGGCAGGCGGCGCCAGGCTGCGGAGGGTCGGTGAGGCATGGGGCGAGGAGCAGAGGAGGCGGAGGGTAGGCGCCCGACGAGGTGGTGGCGTCGGGCGGCGTGAGGCGAAGCAGGGCGGGCAAGGGCGAGCAGCGAGGCTAGGCGGAGGGAGGCGCTGGTCAAGGCTGGAGGCGGCTGGGCTGCGAGGAGAGCGGAGGCGGCGCGCGAGGGGCCGGGGGAGGAGCTGGGCGGCGTCGGCGGCGGTGGGTGGTAGGGGCAGACGGGGCGCGAGCGGGGAGAGAGAAAGGAGAAGAAGGGGAGGTTGGGGAGAGGACGCGGGGCAGGGGTGGGCCTGGGGAGGTGGGACCGTGGGAGGCCTGTGGCAGGGGTTGGGGGGGTAGTGGTGGACAGTGGGGACGCTGGGCGCTGGTCGGTGGGGCGCGGGTGCGTGCGTGGTGTGGGGTGAGCTGGGTGAGTGGGTTGAGTGGTGGGGGGTTAGGGTGATGTGGCAAACTATGAGTGGTTGGGGGAAGGGAGAGGGGTGAGGTGGCAAGCA
Organism: Avena longiglumis; assembly: GCA_030063025.1. NCBI lineage: Eukaryota > Viridiplantae > Streptophyta > Magnoliopsida > Poales > Poaceae > Avena > Avena longiglumis. Next base: position 462,578,121 of record CP125978.1, read on the forward strand.
GCTATAGGGTGGGGTGATGTGGAGGGGGTGGCTGGGTAGATAGGTTGGTGAGTTTAGGATTTAGAGGGGCCGGTCTATTTGGACCGATTTGAAAACCTGGGGGTGGTCGTTCGGGTCGAAACGGCCCGTTCGACTGCCCCCGCCAAAATAATTAAATATTTCATTTGTTTTAAACGGGCCGTTTGCAAACCGATAGCGGCCAAAACAAAATATTCCGGGGACCCGGTTTTGATGTTTGAATAAAGAGGGGGCGTTTTAGAAAACAACACGGGCTTTGCGAACATAGTTTTATGCAAACAATGCATGATGATGGTGATGCAATGCACAAATTCAACGCGATTTTCTAGTAGTGGTTTTGCGGGATGCCACACCCATGAGAGATAAACGCCTTGTTGCACAACTGGGCGTACTTTCCCATCCAAAATTCTATGATGTGGGGCCCAGTAGGTGATCCAAGCCAATCACTGCCCCCTTCGCGACCTCGCATGCCTCCTTGGTGTACACCATGCCCACACATTGAATTACGACAATGGTTTGTACAGACCGTTAGATGCCCGAACTATCGTGGGACGTTGAGGGTTCCCACCCATATGCTGTATATCCTCTACAAATTACCAATTAATATGCATGCTATGAGTGATAACAGCCACGACCTGCACATCCGTCTACATGCGAGAGGAAGAAGATACAACTGACTTCTTTGTCCCATTCCAAATCTCATGGTTAACGCGTGATATAAGACGCTAGAATCACTCATGTCATGGGTTATTAAGTCCCTAATTGATCATTATTGTTGCAAATAGAACCCTAAGTTCTATTGCTCCACTATATCATCACTCAGGATGATACCTAAGATTTCTTTATTTGAGAAAATAATATTTTCTTTCTTTGGAGTATACATAATAATATTTGAAAATGATTATGCAAAGTAATGTAATGTATTATTTATTTTTGTGTGTTCTACCCATTATTTTAGTTTTAAAAAAATTCCTTTAGGTAGTAAAGGATTTATAAATATTAATTTTTTAAATATTTATTGAATATTATATATTTTTATTTTATTTCATCTTATTTGAATTTATTTCTTTAATAATTCCTTTTAAGAATTATCATTAAAATACAATAATTATATTAAATATTTATTTAGTATTTTTATAAAATACTACAATATTAATATAGAATAAAAATAATTTTTATTTATTTTTATCACTTTTCTTTAATTTTATAAAATTTAATAAGTAATATATATATTATAGAATTCTTAATAAAAACTACATACATAAAAATTTATTTCTTTATTTATTTAGATAGATTGGTTTATTGTGAAACCAAAAATATTTTATTTATAATTTCTAGATTTTTTATTTTATTTTCTAGAATTTATTTAAGTTTAGGGGTATTTTGGTCTTTTCTTAATTATTAAAACTTTCTTTAGGTTAATGGGTCGGCTTTATTGGTGACGAGGTTTAATCTCGTCAATGCCCATTGTTATGGACTTGGGTTTTAGAGAAGATGGGGATGCTGGAGATCGTGGAACGGTTAACAGATAAGCAACCAGGGGACACGAAATTTACCCAGGTTCAGGCCCCCGGAGGGAAAACCCTACTCCTGCTTGTCTGCTCTTGATTACGGCGGAACCAAAGGTTACAGGGTGCACAGATTCGATCTGGCGTGAAGGTGCTTGTGCGGAAGTATGAGTCGAGAGATCCAGGACGTGCCCTCCTGGCCTTTATATAAACTTAGGCAGGTCCCAGGCATAGTCCTAGTCGGTTACAGGTTCTAGGGTTTTACCCCTTTAAATTTCCTATCTATGCTAGTCTTGCTCTCCAAGGATCCGAAGGCGTCATGGGCCTTAGCCACCCGAAAATCTTCATGGGCTAGCGTATGTCTGCTGTGGGCCTTCCTTGGACCAGTATGTCAAGTCACGCACTGTAGGGTATAACCATGTCACTAGCCCCCGAGTGCTCAGTCGAATCGTAGATTCGGCTGGGGACTCTTCAATCCTTCGGGTGCGACTATGTATTAACAGTATGTGTGTAGGGATTGTTGATGCGTGTGCCTGACTCACCCGACGGATCAGGGTCAGTTAACTGTCTTAGGACGAAACAACACGATCTTCCTCAGGTTCGAGTCCCTCAACTCGAAACTGGAACATATGTCATGTATTCGACTCAAAGCCATGGAGGACTTACAGGAGTGGAATTCCAGTGTTTTTAATTGATGTACCCAACGCGTCCGTCGGGATTTTTCATCACGCCTGTTGGCATGGATTTATACTAGCAGAGCGTAGTCGTATACGTTGCCAGGCCATTAGATGATATCTGCAGGTCTTATCTTTGCGTCGTAGACGCAGCATCCGAACATTTGTCACCACGGAGGTGCTTCGGGTGGCCAAGGAGATTGTCGCTCACTCAACATTTTTGTTGGGGCAGAGTTGCCAAAAGTTTTTGTGTGCTGATCCGAAAGATCGCAGTCGAAGATTTCATAGGGTGCACGACCAGCGCTCCCTATGGGAGTAGCTCGAAGTGTCTGCTCGAGTCGAGACTCGGCAGACTTTAGTTCAAGCATTGTTCAGTTGTTAAGTCCGTAGGACACGAAAATTTTCGGATGCTTAAATTCATCCTCCCTATGGGAGTAGCCCCCGAGTCCGTAGTGGAGTCGTAGACTCGACGTAGGACTCAAAGAAAATACTTTGTCTTCATTCATCTTCCGGGTGCGTGGCCAGCACTCCTGATAGGAGTAGCCCCCGAGTATTTAGTCGAATTGAAGATTCGAGTGAGTACTCTTAACTGTGGAGCCGGGGAATTGTAGTTGGTGCTAGTATAGCTTTTGATGACATCAGTGTTGACGATCAATGACCTCAAGCGTCTGCTGCGCCAGAGATGACTTGACTGGACGAACATGGGTCTCACTTGCTGACTTTGAATTGACCGGTCATGCGCGGCGTGGAGATAATTACGGCATATCCTCGATTTCCACGCGTAGTGGACGGCGTGGTAACGACGGTTCGTTGTGATGTTGACACGTGTACGGTCAGATCTGCCGTTGGCGTTAGGTATTCTGGATGGACGGCTGCCATGTGTCGTCTTCGCTGTTATAATCATTGGGGAAAGCCGCGGTTTGTTTTCACCGCATCAGTTCTTGTTTTCACCGCCTCCTTGTGCTCTAGCGATTCTTGCTGCGTGCTGGGATTTCCTTCCACATTTCCGTCGTTGTTTCTGCGTTTTCACCGCCGGCGCCGCCGTAGCGCAATGGGGAAACCAAAGAAATCGTCATCTGCAGTTGGGACCAGCGCCGCCGGAGGAAAGAAGGGCACCACCGCTACTCGTGTCACCGATGGTGGCGGCGATCGAGACGCGGAGAGCGATCCGCAGCTTCGCATGAGGTGGTCTGATCCCGCAGGATAGGGAGGCCGTCAAACTCCCTGGTAATGAGGTAATCCCCCGTCCCCCATCTGGGTATCGGGTTATGTTTCTCGCCTTCGTTATGCGTTGGTTTTCTTTTCCAGTCCACAACTTCCTCCGTGGACTGCTCTTCTTCTATGGGATTCAGCTTCATCATCTGTCTCCCAATTCTCTTCTCCACATTGCTTGTTTTGTCACTTTTTGCGAGTGCTGGCTTGGAATTGAGCCGCACTTTGGCCTCTTTCGGAAGCTCTATTACGTGAAGAGACAATCTGGTTCGGATGGTGTGTATCCCATTGGGGTTTGCATCATCTCCCTTAGTCCCAATCTTCTCTTCTTTTCTTTTTCCATGTCCTAATCTGTCCAGTACTGGCGGAGGCGATGGTTTTATATCCGCGACTCCGTAGTGCCTGGGCAAGATTTTGGTCTTGTTCCCTTTGACCCCTCCCAAATGATTGATAAGAAAAGGTCTTGGAAAAACCAAATCTTGGACGGTGAGGTGGCAGAGATAGAGGCCCTTTACCGTCGGGTGGAGGATCTCCAGCTGATTCCGGAGAAGGAGGTAAACGGTGTCGACATCATCCGGGCGTTTCTTGAGCGTCGGGTGCAGCCTCTCCAAGCGAGGGCGCACCCGATGTTTCTTTATTCTGGGCGCCGTGATCCGATGAGGGTTTCAACTGAGAAAATCTCCGAGGGGGATCTTGACAGGGTCCTTCACGCGCTGCTGAAGTTCAAGGCCGGAGAAAAAATCCCGGGGAAGTCGCTAACTCCTCCATTTTATTCGACGTTGGTCGTATCGCAGGTGTAGATTTGTGCACGTAGTGCTTTTTTGTCGGCTGTGTATTTATTTCCTTTGTTTGCTAACAAAGTTCCTTCTGATTTTGCAGATCTTCAAATTGCCGGGCATGGTACCGCCATTGCCCGAAAAGTATCCGAATGCCCCGGATAATGAAGTGGTTGAGTCCGTGTCCGAGCTGCCATCGGCGCGATCTCCGGGGGAAGATGCTGACGAGTCGAGTGAGGACCATACGCGCAAACGATCACAGAGCTCCAGCGAGTCTTCGGATGCCTCGACTCCTCCGACTCCCAGAAACCCTCTGGGCCTTGAACGTCATAGTGACGGTCACGGAGGTTCTTCCTCTCCCATTCCTGCCATTCCTGTTCGGGCTGTAGCGCCACACCCGCCAGCGAAGCGGAAGAAGGAAGAAAAGAAGGAGGAGAAGAAGGAAGAGAAGAAAGAGGAGAAGAGGGCCCGAAGGACTCCTCCTGTCTTCGACCTGAGCTCACTGGGCTCGTAAGTTTCTTGTTGTACTATTGTCCTTTTTCCTTCATGATTTTTGCACTTGTGCTGATTTGTCCGTATGCAGGCATTCCTCCCATGATTCCTCCAGTGATGGTGCGCGGGATATGATGGGGGAGTCTAAAATTGCGTCTCCTCCGCCTCAGACGGTGTCGACTTCGGGTGGCGCGGCTCCGGATCCTCCGTTGCAGGAGGTGCAGGTGGTTGCGCCTCAGAATTTCGCAGGCGGTCCTTCGGAGTCGCCATTAGAGCATGTATGTTTTTCTGCTTCATGTCACGGGGGGAGCCCCTGAGTGTCTTCGTGTGCGAATTTTGTTTTTACTCCTTTGTGTTGGGCGAGCCCCACGTCCCTTTTCATCGCTATTTCTTTTCTTCAGCCTTTTGTGCAGGAGGCCAAGCGGCTGGTGCAGGAGCGCTTGGCGCTGGAAGCGAACCTTCGGCAGCTTCAAGGTACCTATCTGCCTTTTAGTGCCTCTCTTATTTATCCTGGTCCTGTTCTTTAACACTTGCTTGTCTTGAATGCAGAGGAGCATAACACTTCTCTCCGTGAGGTCGACGCTCTCAAGAAGAGCCTTGGTCAATCGGAGCAGAAGGCCGAAGCCGCTGTTGGCGCGAAAGAACGCCTCGAGCTAGAGCTGACTAAGGAAGCCGAAGCGAAGGAGCATCTGCAGCAGGAGGCCGCGGATCGTGAGGAGCAGCTAGCCACCGTTGCGGCTGCTCGTGAAAGAGACGTGGCGGCGAAGCTCATGGCTACTGCCAAGGCTATTTCGGGTGAGTGCTAGATTTGTGCTTGTTTCTTCATGCCTCGTGTCTTCTTCTGTGCTGCTTTTCTTCATGTCTTCCTTCTTATTTTTTGTCTCAGATGCCGCAGGCATCGAGTTTGACCGCGGTGCTCTAGAGCACGGGAGTGCTCTAGATGATGCTACTGTGGCGGTCGAAGACCGCTGCAGCACCATCGTCAGCTCCCTTGCCAAGGCGAAGGAGGTCCTTGGCCGCTTTTACAAGGATCTTGTTCCTAAGGGCGCGGCCCTCGATGATGTGGATGCTCTGGCGGAGGCTCTGTCACCGGCGCGCTGCGCATAAGCGCAAGCAAAGGGCATCGGCGCGTCTGGCCGGGCTGGCGATGGCCTTGGCTGGGCGGAGCGAGTAGGATCGCCTGATCACCTCCCGGATGCCGACGACTACAGATGGATCCGAGGTAGCCTTTGCTGCCTACTCTGCTCGCTTCAAGCGATATGGGCCCAAGCTCATTGATTTGCTGTCTGAGTATGCACTGCGGCAGCAAGGCGGGGCCAAAGCTAGGCAGTCCGGCTCCGAGGCGACTCAGGGTGCCGTATCTTAGGCGTTGTAGACGTAGGGTAGTTTATAGTCTACTTTTGTTGTAAATATCTTGAAGAACGCCATCATTGTGCCACATAGTGGCCTTATATGTTAAATGAATTCTTCTGAGTTGTGCTCTATCATTTGTCTGAATGTCTGTGTTCCTTTCTTTTTCTGCTGCTATAGGTTCCTTCGGGTGCTGACCCTGTTGACACCCCGTCCGCAATGCCGCTGCGACCATCTTTGGATGATTCCTCGCAACTCACTTTTCTTCGGGATCGTGTGCGTAGTCTGGAGAGGGAGTTGCTCGGGTTACGCGGTCATGCCGACGTTTGGAAGTCCAAGGCGGATCGTGGTGCAGCCAGAGAGGAGTACTTGATGGCGGAGCTGGTTCGGCTGTCCGAGCAGCTGCAATGTAAGTTGTTCTTTGGTTCGAGCTGTAGCTCAGTTCTTCGGATGAGCCTGCTGGCCTTTTCTGTTATTCTTTCCATTGTCGCAGGTGCGAACGTTGCTCCGAGGGAAGAGAAGGAGCGTGTCGCTGTTCGGGTCAATTGCTTGACTCAACAGGACATGGAGGCTGGTGGCTTCTTCTGGATGGATCGTGACCGTGCCATAGCTCGCGACGGTGCGGATCGTGCACCGTGTTTCTCGAGTGCTGTGCCAAGTGCAGACATCGCTTGCCTCGGTGCTTCACGTCATGTTCCCTTTGGATGCCGTACCGACAAGCCTTGCAGGTCTTCTGTCGAAGTTTCAGAACGTGAGCAATGTCAAGGAGTTGGTGCGTGGGACATGCGGCCACATTATGCGGCTGTGGCTGTTTCTCGAGTGCTGTTGTGGCTGCTGGGCCACCTCTTCGGCCTGATGGTGGTGAGTGGGACATGCGGCCACATTATGCGGCTGTGAGGCAGTATGACGAACAGGTCATAGATTTGTTTGAGCGGCGTGCTCAGGTTATTCTTCAACATAGGTAGTACCTGTAAAAAGAGATAGATGTAAAATTTGTATATTTCGGCTGGGCGTGTTGTGCCCTTTGTTGTAATGGTTTTTTTGTTGTGAGCACGCAGTGCTTTGATTGAGTACGTGTCCTTTTTGTTTGCCTGACGTTGTCAGCTACTCAGGTGTACACGTTTGATCCTCAGTCGATGAAATCGTGAGGTGGGGGGAGCCCCCGAGTGCGTTTGTAGCATGTAGTAAAGTTGCAAAAGAGCGAACTGAAGTTTTGGGGCGATACACTTAGCTTTATTTATATCGTAATGGAGGAGGTACATTATTCGGCTAAGTAGCCTTGGATGAAAGCCTTATTGAAAGTAAAGGGGTAGGTAGCTAGGGATAGAATCATCGCAGGTGCGCGATGTTCCATGGGTTGGAGTATGCGACTCCAGACTCCACGTGCTTGAGGCGATAGACACCACCTGGGATGACTTCGGTGATGACGTAGGGTCCTTCCCATGGTGAGTCGAATTTATTTGGTCGCTTTTGCTTGAGTCGCAAGACGAGGTCTCCTTCGACGAAGGACCTTGGGCGCAGCCGGCGGTTGTGGTAGTTGCGGAGACTCTGCTGGTACACCGTTGATCGAGCTGCTGCTATGTCCCGTGCTTCGTCGAGTGTATCGACAGCGTCTTCGAGTGCAATCGTGGATTCGGCTTCGCTGTAAGCGACGACCCGTGGGGCCTGGTGGCGTACTTCGGCTGGTAGCACGGCCTCGGCTCCGTGTACCATGAAGAACGGTGTGGAGCTGCTGTTTGGCGTAGTTCGTAAGCTCCACAGGATGGATGGTAGCTCTTTCGTCCAGGCTCCAGCTTTTTGTTCGAGTGAACTCATGAGGCGCTTCTTGGTGCCAGCGCCGATTAGGCCGTTGGCCTTTTCCACTTGCCCGTTCGTTTGCAGGTGTGCCACTGAGGCGTACGTGATGTTGATCCCAAGGCCTTCGCAGATGTCCTGGAATTCCTCGGAGATGAAGTTCGATCCGTTGTCAGTGATGCTGCTATGCGGTACGCCGAACCTGTAGACAATGGACTCGAAGAACTTGACGGCAGTTTTGTCTTTCTGGTTGGTGACCGGCATGGCCTCGATCCACTTGGTGAATTTGTCGACTGCAACCAGGAGGAAGATGTGTCCCCCTTTCGAGGATTTTGGTAGTTTGCCGATCATGTCAAGTCCCCATTGAGCAAAAGGCCAGGCTATGGGTATGGGTCTGAGCTCGGACCCAGGTGCGTGCGGTTTGTCGGTGAACCGTTGGCATCCGTTGCATCTTCGGACGATGTCCTTTGCGTCGCTCATGGCCATTGGCCAGTAGAATCCTGCTCGTAGAGCTTTGGCGACAAGGGAGCGGCTGCCTGCGTGGTGGCCGCAGATGCCCTCATGGATGTCTTGGAGTATGGCTTTTCCGTCGTCGATGGTGACGCACCGTTGTAGTAAACCCGTGATGCTGCGCTTGTACAGCTCGCCGTTGAGGATGGTGAAGGCTTTTGACCGACGAGATATGCGCCGGGCATCTGTCGGGCTGTCAGGCAGTTCTCCGTTTATCAAGAACTGGAGGTATGGTCGCGTACAAGTTTCTTCGACTGCCATGACCTGCATTAGGTTGACCGTGGCTACCTCTGTGTCCAGTTTTTCAGGTCCTTCGTGTCCTTCGGGTAGCATAGCTCCCGAGTGTTCTGCTTCTTCGGGTGATCCCTTGGGGAATTTCCGCTTGATGGATGGCACGCATATCTGTTCGCGGAACACACCTGGTGGCACCTTTGCGCAAGTGGAGCCGATGTTGGCGAGTCTGTCGGCTTCCTCGTTGCTTTCTCTTCCAACGTGTCGGAGCTCGCAGCCGTCGAATTCTCCTTCGAGTGCGTTGTAGAGTGCGCGGTACGCGATCATGTTTTCGGCGTGTGCGTCGCACTCATTCATCGTCTGTTGGACGACGAGGTTGGAATCACCGTAGATGACCAGGCGCGTTGCGCCACATATCTTATCCATCCTCATGCCATGGATGAGGGCTTCGTATTCGGCCTCGTTGTTGGAGGCTCGGAATTTCATCCGAAGGACGTACTTCATCTTGTCGCCTTGCGGGGAGGTCAGTATGACCCCTGCCCCTGCTCCGGCTTCACGCTTGGATCCGTCAAAGTGCATCGTCCATGACTGCGACATGTTTGGGGTGTCTGGCAGCTGCAGCTCCATCCAATGTACCAGGAAGTCCGGAAGGACTTGAGATTTGATTGCGAGTCGCTTCTCGTAGACGATGTCCAGGGGTGACAGTTCGATGCCCCACAGGGCCACGCGTCCTGTAGCTTCTGGATTATTCAGGATGCTGTTCAGGGGTGCCTCGTTGACGACCATCACCTGGTGCTCCTGGAAATAGTGGCTCAGCCGTCCAGCCGTCATGAACACGCCGTAGGCGAGCTTCTGGTAGTGCGGGTACCTCTGTTTTGTTGGCGTGAGTACCTCGCTGGGGTAGTAGATTGGGCGCTGGACCCCGTGGGTCTTGCCTTCTTCGGGTCGTTCGACAATGAGTACGGTGCTGACCACCTGGTGTGTGGCTGCTATGTACAGCAGCAGGGGCTCGCGCTCCTTCGGCGTGACCAAAACGGGCGAGGTGGAGAGGAGCCGTTTGAGGCTTTCGAATGCATCGTTGGCTTCTGGTGTCCACTCGAACTTGTCTGCCTTGCGCAACAGTTGGTAGAATGGCAGGGCCTTCTCGCCCATGCGGCTGATGAATCTGCTTAGCGCTGCTATTCGCCCTGCGAGCTGCTAAACGCCTTTAAGGTTTTTTGGCTTCTCCATTGCCATGATGGCTCTGATTTTCTTCGGGTTTGCCTCGATCCCTCGCTGAGAGATGAAGTACCCAAGCAGCTGACCCGATGGGACGCCGAAGGCGCACTTTTCCGGGTTGAGCTTGATCCTGTAGCGATCAAGGTTGTCGAACGTCTCACGGAGATCGTCGATAAGTGTCCTTGCCTCCTTGGTTTTTATTACTATGTCATCGACATAGACTTGGACGTTGCGACCGATCTGGTCCTTGAGGCAGGCCTGCATGCATCGCTGGTACGTGGCACCCGCGTTCTTTAGCCCGAAGGGAATTGTGTTGTAACAGAATACTCCGAACGGTGTGATAAACGCCGTTTTCTCCTGATCTTCGACCTTGAGTCGAATCTGGTTATAGCCTGAGTAGGCGTCGAGGAAGGAGAGTTTCTCGCAAGCTGCAGTCGAATCGATGATCTGGTCGATCCGAGGAAGAGGAAAGTGGTGTTGGAGATATGCCCTAGAGGCAATAATAAATATAGTTATTATTATATCTTTGTGTTTATGATAAATGTTTACATTCATGCTATAATAGTATTAACAAGGAAACATTAATACTTGTGTGATTTGTAGACTAAAATAAGAGTCCCTAGTAAAGCCTCTATATAATACTAGCTTGTTTGTTAATAGATGATTGTGGTTTCCCTATCATGAACATTTAGATGTTATTAACAACAAGATCATATCGTTAGGAGAATGATATGGTGGACATACTCCTATAGATAAGCGTAGCATAAAGATCAAGTCATTTTAATAGTTCAATTGCTATATGCTTTCTGATACATAGTAATCTAATTCCTTCAACCATGAGATCCTGCATATCACCTTTACCGGATGGATGCTTTGATGACATCAAACACCACACCGTAACTGGGTGGCTGTAAAGGTGGCATTGAGTGTTCGGAAAGTATTGGTTGAAACACATGGATCAAGAGTGGGATTTGTCCATCCATATGACGGATAGATATACTCTGGGCCCTCTCGGTGGAATGTCATCCAATTAGCTTGCAAGCATGTGACTGGCTCACAAGGGATCACATATCACGGGAATGAGAAAAGAGTACTTATCAGTAACGAGGTTGAACTAGGTATGTAGAGATACCGACGATCATAACCTCGGATAAGTAAACTATCATGAGACAAAGGGACATTGATATCGTATGTAAGTGGTTCGTTCGATCGCAAAGTAATCGTAGAAATATGTGGGAGCCATATGAATTTCCAGATTCCTCTATTGGTTATTGATCGGAGAAGTGTCTCGATCATGTACGCATAATTCACGAACCGTAGGGAGACACACTTAAGGATTCGACGTTGTTTGAGTAGTTATGAAATGATGAGAAAGAGTCTGAATGTTGTTCGGTGTCTTGAATGGGATTCAGGATATCACGAGGAGATCCGGAATGGTCCAGAGAATAAGATTCATATAAGGAAAGTCCCGTTTCGTAGTTGGAAAATGGTTCCGGTGTTTTCATCGGGAATGTTCTAGAAGGTTCCGGAATGTCCGGCACTCCGGAGGGGAAGGGTACATGAATGTGTTATATCAAGTTGGTATTATTGCATCATGTACTTGGTGTCATCGCTGAACAAAATAGAGGGTTTATTCAAATCCTAGTTTGAAAAGTCAAACGGCTAGTTTGATAGTCAAACGGCTATTTTTGGGAAGTGGGGAAGGAGGAGGAAACCGAGTTGGGGAGGAGTCCCTCCTCCACCGCCAGCCCACCTCCAAGCCGAGTTGGGGAGGGACTCCCCTCCCCTTGGCCGGCCGGCCCCTCCACCTATAAAAGGAGGGGCGGGGCTCCCCTCCTAGACACACAAGATCCTCTCCTCCAAACCCTAGCCGCCGGTGCCGCCACCTCCACTGCCGCCGCCGCCGCCTAGCTAACCCTAGCCGCCGTCTTGCCCCCTCCTCGGCGTGTCTAAACCCTAGATCGCCGAGGGACTCTCTCATACTCCACCATACTCGCTTCGGCTTAAGGCGAAGCCCTGCGAGATCTCCCCTCTACTTCCGGTACCACGCCGTTGTGCTGCCGGAATCGCGAGGAGAGTGCTACAACCTCCGCCACTGGAACAAGGGAGAGGAAGGTCTTCGTCGAGTACCAAACGCAGGACCGATCATGGAGCGCTGGCCTTGCGGAAGGATCGTCTACGCGATCTTGAGATCGGGAAGAGTACGAGTACATCACCCATGAGAATCCGCTCTCGTTAAACACTTTGGAATCTTCGAGGGTGAGTTATTCCATCGACTCGTTGCTACAATCTAGTAGATAGATCTTGGCTTGTTTGTTTGTATGCGATAGAAATTTTTTCTTTTCCATGCTACGAAACCCTACAAGTGGTCCTTTGGGCAGTGCTTGTTTAGTGACGTGAAATCCACGCACATCCGCAGGATGTCCGTGTCCGTCTTTGGGACCATCATTGTGTTTGCAAGCCACTCACTTTCCTTGATTTCCCTGATGAAGTCTGCAACGAGTAGTCTATTGATTTCCTTGCCGATAGCTTCGGCTCGTGGCTCCGACAGTCTCCGGATGGACTGCTTGACTGGCTTGGTGTCTGGAAAGACATTGAGTGCGTGCTCGGCGAATTCCCTGGGAACTCCTGGCATGTCCGCAGGACACCAGGAGAAGATTTCCCAGCGCTCACGGAGGAATTCGACGAGCGCGCCTTCCTATGCGGAGCTGAGGTCGTTGGCGATCAAGGCCGTCTTGGAGGCATCCGTCGGATGGACCTGTACTTTCTTGGTGTTGAAAGTGGAGTCGAAGGACATGTCAGGTGCGTTCTGCTTTGTGACTGGGGGTGCCCCATTGTCCATCACCTCATGGAGCCTTACAAGCTCGTCTTGCATGCCGAAAGACTGGGAGATTTTGTTGAAATCATAGGCGCATTGGTCCGATCGGGTGAAGCTCCCGTGGACTGTGATGACGCCCCTTGGTCCTGGCATCTTGAGTAGTAGGTATGCGTAGTGTGGGACGGCCAGGAACCTTGCGAATGCTACACGCCCCAGGATGGCGTGGTATTGCGACGGCCAGTCCACCACTTCGAATTCGAGTCGCTCCTGCCGAAAGTTGTCCGGCTTCCCGAAGATGACATCGAGCCCTATTTTGCCCAGGGGGAATATGCCCTTCCCTGGGACAATGCCGTGGAACGTTGTGTCTGATTGTTCCAGGCTGCATTGCGGGATCCGCATTGCTGCTAGAGTGCTTGCGAACATTAGGTTGATGCCGCTGCCGCCGTCCATGAAGACGCGACTCATCTCGAAGCCTCCGATCTGCGCCTCCAGCACCAGGGCAGCATGACCTGGGCGAGTGATCCGCAAGGGTGATCCGCGCGAGTGAATGTGATGCAGACTCGATCCGCGAGGTACTCGGGATTGCAGCGGAGTTGCCACGCCAAGTTGATTTGTCGGGTGATTTTTTTCGCACCCTATTTGTGGGCGTCCCTTCGGATCATATTTAGTGCTCCTTTTGGTGGGTACCCGATCCGGCGTTGTTTTGATACTGGTGCGATCGTTGGTTTGGGCCTCCAATAGGCGGTGGAGGAGCTCGTGTGCTATTTCACTGGCGCGCGTGCTCAACGCAGGGATTGGGGCTTGTTGCCTCATCTGCACCATGCTTTCGCTGAGTTTCTGGAACTCACGGCAGTCCTTGAGCATGTGGCTGGCTTTCTTTTTGCCATCCTGTTTGTCGATGTAGAAGTGGATGGTGCATGAACCCGAAAGTTTGTCGAATGCTGAGGGTCCGTTGTCGCGGTCACGGCGTTGCCACGACTGTGCTGGTCGTCCGCTCTCGCAGAAGTTTCCTCCGCGGTATCCTCCGTTGTTGCGGCTGTTGTCGTTGCGGCGGTAGGCGTAGCCGGCCGCGACCATGTCGGGTCCGTCGCGGTCCTCGTAGACGCGCGATCTCCTCTTGCTGCGGCATTCCCGTCTGCGGCCGTAGTCATCCTCTTCATCCGATTGTGCTCGGTGAATGCAATCTTCGCTGTCAGCCCACCTGTTGGCGATGTCCATGAGGTGGTCAAGCGTTTTGGGCTTGACGCGCCCAAGTTCCTCCTTGAAATCTTGGCGTTTAACGCCGTCCCTGAAGGCGTCGATGGCTCTCTCTTCGGAGATGTGTGCTGCGGAGTTTTTGGTGGTAGACCAGTGTAGTATGTACGAGCGAATAGATTCACCCGTTCTCTGAGTGCAGGATCGCAATTCTTCGATTGGGGCGGGCCTCTTGCTGGTGCCCTTGAAATTTCGGATGAAGCTGTAAGCTAGCTCCTCCCAACTTCGGATGGACCCTGATGATAAGCTGCTGAGCCAAACCCACAGCTCGCTACCGCAATGAAGGCATTGCATGGCGGTTTCTTTGTTACCGCCGTGCAGCTTGACGGATGGCAGATGGTCGCTGAGCCAGGATTTTGGATCTTGCGTGCCATTGAACTTCGGAGTATCCGAAGGAATCTTGAAATTGCGTGGCATCTATGTTCGCCGAACAGATCTGCTGAAGCATCGAGCTCTGCAGAGTTCTCCTTCATCTTCATCCATCTCGGATTCAGACGAGCATGCACGTTTGGCTCGTGCTTTGTCGATTTTGCGCTGTGTGAGCGCGTCTCTGGCGTCGTAGTCGCGTTTATGGTGATGCGAGCTCTTCTTCCTTCGAGGAAGGTCGTGTTCCTCTTCGTCTTTGGATGAAGGGGTGGGGCTCCGGTCGTGCCTGGCCGGAGCTTTCTTCTTTGGCTCCGCAGGAGCGTCTTCATGGAGCGCAGCTCCGACAAGTCCGAGTCCGGTGAGTGCGGACTTATGCATGGCTCTTTTCGGGTCCCCCTCCGGAGGTGGGTGGGCCGCGAGATATGCAGTGGCTGCCATGATCGCAGCTTGCGGTGTCTTCGGGATGATGTTGCCATCGGCATCCATATCCATGAACGATGTGTGGAGAGTTCGGGTCACATCACGGCGTTCCCTGGGATCCATGTTCTCCACCCGAGAACTGTGTTTGTTTCCCTGGTTTCCGTTTGTGCTAGAGCCGGGTGCCATGGCGGAGAGCGCAGCTCGTCGCGCGCTGGACTCAGAGGCTGCTTGCTTGCGTTTGTCGAGCGTCTCCTGCATCTTGACTTGCTTCTTGTGCTCCTCGATGAGGAGGTAGTGGTATGCCATCAGTAGATCACGTGGGGAGTCTACAGGCAGGACTATGTCACCTGCGACAGCACGGCGTGCCTGGACCCATCCTTCTTTGCTAAGTTGGATGAGGTGTCCGTTGTTTTCCCCGTTGGGTGGGGGGACTGGCTTCTTCTGTTCCCGCCGTTTTCGCCGTTTCTGTCCTGCGGGTTCGGGTTCGTGTTGGGCGGCGGGTTAGGCGTTTGCTGCTCCTGGATGACTGTGGCGCATTGGTAGCGCTCGTAGATCGGTCCATTGCTGCCGCAACTTTCGAATCCGGAACCGTAGGTCCCTTCATCCGAAGGTGGATCGCACAGATCGGAGTTGCAGCTGTTGCTGTCGTAGAACTCATTTGTTGATGGTGATGTGCGCAGCACGGGGTATGGAGCCCACGAGGCGGGCCTGATTGATGGCACGGGCACCCGCTCAGGAAGGCGGAGGGTGCCATTTTGTCCCACCTGGAAGCAGAAGCTCCCGAACAAAATTTCGAGTCCGTCGCCTACGGGCTCGAAATCCTTCATGGTGGCCGGCGATTGGGCGGTGAAGTCGAAAGCGCCGAAGAGGAGGTGATTCTCCGTCCGTCGTCGCGGAGTTGTAGATTGATCGGGTCGGGACCGTCACGATCGCACAATCAGCAGCCCCGATTCCCACAGACGGCGCCAATTGACGAGGTTTAATCTCGTCAATTCCCATTGTTATGGACTTGGGTTTTAGAGAAGATGGGGATGCTGGAGATCGTGGAACGGTTAACAGACAAGCAACCAGGGGACACGAGATTTACCCAGGTTCAGGCCCCCGGAGGGAAAACCCTACTCCTGCTTGTCTGCTCTTGATTATGGCGGAACCGAAGGTTACAGGGTGAGCAGATTCGATCTGGCGTGAAGGTGCGTGTGCGGAAGTATGAGTCGAGAGATCCAGGACGTGCCCTCCTGGCCTTTATATAGACTTAGGCAGGTCACGGGCATAGTCCTAGTCGGTTACAGGTTCTAGGGTTTTACCCCTTTAAATTTCCTATTTATGCTAGTCTTGCTCTCCAAGGATCCGAAGGCGTCATGGGCCTTGGCCACCCGAAAATCTTCATGGGCCAGCGTATGTCTGCTGTGGGCCTTCCTTGGACTGGACCAGGTATGCTGAAGTCACGTACCCGTAGGGTATAACCATGTCAATTGGGCTTATTGGGCTGTTTTGGCCCAAGTGGTTATGACCAAAAGGGCTCCCCGAAGGGGTCTTGGCCCTCTCAGCCCACTCCCTCTGTCTCTCTCTCTCGTTCTCATCTCCCCTCTCCCTCGGCCCCATGGGGTGTTGACGCCGCTGCTAGCGATGCCCACCGCCGTGGCCCTCCCTAGCCAGTGCCGTGGTGCAGGGCAAGGCTGGCGACTACGCTGGTTCATCTCCTCTGCTTTGATTTGATTTCGGAGCCCTCCTGTGGCCAGGCTCGCCCCGTTCCCGAACCCTAGGGTTTGGTGTTGGGTGCTGCCACCGCCGCTACGAACCCTCATGTGGTGGTGTGCGGTGTTTGTGTGCTGCTTTGGCCGCCGCCGTGGCTGGTGCGGGTTGCATCCCCTCTGGGTGCTCCCCGTGCCGCCGCGAGCACGTCGGCCCTTCTACTTCCTCTTCAATTTGTCAGCGAGGACCCCGGGTGAGTTATGCCTCTGTGGGTCGGAACTCTCTGGATCGTTCTGGTCGCTGCGCGGAATGGGGAAATAGAGATGTGCGAGATCGGAGGAAGTGAAGGAAGCATTTTCCCTCTTGCCCTTCACTCTCCTTATATAGCGGTTGTTACCCGCCATTTTTGGAAGCCGTTACTACGCGGTAATTATGCCAATATTATTGTTGGGTTACTCAATGGCTAGTTTGACAACAACTGACGGTCCAACTTCATCTACTCGACTCGTTGGTCCCAGCGACTTGATGATTCACCGACCCGATCACTATAACAGTGACAAGTTATTCGCCGACCCGATCACTATAACAGTGACTAAGTACTCGTCGACCCGTTCACCAAGCTGCGACACGATTGGTCGCCGTTATTGCAACTAAAATGACTAGTTCTTTCCTTTGTTCAGGAGTCCTCCGCCGATTTGACTAGGCGTCCACATTGGACCCGCATACTCCGACTGCCAGCAAACACCTGCGACAAATCAACGACGGCCTCGGGGACCACTGATGGGGATATGCCTACCGGGGTATACCCAGCAGGACGTTTCCTACTGGCCCAAGCCATCAGCGAGTGGGACTGCAGGACGGCGACTGGATCAAGACTTGGCGTGGACTCGGGCGACTGGAAGCTGGAGGCCCAGAAGCGTAGCTAGGCCCAGTCGGACTAGGTCATAGAACCTCTGAATCCTTAACTAATTCGGTTGTAATCTGTAAACCCTAGCGAGGTGAGCCTATATAAACCTCCCTAGGGGACGCATAGGGAATATGTTCCATCATACACCCAAGCGACTCGCCGCCTAGTCGTCGAGCTCGCCCCTTTGTACTCTCACCATAATACAATCTAGTAGGAGTAGGTCTTTACCCTCCGGGGGGCCGAACCTGGGTAAACCCTTGTGTCTTCGCCATCATCTCGCACCGCAGATGGCTGGCCGCCCTTGCCCCATGTTCTACTACTCGCTGCCGATTGCAGCGTCTGCCGTAGTCATTCCCACGACATCTGAAGTTCTTCTCGGCACCCTGTCGGAGGGGAGATCATCCTAGAGGCCTTCTTCTTCGGTATGAAGCGTGAGTAGTTCCACCTTGGACTATGGGTCCATGTAGTATCTAGATGGTTGTATCTCCTCCTTGTGCTTTCATGTATAGATCAAGTGAGCTCCGTTCATGATTAAGATCTAATCTATTTGTAATCATGCATGTTGTGTTTGCGGGGATCCGATGGATATTGAGATTACTATGTCAGATTGATTAATGGTTTTGTCTATTTGATACTATCATGTCTGTGTTATTTGTGATCTTGCATGCTCTCCGTTTTCAGTAGCTATCTTGGCCAAGTAGTTGCTAGTGACTCCAAGAGGGGGTACTTATGCTCGATAGTGGGTTCATGCCTCTAGTTTCCAAGGGAAGTGACAGAAATCTTTTCTGTTGTATATGTGTTGTTGCCACTAGGGAGAAAACAACGGTCTCTTGTTCATATAACAAGTGGATTATTTACCTTACACACATTGCTTAAAGCAGTTGTCTGTTGCTTGCAACTTAATACTGGAGGGGGTTCGGATGATAACCTGAAGGTGGACTTCTAGTCATAGATGCAGTTGGATGGCAATCTATGTATATTGTTGTATTGCCCAATCGAATCTCATAGGATATTTTTATCTAGTATTGCATTGTTATGCCATGCTCAGTTCCTGTCAATTGCCCTGCTGTAATCTGTTTACCCTTCATGCCATGTTGTTTAGATAAGGAGAGCACCTCTAGTGAACTATGGACCCCGGTCCAATCTTTACCATTGATACATCCTCCACTGTTACCTGTTTACTTGATGCAAACCATTATTACCTTCCACACCATACAGTTAATCCTTTGTTACAGCAACCGGTGAGATTGACAATGTCACTGTTAGTTGGGGCAAAGCCTTGAGTTTGTGTTGTGCAGGTTTCCACGTTGCTTGCAACACCTATGTAATGTTTCCTTCCTCCTACTGGTTCGATAACCTCGGTTCTTACCGAGGGAAGACTTGCTGTTGTGCTGCTGCACACCTTTCTCTTGGGGTTCCCAATAGGCTCCACATCAAGTGAGCCATCAATGTGCATCAATGGAATAAAGGGCCGAGTTTTCTCTTAGACGAGGTCAAAGAGGATGTTGAGGCCGTTGATGACGATGAGTTCGACGGAGATTCTGGTGATGAACATGACTTGGATGAAGACTCTGAAATATCTGATGAGTCAAGTGGCAGTTCGGGAGGAAATGCTGAAGCTCGGTCTTCCTCCAAGGGGACTGAAGCTTCCCAAGCCCAAGGTGGAGTTTCGCGTCAAACAGCCAATGCTCAAGACATCCTTGTTACTTCAGTCGATGCCGAGGTAACTTCTGCGGAGGTTCAGGCAACCTCGGAGATTCCTGCTCCTGAAACTATTGCTTCTACAGAAGCCAAGTTGCCTTCGGTGGTAGCTGAGGTTCCTACTTTAGAAACCCCTGCCACTGCCATTACCCCTCCTGCCGATGATTCGGCTACAGTTAATGGCTAAGCTGCAAATCGCTTACTTGCCAAGTCCCAGGTATGTCGGGCGTATGTTGTTTTAAGACAATCTTCCTCTTTTGGTACTGTTTATTCTATATAAGCTCGAAATCTTTCATATGCTATGGTAATCGTTAAGTTGTTATCGTTCTGGTTGAGTTATTCGGCGTGTATTATTATTTGCGATTCTTAATCCATATGTTTGAAACAAACATTTTTGCTGATTGCGAGCTATGTTTCAAAATGACCACTTTGGTTAAAACCCATGGAAATCCTATGAAATATAATATGACGTGTGTCGTCTTGTGTATAGCTCATTCCTTAGTTGCTTTTCGTGTGTTTGATTCTCCGTTGGTTCTTATCTAATTTATCATAAGGTCCCTCTTTAGATTTCGATAAATCAGAGATTTTGCTTCTGATGTCCACAAGCTACTAATTTGAATTGATGAATATATAAATTTATCCGACATACCAGATATACAATAGCCAGATAGATAGCACGGGGTAGTCCCCGAGTTATTGCTTGAGTTTTTGAGGTCTCATTCATATCAAATACATAATCATAGTGATAAACAACATGGGGCAGTCCCCGAGTCACTACTCGAGTTGCCGAGGTCTCATTCATATCCAATACATAATCATAGTAATAAACAACATGGGGCAGTCCCCGAGTCACTGCTCGAGTTGCCGAGGTCTCATTCATAAATACATAACCATAGTGATAAACAACACGGGGCAGTCCCCGAGTCACTGCTCGAGTTGACGAGGTCTCATTCATATCAAATACATAATCATAGTGATAAACAACATGGGACGGTCCCCGAGTCACTGCTCGAGTTGCCGAGGTCTCATTAATTCATTCCTAACATAATAAATCGATACATAATAATATTGGATACAGTATACTTCCTCTAAGTGTAGAATGGATGAAGTAATGCTACATTCCATGGTATTTTTGACTCCTCTCCTGATTTGTCCGCCTTGTTCCTTTCTGGTGCTTGAGCATCTATGAGGTAATATGCATTGTTGTGCAGTGCTCTGCTCACGATGACTGGGCCTTCCTATGGAGGCGACAACTTATGCATGCCAGCCATGCATTGCACTAGTCGAAGGACTAGATCTCCTTCTTTGAAGACTCTGGGATTTACCTTCTTGCTATGGTAGCGTTTGAGGTCTTGTTGATAAACAGTTGACCTGGACAATGCCAATTCTCTTGCTTCCTCTAATAGATCCACATCATCTTGCCGAGGTATTTCATTTACTTCGGCATTCATGTACCGGGTGACTCTAGGCGAATCATGCACTATGTCGGTTCGGAAAACAGCTTCTGCCCCATATATGAGAAAGAATGGGGCGTACGCCGTTGATTTATTCGGGGTAGTTCTTAAACTCCATAGCACTGCTGGGAGTTCCTCAATCCAACAACCTACCGACCTTTGGAGTGGTTCTATTAGCCGAGGTTTTATTCCGAATAACACGAGTCCATTCGGTATTTCCACTTTCCCATTTGATGTCGGGTGAGCTACCAAAGCAACATCGAGTCTTATGTGCTTTTCTTGGCAGAATCGAGCAAAGGATCCTTCAGCAAAATTTGTGCCATTTTCTATAATGATACTGTGTGGGTATCCATACCTCAGAATGATATCTTTGAGAAATTTCACTGCTGTGGGCCCGTCATATTTTCTTATTGGCTTTACCTCTATCCATTTTGTGAACTTATCGACCATGACCAATATGTGAGTCATGCCTCCGCGAGCCGGTTTTAATGGACCTACCATATATAGGCACCATACGGAGATTGCCAAAGTGATTGGTATTGTTTTCAACTTGGATGAAGGCATATGTATTTTGCTGGCATATCTCTGGCAGCCATTGCACCTTGCTACCAATTATTTTGCTTCCTTTAGCGCACTTGGCCAGTAAAATCCATGTCGGAATGCTTTGGCCACAAGGGCTCTGGACGAGGCATGGTGCCCACATTCCCCTTGATGTATGTCCAAGAGGATCTCTTGTCCTTTTGCCGGGCTAACACATCGTTGTAGCACGTTTGTTACGCTTCTCTTAAAAATCTCACTATTTATTATCGTGTAAGCCTTTGCCCCCAATAGGAATATTGGCTGTGCCAATTCCGGCATGTCCTGCCCCGGGGTAACCGTCTCATCAATTTCCATTACTTCTCCCGACATATTGTTTGCCGAATTTTCCCAATCAGCTCACTAGTTCGCCGAATCAGTCCCCGGGTTACTCGACTCATTTCCCTTATCAATTTCCATTGGGACACATTCAGATTTCTAATCTGATGAAAGACGAATTGATTCGGATTCTGGGGAAGGTGTGATTGACGGCTTTCTCAGGTGTTCCAAAGCGATACCAAGTGGAATTGACTGTCTGGTTGATCCTAGCTTTGAAAGGGTGTCTGCAGTGTCGTTTTCTGCCCGAGGTATGTGATGAAATTCACACCCGTCGAAATAGCCACTATTTTTTGTACATGAAACCGATATAGGGCCATGTTTGCATCTAATGCATCCCAATTTCCTGATACCTACTGCACTACAAGGTCTAAATCTAGAAAGCATAGAATCCGACGTGTGCCGATCTCTTTTGCCATCTTTAGGCCATGTACCAGTGCCTCATACTCGGCTACATTGTTTGATGCAGCAAAGTGTATTTGCAATACATATTTCAGTTGATCTTTCTTTGGAGAGGTTAATACTATTCCTTCTCCTAACCCATTCCTTAGTTTGGATCCATCAAAATGCATCGTCCAATAGTTCGGATCAGGCAATGGGGGTTCATACTGTATCTCGGCCCAATCGACAAAAAATTCGGCCACTGCCTGAGATTTGATTGCATCTCGTCTATCAAATTGTGGGGCATAAGGGGATAACTCAATTTCCCATTTTTCTATTCAGCCGTTTGCATCTTTGTTGCTCATTATCTCGGATATTGGTGCCTCGCAAATCACCTTTATAGGGTGCTCCTCAAAATAATTCTTGAGATTTTTGCCGACATATACAATCCATAAGCCATTTTCTGGTAATGCGGATAATTTTTCTTTGAGACAGACAATACCTCACTTAGGTAATAGACCGGCCTTTGTACCGACTTACCTTCTTCATCACGCTCTACCACTACCTTAGCGCTCACAACTCGGTTTGTTGCTGCTACATAGAGCACCACAGGTTATTTTGATAGTGGCGAGGCTAAAATTGGCGCTATGGCCAGCATTTTTTTAACTCACGAAAAGCACTATCCGCCTGAGGCGTCCAGGTAAACTTATCATATTTTTTCATCAACTGATACAAAGGCAATGCTTTTTCACCTAGCCGGTTTCTGACTTAATGATGCAAGGCACCCTGTGAATTTCTAAACGCAATTGAGGCACTTAGGAAATTCCATCCTTTCAACTGCCCGAGTTGTAGTCGGATTTGCCTCTTTGCCTTGGCTAGAGCCAAGGAAACCGAGTAATTTTCTGGCTGGTACACCGAAGGTGCATTTTTCCAGGTTAAGCTTCATTCAGAATCTTATCAGATTCATGAATGTCTGACGGATATCTTCTAGGAGCGTATGACTTTCTTTTGTTTTTATAACCACATCATCAATATACACTTGAACATTTTTTTCCAATTTTATCATGCAAACATTTTTGCATACACCTTTGATACGTGGCTCCTGCATTGCGCAGGCCAAATGGCATGGTGCGATAACAATAAGCCCCATACGGGGTGATAAACGCAGATTTTATTTGATCAGTCGGATTTAGCGGTATCTGGTGGAATCCAGAATACGCGTGTACAAATGATAACAGTTCACAACCCGCGGTTGAATCAATAACCTGGTCTATCCTGGGTAAAGGAAACGGATCCTTGGGACACGCCTTGTTAAGGTCCGTGTAATCGATGCACATGCGCCAAACGACAGCCACGTTAGGGTTATCCTTCTTCTTCTCTAACAACACCGGGTTAGACAGCTAGTCTGGATGAAGTACTTCCTTAATAAACCCGGCTGCAAGGAGCCGACCTATCTCATCCCCTATGATTTTTCTCCTGTCTTCGGCGAAGCGGCGGAGAGTTTGCTTCACTGGCCTTGCTCCTGGCCTTACGTGCAAAGAGTGCCCAGCCAACTCCCTCAGTACTCCTTGCAGACCTTGAGTAGACCATGCAAAGATATCCCGATTCTTACGGAACAAGTTGGTGAGCTCGCTTTCTTATTTATCATTCAGGCCGACACCAATTGTGATGGTGTGCTCTAGGAACTGATCATCAATCTGGATCTTCTTTGTCTCCTTAGTCAACTAGAATGACACACTTACATGCGGGTTAGCAAGTGTCGTCATATTAAGCTGTGCCGACTGAGCTAAAGCTGTGACTTCCTGAATTCTCTTTTTCTCCATCGCGATCACCAAAGATTCGTCCAAATTTGACCCAGCCGAAGCACATTCCATTGATTTCCTGTAGTCTCCGGCTATTGTTATTACCCCTTATGGTCCTAGCATCTTCATCTTTAAGTAACCGATGTGACATCTGGTCAAAAATTCGGACAATGCCGGCCGTCGAAGTAATGCGTGATAGCAACTTTCTAGATCCACCACCTCAAATTCCAAATTTACTGCTCTGCAATTTTCCCTTGTGCCGAATAAGACGTCAACCCAGACCTTCCCAATGGGCCCGCAGGAAAGTCCTGGAACTATCCCATGAAAGGTTGTCTTGGTAGAATGCAACATATTTGGAGAGATGCCGAGTTTATGCATCGTATCCTTGTACATAATGTTGATGTTTCTCCCGTTATCTATCAGCACCTTTGAAAAATTCATGTTGATACTGGGGCCGACAATCGTTGGGTCCAGCTCCAAGGAATATGACCCGGGGTTTGGCATGATCTTGGTATAATCTCTAATTCTCCAAGTTATCTCTTGATCTGACCATGTCATATACTTTGGAACCGCTGGTATAACTGCATTTACTTCCATATTCCCGCGTTATGCCGCTTTATCTTCTTTGTTCCATGGTGAATACACAATATGTTTGATGGTGCTCCCTGTACTCATTAAGTCCATTATTTCCCGGGTTCCCTCTGCCTTTTAGGCTTTGGTTCACCGCATGGTGAACTGCATCCCTCCGGTCCTGATTCTCATACCTCGGAGGTGGTGGAGGTAGCATCAATTGTTGTGCATTTCCTCCTGTAAGTTGTGGCTGCTGTGGATGACGCGGTTGCTACCGAGGCATCTGCATGGCTGCCGGGTTTCCCATTGCATTTTTCATCCATGCACATTCACGAGTTGTATGGTTGGCGGGTTTTGCCAGATTAGGCGAGTGAAACTTACATGGTTGATTCAACATTGATTCAAACGTGTGCTTCAGCCTCTCCTACCATAGCTTCTTCTATTCTCAAGTCCACTATTTCTTTCCTTCATTCCTCGTCGTCCATTGATGAGGACCATTTTTGTGGCGCTGATTGCTTCCTATACCCAGTTGGTCCTGAGTAACTGCAGCAACATGACTCGAACTATATCTGTAATCCGTCCTGTCTTCTCTTCTTCTACCTCTGAACTTCTTCCACCGGGATGATCCCGCGCCATCACGAGCATAATTATCATGCTTCTCATGATGCTCTGCGGACATAAGCTCAGGTTGAGTTGGATCACCCAGTGCATATGAATCTGCTATTCTGATTGTCTCGGCCAACGTAGTTGGCATATCTCTTTATAGCCTTTGCCATAACACACTTCCATATCTGCACCCTTGTGCGAACCAAGCAATCGCTTATGATTCAATCACTCATTTACAATAATTTCTGAGGTTGCACCATTTGATGTCGGGTGAGCTACCAAAGCAACATCGAGTCGTATGTGCTTTTCTTGGCAGAATCGAGCAAAGGATCCTTCAGCAAAATTTGTGCCATTTTCTATAATGATACTGTGTGGGTATCCATACCTCAGAATGATATCTTTGAGAAATTTCACTGCTATGGGCCCGTCATATTTTCTTATTGGCTTTACCTCTATCCATTTTGTGAACTTATCGACCATGACCAATATGTGAGTCATGCCTCCGCGAGCCGGTTTGAATGGACCTACCATATATAGGCACCATACGGAGATTGCCAAAGTGATTGGTATTGTTTTCAACTTGGATGAAGGCATATGTATTATGCTGGCATATCTCTGGCAGCCATTGCACCTTGCTACCAATTCTTTTGCTTCCTTTAGCGCACTTGGCCAGTAAAATCCATGTCGGAATGCTTTGGCCACAAGGGCTCTGGACGAGGCATGGTGCCCACATTCCCCTTGATGTATGTCCAAGAGGATCTCTTGTCCTTTTGCCGGGCTAACACATCGTTGTAGCACGTTTGTTACGCTTCTCTTATAAATCTCACTATTTATTATCGTGTAAGCCTTTGCCCCCAATAGGAATATTGGATGTGCCCATTCCGGCATGTCCTGCCCCGGGGTAACCATCTCATCAATTTCCATTACTTCTCCCGACATATTGTTTGCCAAATTTTCCCAATCAGCTCACTGGTTATCCGAATCAGTCCCCGGGTTACTCGACTCATTTCCCTTATCAATTTCCATTGGGACACATTCAGATTTCTAATCTGATGAAAGACGAATTGATTCGGATTCTGGGGAAGGTGTGATTGACGGCTTTCTCAGGTGTTCCAAAGCGATACCAAGTGGAATTGACTGTCTGGTTGATCCTAGCTTTGAAAGGGTGTCTGCAGTGTCGTTTTCTGCCCGAGGTATGTGATGAAATTCACACCCGTCGAAATATCCACTATTTTTTGTACATGAAACCGATATAGGGCCATGTTTGCATCTAATGCATCCCAATTTCCTGATACCTACTGCACTACAAGGTCTAAATCTAGAAAGCATAGAATCCGACGTGTGCCGATCTCTTTTGCCATCTTTAGGCCATGTACCAGTGCCTCATACTCGGCTACATTGTTTGATGCAGCAAAGTGTATTTGCAATACATATTTCAGTTGATCTTTCTTTGGAGAGGTTAATACTATTCCTTCTCCTAACCCATTCCTTAGTTTGGATCCATCAAAATGCATCGTCCAATAGTTCAGATCAGGCAATGGGGGTTCATACTGTATCTCGGCCCAATCGACAAAAAAGTCGGCCACTGCCTGAGATTTGATTGCATCTCGTCTATCAAATTGTGGGGCATAAGGGGATGAATCAATTTCCCATTTTTCTATTCAGCCGTTTGCATCTTTGTTGCTCATTATCTCGGATATTGGTGCCTCGCAAATCACCTTTATAGGGTGCTCCTCAAAATAATTCTTGAGATTTTTGCCGACATATACAATCCATAAGCCATTTTCTGGTAATGCGGATAATTTTTCTTTGAGACAGACAATACCTCACTTAAGTAATAGACCGGCCTTTGTACCGACTTACCTTCTTCATCACGCTCTACCACTACCTTAGCGCTCACAACTCGGTTTGTTGCTGCTACATAGAGCACCACATGTTATTTTGATAGTGGCGAGGCTAAAATTGGCGCTATGGCCAGCATTTTTTTAACTCACGAAAAGCACTATCCGCCTGAGGCGTCCAGGTAAACTTATCATATTTTTTCATCAACTGATACAAAGGCAATGCTTTTTCACCTAGCCGGTTTCTGACTTAAGGATGCAAGGCACCCTATGAATTTCTAAACGCAATTGAGGCACTTAGGAAATTCCATCCTTTCAACTGCCCGAGTTGTAGTCGGATTTGCCTCTTTGCCTTGGCTAGACACAAGGAAACCGAGTAATTTTCTGGCTGGTACACCGAAGGTGCATTTTTCCGGGTTAAGCTTCATTCAGAATCTTATCAGATTCATGAATGTCTGACGGATATCTTCTAGGAGCGTATGACTTTCTTTTGTTTTTATAACCACATCATCAATATACACTTGAAATTTTTTTCCAATTTTATCATGCAAACATTTTTGCATACACCTTTGATACGTGGCTCCTGCATTGCGCATGCCAAATGGCATGGTGCGATAACAATAAGCCCCATACGGGGTGATAAACGCAGATTTTATTTGATCAGTCGGATTTAGCGGTATCTGGTGGAATCCAGAATACGCGTGTACAAATGATAACAGTTCACAACGCGCGGTTGAATCAATAACCTGGTCTATCCTGGGTAAAGGAAACGGATCCTTGGGACACGCCTTGTTAAGGTCCGTGTAATCGATGCACATGCGCCAAACGACAGCCATGTTAGGGTCATCCTTCTTCTTCTCTACCAACACCGGGTTAGACAGCTAGTCTGGATGAAGTACTTCCTTAATAAACCCGGCTGCAAGGAGCCGACCTATCTTATCCCCTATGATTTTTCTCCTGTCTTCGGCGAAGCGGCGGAGAGTTTGCTTCACTGGCCTTGCTCCTGGCCTTACGTGCAAAGAGTGCCCAGCCAACTCCCTCAGTACTCCTTGCAGACCTTGAGTAGACCATGCAAAGATATCCCGATTCTTACGGACCAAGTTGGTGAGCTCGCTTTCTTATTTATCATTCAGGCCGACACCAATTGTGATGGTGTGCTCTAGGAACTGATCATCAATCTGGATCTTCTTTGTCTCCTTAGTCAGCTAGAATGACACACTTACATGCGGGTTAGCAAGTGTCGTCATATTAAGCTGTGCCGACTGAGCTAAAGCTGTGACTTCCTGAATTCTCTTTTTCTCCATCGCGATCACCAAAGATTCGTCCAAATTTGACCCAGCCGAAGCACATTCCATTGATTTCCTGTAGTCTCCGGCTATTGTTATTACCCCTTATGGTCCTAGCATCTTCATCTTTAAGTAACCGATGTGACATCTGGTCAAAAATTCGGACGATGCCGGCCGTCGAAGTAATGCGTGATAGCAACTTTCTAGATCCACCACCTCAAATTCCAAATTTACTGCTCTGCAATTTTCCCTTGTGCCGAATAAGACGTCAACCCAGACCTTCCCAATGGGCTCGCAGGAAATTCCTGGAACTATCCCATGAAAGGTTGTCTTGGTAGACTGCAACATATTTGGAGAGATGCCAAGTTTATGCATCGTATCCTTGTACATAATGTTGATGTTTCTCCCGTTATCTATCAGCACCTTTGAAAAATTCATGTTGATACTGGGGCCGACAATCGTTGGGTCCAGCTCCAAGGAATATGACCCGGGGTTTGGCATGATCTTGGTATAATCTCTAATTCTCCAAGTTATCTCTTGATCTGACCATGTCATATACTTTGGAACCGCTGGTATAACTGCATTTACTTCCATATTCCCGCGTTGTACGCTTCGCCTGTCTTGCTGTTCCATGGTGAATACACAATATGTTTGATGGTGCTCCCTGTACTCATTAAGTCCATTATTTCCTGGGTTTCCTCTGCCTTTTAGGCTTTGGTTCACCGCATGGTGAACTGCATCCCTCCGGTCCTGATTCTCATACCTCGGAGGTGGTGGAGGTAGCATCAATTGTTGTGCATTTCCTCCTGTAAGGTGTGGCTGTTGTGGATGACGCGGTTGCTGCCGAGGCATCTGCATCGCTGCCGGTTTTCCCATTGCATTTTTCATCCATGCACATTCACGAGTTGTATGGTTGGCGGGTTTTGTCGGATTAGGCGAGTGAAACTTACATGGTTGATTCAACATTGATTCAAACGTGTGCTTCAGCCTCTCCTACCATAGCTTCTTCTATTCTCAAGTCCACTGTTTCTTTCCTTCATTCCTCGGCGTCCATTGATGAGGACCATTTTTGTGGCGCTGATTGCTTCCTATACCCAGTTGGTCCTGAGTAACTGCAACAACATGACTCGAACTATATCTGTAATCCGGCATGTCTTCTCTTCTTCTACCTCTGAACTTCTTCCACCGGGATGATCCCGCGCCATCACGAGCGTAATTATCATGCTGCTCATGATGCTCTGCCGACATAAGCTCAGGTTGAGTTGGATCACCCAGTGCATATGAATCTGCTATTCTGATTGTCTCGGCCAACGTAGTTGGCATATCTCTTTATAGCCTTTGCCATAACACACTTCCATATCTGCACCCTTGTGCGAACCAAGCAATCGCTTATGATTCAATCACTCATTTACAATAATTTTTGAGGTTGCACCATCGATTCAGGAATTCTCTATCGGTCTCATTCGTTTTCTGTTTGCACATTGACAGTTTTTGAGGACTATTCGGCCTCTTGTACGTACTGGTGAATTTACTGACAAACATTTCCTCAAAGTCTAACCAGCAGTTGATACTGCCGGCTGGTAAGTTATTCAGCCAGACCCTGGCTGGCCCTTCCAACATCTGGGGCACATATCTCACAGCCCATCTCAAACTTTCCCCTGCTATTTTCACTACAGTGGAATAGTCAATCAACCAATCTTGTGGTTTAGTACTTCCATCATATGTTTTCGTGCCTCTTGCCAACTGGAAGTTCAGGACAGGTGGCTCACTCATAATCCGGGGCCCAAAACATGCTGGACCAGGAGGACCTTGCTCTTCTAACAACTCGGACCGATATAACCTGTCAAGTTTTAATCTTGCGTCATTCAACGACAGATTCCTGTACACAACTCTTTCTTCCACCCCATAGTGGTTTTTCCCAACAAATCCGACATTTTCCATCTCTGAATAACCATCATTGTGTCTGTCATGGGCCGGGTGATGCAGAATATGTCCTGTATCTCTCCCTTGACGAGGTTCATGCCTCGGCTGATGATCTTGCGGGTGATACCGTCTTACTTCAACCGGGTTATTATTCTCGGGGTTCCCCTGTCCAAGATTCCCTTGCTCTCTATTGCCGCTGCGGGGTTTCATTCACCGCTGTTACCTCGGCTTCCATTGCCTTTATTTTCATTGACTTTTCCGGCCATCGCCGGGTCATATGGAACAATTTGTTTGTTTCTTTTTCCCGAGGTTACTACTTTATCTTTTCGTAATCCATTTCCGGGTGAGGATGTCGCGGCAGCTGATAACGTCGGGGCAGCTCCTGCCGAGTGAACCATGCGCGAACCCCCTGGTTCCGCCGGGTTAGCTCTGAGTATTTCCTCATTATGCTGGTTCGCGATGCATACCAGCTCATTTACTCTTTCTTGTTGCCTTTGCCGGGCTTCCCCGGTTAATCCTTCCAACTCAGAGGCTGCAGCATTCGCTGCCCTGAGATTCTTTTTTGGGGTACTGTACCTCGGCAACCCTGGGCCAGCCGAATCGCCCTGATGAGACTCATGTTCCTTGTTAATATCACTAAGGAGATTCTTCCCTTTTATCCTTAGCTCATCTATTCGTGTCGTGCCCGTATCTAGCTTGTTTGCCCTAGCATGCTCTCGCAAGGTCCTATTAAAGGACTCCTGCAACGCATATACTTTCTTAGCTTCTTCTAACATTCTCAACCTAGTCTCCTCTAGCTCTTCCTGTGCATTTTTCGGGTTCACTATTGGTGCTACAGGTGTTGTTAGGTTATATATGGCTGCCTGCAAGATATTATCCTGCCTTTCCAGTGGTGGCCATCTTACTCTCGGCTCCTTGGGTGTTACCTCGTGCACCTTGGGTACCTTTGTTGTTGACGGATTTGCTGCTGCTTGCTTCACGTCTCCCGTCTTAGATATTGCCGGATCCGCTGTCGCCGGGTTCTTGCTTGGTCCTGCTCCTACTGCTGGCATCTGTACCGTCATCATCACCTCGACGTTGCTTGCGGGGCGAGTGTTACGCGGACCACTTGCAACGTTGAGGGGAGGATCTCCCGCGAGGATGACTCGACGCGGGTAGACGCGAGACGTGTCGACGCCGACTTAGATCTTGTGGGCACCCAAGTTGATGAAGACGCCGTTGCGTGGGGGTGATCTTGCTCCGAAGCTGCCAGCGTTGTCGCTGACGTAGTCCCAGATGTTGAATCTCTGGACTAATCCAGAGACGACGCGCTCGCCTATGTCGACGAAGTTTCCCGTCCGGATCTTGACTCCAGCTAGCACCGCTGCTGGCCCCACGATGGGCACCAACTGTCGTGGTGGTGGCACAGAAGATGCCATGGATAGGCTTAAGTTGGGGACCAATGGATGCTAGTGGGATCCAGGGAGGGAAGATGTAGTGGTTTCTACACTCAGAATGCTAGAACTCAATATTTATTCAACACCAATGGAGCTACACTTGCTCCTCGAGCTGTATGAGCGAGAGGAAGAAGAAGCTACCACTAGTCTGAGAGGAAAAATGAATCGATCCCCTCCTCCAGACGCCCAGTCCTTCCTTATAAAGGAATGACCTGGTGCCTTCTAGGGCTGACGTGGACAAGCATATTCGTGGAATATGCTTGTCCCAAAGTGGTGACTCGGTGGACCTCTTTCTATGTCCCCCTTCTATCGATGGCAAAGATCTAGATTCCACCACACGTGAGCCTCGGGCCTAAGGACTGTCACCTCCGTGACCTCCTTCTGCTTCTCTGTCTCTCTGGCTTTTGTCCGTAGTGCTTGGCACTATACAGATTCCTGAGGGGGACAGTGCAGTGTTGACTTCAGGGTTCGCCCTCTCCTTCTTGAACAAGCTTCCCCATGACTCGGCCTCGCCTTGCATGACTCGGCCCAGTCCTGACCTGCATACACAAAACGTAATAACTATAGTCCGACATAACCCGTATGCCGGCTGAGTCGGGTCATAGTTGCTTGACTCGGGTTAAGCCGGGCCTTTATTCGACCGGCCTCTACATAACTTGGATGGGTCTTTCTTTGATTCGGCCCAGACCTTGCCGGGCTTCACCTTTTACCCTTGCTTGACCCTACACGGGGTCATCCCCCCAACAGCGGACGAATGATTCCTTGGGATGCGGGAAATTGGGTCATGCTGCTTTTCAGATCGAGGACGAGCGATGGCTGTTTGGCCGGCGGCCCAGGAAGGCGGTGTTGATCGAGAGTGCATGGAGAATCGAAGTGGATGGGGCCATGGAGGTCGGGGCAGCGGCCCTGACGAGAGTTTTGCAGCGGTGTAGATTCATGTGTCGCGTAAGAAAAGACCCCATAGGTTAGTAGGTGCTACGTATTGAGTCTCACATGCTCAGAAAAGGTCCCACGGGTCAGAAGGGCTACTGCTTGGTCCCACACGCCAGAAGAGGTCCCACAAATCAGAAGAGGGCCCCAGGGAAGAAGAGGCTATATCTAGGACCCCTACGTCAGAAGAGGTCCCACACGTATGAAGAGGTTCTGCATGTCAACTTGGTCCCACTTGTCAGAAGGCCGACAAATATATCAGTTTTCGAGATCTTTGGCGTGGCAAGTGTACTAATTGCCACACGTCGAATAGGCCCCACAGATGGGGCTACTACTAGGTCCCACGTGTCGGAAGAGCTCCCAAGTAATAAGAGGGCCCGGGAGGCAAAGGGCTATTGCTGGGACCCTTATGTTAGAAGAGGTCCCACAAGGTAGAAGAGGCCCGCACGTCAGCTTGGTCCCACGTGGGAAGGCCGACAAATATATCATTTTCCGAGATGTTGTGTGGCAGGTGATGGACCCACGTGTCGTGGTGCGAGTCAGCTAGACGGAAGTTGATGTAGTCGTATCGGCGGACGGTGACATCCGGCAACAGACGGAACAGGGGTATAGTCGTAACGAGTCAATGATTTTTTTTTTTTTTGGAAAAATGAGTTAGTAATTTCTGATGGTATAACTAAAATTCGATGGTTGACACAGTAATAATTTCGAAGCTAACCAAGGCCAATCCTTTTTTCATGTTTGATAACTATACTACGTTACAAGCTAGGGTATGTTCTAAATTTTTTTGAAAGGGAAAGACGTGGTTAGTTTTTTTACCGAGCAGTACAGCTCTTGAAAGGGAAGTTTATTATGGGGGGAGTCCATGTTCCACACGCCATATCTACAGGTTTTGAAGGGAAGTTAATTACGGGAGTAGTCTGCTTCTTAACATTTCTGGTGTCAAACAGGTTAAACGTGTTAAGTAACCATCAGAGTTATACTTAATATAGATCTAACCATGAATTTTAATTTAGATCTAACCGTGTTAAGTAACCATCAGGAGGAGTCTTCTACCCGTGAATTTTAATTTAGATCTAACCATCAGAGTTATATTTGAACACAGCCGCGTTTGTGGCAGGCACGTGACGATGCGAAACAGGGTTTATTTTGTTCCGATCGATCAAGCTAGGAGTTTTGTTTACATACGTGTGTTGTCAAAACAAAATCCATACGGTTAACATTTTTTTTTTGAACAAGTGTTACGGTTAATAATTATACTTATAGGAGTACGTACGTAGGTAGCTAGCGCCAGCTTAATTTCAAGATAAAATCTGGGCAAAATTCATTCGTTCGGTAGGTATAGTTACTTACATACCCCTAAGCTGGCTCTACGGCGTGCATAAATAGCAGCACGTACGGCGTGATCTCCCAAATTAAAGCATCACCCCCTCCTCGACCGATCGCCTCCTCGTCTGGTTGATCCATCTCGCTCGCTCGCAATGACGACAACGACGACGAAGCTCATCTGCATCCTGCTGGTGCTTCTCCTCGCAACTCTCAGCGGTATGCGTACGCAGAAATCATCATCATATGTTAATACTCCGTGCGTCGATCGCTAGGTTTTACTGATACTAGCAAGATTGCTAACTCTACTACTTGATTATTCTTCCTAATCATCAACCTACGACCGCAGGTGCTCGCGGGCAGGATTGCTGTCAATGTTCTGGTTTCCTTTGTCGTCGGCAATGTGGTGGTCTTCCGGTTTGTGGCTACAATAATAATCCTGCTACCCCCAACCCGCCTCCGCCTCCGGCCACCACCACCTACGGCGGCTACACCCTGTTCGTGTTCGGCGACTCCTTCGCCGACAACGGCAACAGCCCTAAGGTTGCCACCAGCGACCTCGAGAGCGAGCTCATCCGCTCATGGTACAACCCCTACGGCTACTCCTTCGGAAACGACGACGGCTCCTTCACCTCGCACAACCAAGCCACCGGACGCTTCTCCAACTACATGGTCCAATCTGACTTCGTCGGTACGTATATATATTGCCTATCAACGATCAACTACTTTTCATCTTCAACGATCATCTACCTATAGCTACTACTACTAGTAAATTGGATGGATCTATATATGCAGTATCTGTTCTTGCCGATCGATGTCTCTAATTAACTAACCATGTATGTTTGTATGCACATATATATGGCGTGGCAGCGAAAATGCTGGGGCTGGACATGGCGCCACGGCCCCACAAGGAGCAGCAGGGCCACGTCGTCGACGATGCCGGCATGACGTTCGCCACGGCGGGCTCCGGCGTCTACTCCGTGCCGGAGGGCGTGCCGACGCTAAGCCAGCAGGTGGACACCTTCCAGAAGAATATCCAAGGCAACAGCATCCCGCGAGCGCGCCTCGCCAGGTCCGTCGCCCTCGTCGCCATCTCCGGCAACGACTACGACCGCGTGGGCGTGGCCCTCCCCAGCGGCTTCGCCGACGTCTCGGCCTTCACCAAGAACGTCACCTCCGCCATCGCCGACGCCGTCGACCGCATCAGGGCGCTCGGCGTGCCCAAGGTGCTCGTCAACAACCTCCACCCGCTCGGCTGCGCGCCGGCGCAGACCAGGGCCAGCGACCACAAGGGCTGCGAAGGCGCAGGGAACACGGGCGCCGACACCCACAACAAGAACCTCGCGGGACTCATGAAGGGCAAGGACGGCGTGCTCGTCGTCGACCTCCACTCCGCGTTCACGGACCAGTCGCGCAGCTTCTACAACAAGCTCACGCCCTGCTGCCAGGGCATCGACCCCAAGGACTTGTGCGGCGACACCAGCACCGACGGAGACCTCTACTCGCTCTGCGACAACCCCAAGGAGCACTTCTATTGGGACGAGATGCACCCCACACACAACGGGTGGGCGGCCGTCATGGCGCACGTCGAGGACTCCATCAAGCAGTTCGTCGGCGTCGACCAGGACTAATTGTCTATCTATCCATATATACATCGTCGATCTTAGGCTAGGGTTTTGTTATTAGTTAAGTGGTGCCATTAATTCATGGCATGTCGAATTGTCGATCGATCTATATATACATACAAGTAATTAGGTTTGAGATATAGTTTGGGATCGGACGAAGAGTGGTAGTTTTCGTTTGCTGTCCCATATCGAATCAATATCAATATATATGGTGTGCAATAGCAGATTTCAATATCAATATATATCGTGTGCAACAGCAGATTTTGTTCTTGATTCATGTCCCATTCATGTTTTAACTGAGGAAGACGCCTAGAAGGCATGCCAAAACTGCACTACCAGTACGTACTACTTCTACGTGCAGTTTAAGCAATTGAAATTTGTGACAGCAAACGGAATTTGTCGGGACAACGCTGACGTCACTTGACTGAGACGTGCTTTACGCCGCAGTCGACTGAGCCACGGAGACTCCCAATATAATAAGCTTCTGACTAGAGAAAATCTGAACAAGAGGCAAATGTTATCAAATTTGTCATGCTTGTTCTGCTCTGAACCTGAATCTTGCACACACTTACGGAGTATTTTTTTATTGTGTTGTTGCCAAAGAAATGTGGAGGAATTGATACCCACTTACTAGCATTTGGTGACCAAGTTATATTTCTAGTTTATGGATTAGTGATAGAACACATAAAAGGTATGCTCATCTCGGACCCGCTCCCTCGTGTCGCCTCCTCCAGGGCGACGGGGGGAGCCATCCCTAGCGCTCCTCCGCCGCCGGACCTCCCCCTACCCCTCCCTCCTCGTCGCCCCTAGAGACGGCCGCCGGCAGGCTTCGCGCGCTCGTTGCCAGTGAAGGGGGCGGCAGGGCTTGTGCTCCGGCGTCTGGAACGGCCCGGAGGGAGGCCGCGTCCTGGCGACGAGTCGTCCATCCTCGCCGGTGCGTGTGGAGAAGCAAGGCGTGGCGGTGGTCCTCGACGCAGCGACGGGGCGGAGGCGCGGGCTAGCTCCCTGGCAGCAGTGCGCGTGCAGCTTTGGGCTGCGGCGGCGGGGGCTGCTAGGGGCTCCGGGGGCGCGGCTGGCCATGGTGTGGGTCGGCGGCGGCGGGCCCCGGGAGGGCCAACGAGGTGGGGGCTGCGGAGGGGCATGGTGCTGTCCCCTCCCAGGTCGGATCTGGATCTTCGGGTCCGGGACCTTCCGGGCCTCCTCTCGGTGGCAGATGGTGGGCTGCGGCGCGGCTTCGCGTGCCTTGCTCTTCTTGTGGCGGTTTTTTTGGCAGGCAGCATTCCAGCGGTGTCCCGGATGGCGGCGGGGGGGGGGGGGGGGGGGCGAGGGTGCGGCCGATTGGCGGCAGTGGTGGCAGAGACTAGCGTGGCTAGCCGCTCCAAACCCTAGATCTAGGCTGTCCAGGCGGGCTAGCTTGCTCTCAGGTCGCTACCATGGCTGGTTAGGGGAATGCTTCGGGACAGTTGAGCGACGACACCAATGCGTCTGCTGCAGCGCGGCGACGGGGGCTTCACGGGCCCATTCTGGGCTCGGCCGGGCCTAGTTGGCCTGGTACGCCCCTGCTACTGCGTCCGGACTGCTACCGCTTTGGCTGTGGAGGTCGATCCCTTCCACGCGGCAGCGGCGCCGCTGTCCCTTGTCTTCGGTAGGTTCCTTGCGCCGGCCAACCTCGTGATGTTTGCCATGGTGAGACGCCAATGAAGACGGCGAGACCGTTTTGCCGCATGTTGGCGGACGACTAGTTGGTGGAGTGCAACGATTGGCTGGGGTTTGGGTCTTTAGGGGGTCGGGAGAAATCTTTGTCGGCTAGGCTTGCCCCGGCGCGGCAACATCTGCGGGTGCCGCCTTCCTTCTTTAAGGGCGCCGGATGTACCCCCTTCTCACTCTCCTGCGTGTACCGGGAGAAATCCTAGGAGAAGTCCGGGCAGCAGCGTCGTCATCGTTGTCCCCCTTCTTGAAGGTGTTGCTTGGTACACGACAATTCGGAGGCATTGGATCATGGTGGGACTTTTTCAGAGGGCGCAACTGTCGCGAGTCTTTGTCGGTGGTCAATCCGGTGCTGTTGTGCATTTTTTTCTTTTTCTTTCTTTTGTATTTCTCTTGGGCTTTTGCTTGTGTTATTCGGCCCCAGCATTGCTCGGATCTTACTTTGGGCGTTGTGCTGTCTGCCTCAGCAGCGATGTCACCTGTGTGCTTTATTTATAAAGTGGGGCGAAATCCTGTTTCGAGATAGAACACATAAAATTATTACATTTGTGTTCACACAGCTGCTCTACGCTCGTTGTGGAAAGTAAGAAATGTATGAGTTATAATAAGTCCAGTTGGTCTCGTATGCAGGTTTTTTTTAGAAGATGGCCTAAGAGCATCTCCACTCGTTCCTCCCCCCATACACACCCACATATGGTGTCCGAACGTCTTGATTTTGGGCCATAGGAGGGTGGATTTCACACCAGTTCAAACATGGGCTCTTGGAAAACCCTAATCTAGTAGTGGCCCTGGCCACGCCTTCCTAGTGCTCGTGCCGGTACTCCGCCGTGGACCAAGCCTCGGCGAATGCCTCTGTCGCTGGTAGCACGACCTAGAAAGAGATGCGCTCGACAAATTGCTGGCCTGGAAACTCCTCCAGGTCCACCTCGATCTTCAGCTAGAGGGCAGCAGCCTTGTACTCCGGCGGCGGCATCCACTCCTTCTTCACCTGGTGCTGGGGCATGGCGACATGCAAGCGACCATGAGGAGGGGGTGATGCATGACTACCCCTAATTGCGACGCCTCCAGAGCGTTTGTGCGACTGCTGCGGTGGCAGGGTCTCCTCGTACTCGTCCTTCACCGGGGCAAGGAGAGCAAAGAAGTGTAACGACGCGTGGAGTAGGGGGGTAACGGTCTAACAGCGACGGAGACCTCGAGGAGGAAGACATCGAGGAAGAGCGGAAGGCATGGCGCGGCTCCCACCTCTGGTCTAGGTAGCGCGGCCTTTGCCACGGAGGCATCATTAGCGGCGGGTTTTTGCCGGCGACGATGTAGTCTAGGACCTAGGAGAGTGTCCTGCCTGGGGTACTCCACCACCGGATCCGCCCTTTGAGGTTGTTGTCCTCCGGTGGGGGGCCGTTGTCGTCGTATGCTTTGATGCGGGACTGACGCTGATCCTCGAAGAACGCGTCTGACGCGGCGATGTTGTCGGGATCCTAGGCGGGATCATTCCGCTCCTCCGATAAGAGGGTGTCCCACTAGTGCCGGTATATCTCCATCGAGTGCGACTGGCCATGGGGGACCGTCGGGATGGGTATGCCCTGGCGCTGAGGACCCAATGGTGAGGGCACCGCATGTATGGCGGCGCTGGGTGGCCCGCCTCCCACAACACGCGCACCTCGTGGACGCGTAGTGAGCGCCTCCCGAAACCGTTTGTGGCAGCACCATCTCCGGAAAACCTCTCCATGGCTGACGGGGTGGGTGGTTGGGAAAGAAGGTAGAGGAGGCTGTGAGAATGGAATGCGTTGAAGGAGCTGGGAAGATGGGTTTTTAACGCTTAGGTGAGGGAGACGCCCATTGAATGCACGGGGTGTGGCAGGCGAGGAGGGAGGCGTGACGGACATGACGCATCAGTTGCTCGCCTACAAAAGGCTGATCAGTGGGCAACAATGCCATTACTGGAGCACGGCAGGCGAGGAGGAAGACGGACGGAGCGTGGACCTAACGCGTCATCCGTTGCCATTGCAGGGGTGGCCCGCGATGACCAACCGATTCACACACCATCTTCTTTGCCCCTTCTCGCTAGAAAAGCGGCATCTGGTGCCCCCGCTAGCCCCATGTGGGTTGGATTCAACCTGGGAGGCGTTGGATAACAAAACAGGCCATGCTAGCGCCAAATGAAATTGGGGGAGGGGTGGGCTAGGCGTCAATTCGCCACCGGTGCCCCTTAGGAGGTTTGAAAATTCGTTCTATATTCGCACTTCAATTTTTTAATTATGTTTCTAATACCTAAGATTTTTTGAATTTTCGAAACCTTTAGGACTGTGAGAATATTCCAAAAGTTTATAAAAAAACTAAAATACCGGTTTAAACTTTTTTGATAGAATTGTAAGATATATTCAAAAAATACACTAGAAACCATCCCTACTAGGATATTTCTTAGAGACTGCGATTTAATGGTCTTCATCTTGATATTCAATAATCTTCAAAATATATACATGCGATACACATACACAAACAAAGACTTATAGTACACTAATAGAAAAAGGGCATATAGTCCCGGTTTGTAAGGGCCTTTAGTCCTGATTTTGCACCCGGGACTGCGAAATCAGGACTAAAAGGCTCCTATCTCTAGTCTCGGTTTGTTACAACCCGGGACTAGAGATCACCACATGGACGTTTTTATAGCGGGGGACGAAGGACCTTTAGTCCCGGGTCATAATACGGCCCTGGACTAAAGATCTTTTTTTCAAATATATTTTTTATTTTTTTCGAATTTTTTCTTGAACTTTTGAATTGTTTGACTCATAAACCTCTCACTTGGAACGTTTTTAGTACTAAGTATATCTAATCTCAGGTCAAATTACACTTACGGTAAACTTCCCAATCGGTCACCCATCCTAGCACTCCTCCACCATCAGCACGCTTAACTTCTCTGTTCCATCAGGATGTCCTCGCGCGAAGCCCATTTATACCTTGTTGTCAACACTACCATATCTATCCTATTAGCCCATATCAATATGACATACATCTTTATTTTTTGAAATTACAAACAACTATTTTAGTAAACAACAATAAATAAGTAATAATAATATTTTAATCCAATAAAAGTAAAAAACCAAATAAAATAATATTTTATTATTTTTTTGCCATTTATTCATTTAATATGGCATAAATAATATCTTTCAATCTGTAAATCGAAATTCAACAAATAATATATCCATAATTATCAGAAAAATGTGAGGAATCCAAATATGGAATAAATAAAATTGCAAAAAAATTAAAATAACTTTTTTTCTTTTTTAATTTTAAAAATCTAAAATAATCCAAAACGGCCTAAGGCCGTTGAAATCGAACTCACAATATTTTTCCACACATTTTGATAGGTTGTACATTTTTTTCGATATCGTACGCAAAAGTTATAGCCAATTTAAGTTTTCCTGCCGGGACCCGCACCCCTTTAGTCCCGGGCCGTATCACGACCCGGGACTAAAGGGTGTTTCCCGTGCCCGAACCACTTTAGTCCCGGAGACACAGCAGGAGGTGATAGAGAGACTGCGCTCGCAGAAGAGAGATATTCAGGCGAAGGTTAATGCTTTGACCACCAGCGTGGAGGAGTACAAGGCAGGCTTCAACGCAGCAGGACTTGCTCTAGTAGAGGAGGAAGTCGATATGGAGGAGTAGTGTTGACTACTTAGCTATCTATCCCTTTATCATCGCTTTATTTATCATGTCTCGTTGAGCATCCAACATGTGGATGACTATGCTATTGTGTTTACTTTGCAAACTTGTTGTTCGTTTTGAATCCTAAAGTTTATCATGTGCTTGCCTGCTTGTGATTGTTGCTATATATTGTATTGTGCATGTTAGGATTTATGGGTTATATCTCATTACTTGTCCTTATTGAAACCACATATGCCTCTCCGTCGTGCTAATCCCAACAATAACAACAATGGCAATGAGATGCAACAGCTGATGACAGCCCAAACTCAGTTGCTGCAAATGATGACTCGGTTTATGTCCAATCAGAATCAGAATTAAAACAACAACAACAATAATAATAATAATAATAATGATAACAACAACAACAATAATGATAACAACAACAACAACAATCAGAACAACACACCAGCTTTTGATATGCTCACCAGGTTTCTAAGGTTGAGGCCTGCTAAGTTTTCTAGAACCACTGTTCCTATGGTAGCAAATGATTGGATACGTTCTATGAACAAGGACTTGGTCACAGTTGGTTGCACTGATGAGGAGAAAGTCAGATTTACAGCACACCTGCTAGAAGGACCAGCAGCTACTTGGTGGGATAACTTCCAAATCACTACCCCTATTGAAGAAGTGACTTGGGAAATATTTGAGGATGGATTCCGCACTACTCATATCTCTTCAGGAGTGATGGAGTTGAAGGAGACGGAATTTCAAAACCTTAAACAACGCCATCGTAGTGTTGCAGAATATATTGAAGAGTTCAACAATCTGGCACGCTATGCACCGGATGATGTTGACACTGATGCAAAGAGGAAGGAGAAGTTCCTTGAAGGGCTGAATGATGAGATGTCCATGCAACTATCTATTGCATATGTTCCAACGTATCAATCTCTGTGTGATAAAGCTACCATCTTGGAAAGTAGGATGAAGCAAGTTGAGAATAGGAAGAGGAAGCATCACTTTGATAAGCATGGATCAGGATCATCTCACAAGCGTTCATATGGTGAAGGTGGTGGAAGTTCTAGATCCCCACAAGCACGTGAATCATAACAACCATCGCAACAATAGCCACCACCATGATAACAAGAATCATCGTGGTCATGACAATGGTGGATATAGAAACCATAAGAGTGGGTACAATAGTAACCATGGTGGAAATGGCAATGGAAGTCCACCAACAAAGAGGGACATCAGTCAAGTTGAATGCTTCAAGTGCAAGAAAATTGGGCACTATACAAATAAATGCCTAGAAAAGAAGACTGATGAAGCCAACAAGCCAAACCCTTTCCACAAGGGCCATGTGAACCACATCAATGTGGAGTAAATACATGATGAGGCTGATGCTGTGATTGGTAAGTTCAAGATTAATTCCTTTCCAGCACTTATCCTTTTTATACCGGCGCATCACATTCATTCATTTCAAGAGCATTTGTAGACCAAAATAGACTTCCAA
Organism: Avena longiglumis; assembly: GCA_030063025.1. Classification (NCBI taxonomy): domain Eukaryota; kingdom Viridiplantae; phylum Streptophyta; class Magnoliopsida; order Poales; family Poaceae; genus Avena; species Avena longiglumis. Next base: position 462,620,013 of record CP125978.1, read on the forward strand.
CTGAAACTATTGGTTGTCATATTAAAGTAAGCTCCCCAAGAGCAGAGATGATAGTAAATTTTGGATGCCATGATCTAGTCTTAGAATTTGGAAAGAACAAGTTTCCAGTTAGTCTAATAATCCTAGAATCCCAAGGATTGGATGAAATTTTGGGCATGGATTGGATGACTAGATATGAGGGAGTAATAGATTGTGCCAATCGTACTGTTACACTCACAAACCTGGATAAGAAACGAATTAGGTTCAAGTCTAACTTTGAACCAAAAGGGAGTAAGCTAAATTCTCTTAGGGGGTTAGCCTAGAAAGTGTACGAGTGGTGAAGGAATACCCTGATGTGTTTCCGGAGAAATTACAGGGAATGCCACCAGATAGGGATGGAGAGTTTCTGATTGACTTACTGCCCGGATCTGGACCCATAGCAAAGAGACCTTACAAGATGTCAATGGATGAGTTAAAGGAACTCAAGTAACAGCTTGGTGAACAGTTGAAGAAAGGATTTATCCAATCAAGTTCTTCGTCTTGGGGTGCACCAGTTCTGTTCGTTGAGAAGAAAGACAGAAGTCAGAGACTATGCATAGATTATCGTTCACTCAACGAGGTGACCATAAATAATAAGTATCCCTTACCTAGAATCAATGATCTCTTTGATCAGCTAGAAGGAGCTCGTGTGTTCTCAAAAATTGATCTCCGATCAGGCTACTTTCAGCTAAAAATTAGAAAACAAGACATGAAGGGAATATGCCCGAGAGGCAATAATAAAGTGGTTATTATCGTATTCCTTATTTATGATAAATGTTTATTTTGCATGCTATAATTGTATTAAGACGGAAACGTTAATACATGTGTGTTTAATCAACAAAAAGGAAGTTCCTAGTTATGCCTCTCTTATAAACTAGCTCGTTGATTAACAAGATGATCAAAGTTTCCTGATCATGGACATTGGATGTTGTTAATAACGAGGTCACAACATTAGTATAATGATGTGATGAACATTCATCCAAAGTATAGCATTACAATCAAAGTCATTGAGTTTATATTGCTATAACAACTTACGAAGTGATCCTAATCCTTAGACCATGAGATCATGTCAATCACTAACACCGGAAGAGTTTCTCGATGACATCAAACGTCACACCGTAACTGGATGATTATAAAGATGGCTTCAGAACTACTAAAGTGTTATGTTGAGGTTCATGGATCGAGAGTGGAATTTGTTCATCCCGATGACGGATAGATATGCTCTGGGCCCTCTCGGTGATATCACATTTATTAGCTTGCAAGCAAGTGATTTGATCACTAGAATGTTATATCACGGGAACGAGAAAAGAGTGCATGTCGATAACGATATCAAACTAGGTATGGAGATACCGATGATCGAATCTCGGACATGTAATATATCGTGAAACAAAGGGATTAAGATACTAGCTTAAAAGGTTCACACGATCACAGAAGTCATCGTTGAATATGTGGGAGTCAGTACGGATCTCCAAGTCCCGCTGCTGATTATTGATCGAAGAGGGGTCTCGATCATGTCTGCATTATTCGTGAACCGTAGGGTGACACACTTAAGGGATACCGACACCATTCAGAGCAAATGATATGTCAGAAAAATAAAAGGAAAGCGCAGGAATTTATTTCACTAGACACCGGAACTGTTTCGGTTGAAATTGGTTCTCCATGTGAAATGGAATACTAGCAAGGGGTTTTATGTGAATGTTTGTTAATTAAAGTAATTAACAAAATTCTGAATAAATAAAAGATTTTTATTTAAATGAGAGCTTGCATTAAATTTGGTGGAAATTTAATGCATGTGAGTGGATTTTTTAGGGGAGGCTCTTTTATGGGAGTGGAGGCTTTTCATTTTGAGTGGGAGCTCCACCCACATGAATGTGGGAGAGGTGGGGGCAGCCCCCATGGCTGGGCTCCATGCCCCTTGGGTGCCCCCCTCTCCCCTATAAAAGGCCCCCTCTCATCCTCTCAAAGCACACCTCCTCGCGAAGGATCTCTCTCCCCCCTTTAGAATTTCCCCATGGTCTCGGATCAACGAGATACATGTTCCCGGTGGCTTTTTTTGGAAGGATTTGTTGCTTCCACTGCTTCGCTGGAGCAAGGGCGGAGGTTGTTAGGGTACCCGTACGTGTGTGTGATCATGGATGCACCACTGCTTTGCGGTGCTGGACTTGATGGTGCTAGACCGGCTGGCCCAGATGGACTTCATCACGATCTTGAGATCAGCAAGCGTTCGTCTACATTATCCATGAGTACAACCTCGTTAACGCTATTCGGTCTTCGAGGGTATGTATTCTGTGGATGCATATCCACCCGTTCCTTGTATCTAGTAGATATATCTTGGTACTTAGATGTTCCCATCGTAGGAAATTTTTTGTTTTCTATGTTGCGAACCCTACAAGACATACCTAAGACTGCTTTTACCACTAGGTATGTATTGTATGAATATACAGTGATGCCATTTGGACTAACAAATGCACCAGCTTATTTCATGAACAAGGTTTTCATGGAGTTTCTTCACAAGTTTGTTGTGGTATTCAACGATGACATATTAATTTATTCCAAGAGCAATGAAGAGCATGAAGAACATTTGCGTTTGATTCTTGAAAAACTCAGGGAGCACAAGTTGTATGCCAAGTTTAGTATGTGTGAGTTTTGGTTGAATGAAGTTGGATTTCTTGGACATATCGTGTCTGGAGATGGTTGTTGGCGTGTTGTTCACGCCTCGTTGGAATACTCCAAGAGCAAGGTGTGATGAGCACAGCAGCAAGTTTTCCCGCAGTAAGAAACTGTTATCACCGTATTTTGGCCAGAGACGGAGATGGGCCGTGATCAAGATGGGCTTGGAAGATACATATATTCAACATATTGTTGGATCGGCCTAGTGCGTGGATTTGGGCTAAATTGCCCGTGTATCTTGTATCATAGTAGGTTTCGTGTGTGTTTAGGTTCCGTTTATGTTTAGGTAAAGATAGAGTTGTAGAGTTATTCCAAAAGTAGAGAGTCTCCGGACTATAAATATGTACCTAGGGTTATCGAAAAAGGAGGACAACCACGTTCACAACAAATACAATCTCGGCGCATCGCCACCCCTTGTTTCTAGGGTTTCTTTCGGGTAAGTGCCATGTTGCCTAGATCGCATCTTGCGATCTAGGCAGTATCTACTTATTCGTTACCTGGTTTAATCGTACTGAAGCGTTGTTGATGGCGAGTAATACCATTATCATAGATTGTTTGAGGCTAGCATCGGTGCTTTTTTATTACTATCGTCGAAGTTATGCTACCTCTAGCTATCTCGCTACCCTTGCACCTTTTCCCAAAGTGCAAGGGTAGCACCTTGCTTGATCTTTATTTAGTCGATTCGATCTGTTATAGTTGTGCCTTGTTCGCCAAGGTTTAGTTTAATATCTACGTAATCAGGCCTTACAAACGGGTTGAACGATCCAGTAATGCATAAGGATGTGGTTTATTCGTTCTAGAGAGGATGTTCCGGTAATTGGCTTTACGTTGGTTATTAGGCCTCCTCTAGGGTTGATATTCGTCATCTTTTGTACGTACCAGGCTCAATCACGCGTAGGATGTTCCAGTTACGTAGTGAAAACATTAGACTATCGTAGATCGATTTAACTTGTAGTGATCAAGCAAAACCCCATGTTATCATAAAACCTAATGCAGAACCATGGGGCAATCGGCTTTAGGAGCCGATTTACAGGGAAACCTGGGAGCCGATCACGGCTCGAATTTTACGTATACTTGTTTACCATGCAGGAAATCAATCGGAGCAATCCTTCACCTTCCTGACCAGGTATAGGTCAGGTGGCATCTCGAACCAAGCCAGGACGTGTGCCGGAGCTTTTGCGGGCCGTCGCCCGAGGGACCAGGGCCCACCAGCAGTCCTGGGAGCCTCCCGGCTCTCCGTGTTGTCAGTCGCTGCTCGCCGGTGGGTTTTGGCAGGCAACACATTCTGGCACGCCCGGTGGGACATTCAACAACATCTACATCAACACCCGACGCTGCAATGGAGAACAGACCCGTCACTTACGACGATCTACCTGACGAGCACAAGGCCAAGTACGACGAGATCAAGGCCCTCTTCGAGGAAGACCTCATCGGCTCTTTTGAGAGGACCCGTACGCATGGCATCAGGTGGAAGGGGTTCTCCCCCGAGGGCGCTCTTAATGAGGTGGATCTGTCTCTCCCTTCGGAGGAGCGCACCAGAGCTCTACGGCAGGAAGTCAACTACATGGTGGCTCATTCTCTACACCGCCATTCTGAGAGCTTGGTGAACGCTTTCGAGCGGGTCGCGGTTCGCTTAGTTCAGGAGATCATGAAGCATCAGTACTCTCCGTCGGGGCCTACTTTGGGGACTCACCAGGGAGAAAGACCGCTCCAGACCAGGCCACAGCTCCCGTTCGCACTTGCCGCTCCAGAGCCGCCAGGAGCAGCGGCTTACGTCGTCTACAAGGCTGGAGGCGACCCAGGCGATTGCCAAATTCTGTTTGAGCCACCTAAGGAGATCCCACACGGATATATATGCGCCTACGTGCCGGACTGCAATAACCTGACGCGCACCAAACAGATTGCAACCGCAGGAGTTTCTGCGCCAGGAGTGCTTGGGACAGGATCTTCAGGGGCAGGCGTGTCCGGAGCAGCGATGACTGGGATGGACGCTGACAAACAGGCGTGGCTAGCTAAGTATGCCACTGGGACAAGTCATGAGAATCTAGCCCCTACGGCTCAAACAGTGGAGCAAATCAGTACCATCCTAAGAGACCAGTTCGGCTTCGTGCCGAAGAGAAGGACAATCGGCTATGCAAAGCCGTACCCAAACGGGTTTGATCTAATTCCGCTGCCACCCAAGTATAAGCTCCCTGAGTTCTCACGGTTCAGCGGGTCAGAGGGGTCGAGCTCGATCGAGCACGTAAGCCGATACCTGGCACAACTAGGCATGATTTCGGCATCGGATCAGATGCGCGTAAGATTCTTTGCGCAATCTCTGACAGGACCAGCCTTTGGGTGGTACACCTCACTACCACCTGATTCAATTCATACCTGGAAGCAACTGGAAGAGCAGTTCCACATCCAATACCATTCAGAGGCTCGAGGTGGCATTGCGCACCTAGCACAGTGTGTGGCGAGAGAAATCGTAGCCAGTACATCCAACGCCAGATCTGCCAAGAACCGATGTTACTCGGCTCGTTTAACTGAGAAGGAAGCAGTCGAGCTGGCAGTGTTGGGTCTCTCAGCACCCATCAAGGATCTGGCTTTCCAGGTAGAGTACAACTCATTGGCGCACATGGCCCAGAAACTGACGATGTATGAACAGCGCCACCCTGAGCTGTACCAAGACAAGTTCAAACGTCCGATCGGCCTGGTCGATGCAGAAGAGGAAGATCCTACACAGGACCAGGAGGTGGCCGTAGCTGAATGGGCTCGGGGGGCAGATCCTGTGGCCTGCAAGTGGGTGAAACAGCAAGGGCCTGCGAAAGGGTTCGACTTCGATGTGAGCAAAGCTGAGCAGATATTTGATTTGTCAAGGAGAAGCGGTGAGGTTACCGAAGGACACAAAATCCCTACTCGTGAAATGACGGGAGGCCATACTGCAAGTGGCATCACTCGTTCACCCATACCACCAATGAGTGCAAAGAGCTGCGCCGCCAAATCCAAATGGCGATCGAGCAAGGCCATCTGATCCTTGGGCAGTTCGCCATGAAAGTGGACACAAACCCATTTCCCGGCGTCAACATGGTAGAACTCAGTCGCTCCGCGAGGCGTAAGCTGGATTTCTCGTTCGGCGTTAATATGGCAGGGTCGGGGTACCACCATGACACGTACAAGGAGGACGGTGGTCGCTCTCGGGGCAAGGAAAGAAAGGAGGCTAGTCCAGGCGACCGGCCCAGCCACAATGACAGGCGGTACCTAACAGAGGAACAAGTGAGGAGAGTGCGATATCAGAAGCCGCATTCTACGCATCTCCTTAACAAGTATGAGCGCAAGTACGACCAACGTCGCTGGCACGGCAGAGACGACGAAGGATATGAGCACCTTGGTGGGGGGCCGTCGAAAAAGAAGGAAGGCGCAGACAGGCATTGGGATTGTCCTTTCTTCAGGTATTGCTGGGGCGCGGGAATGAGCCGATTGCCTACAATCGACAGCTGCCCGGAATGCGGTCAGCAAAAGGAAGACGCGAGGCCAGTGTCAGTATTCAAACGTCTAGGGCCTCTTCAGCCCCAGGGCCGTCACAGGGAGTCCACTCGAGCAGAAGACCTCGAGAAGCCAAAGGATGACAAGGACGAAGACAGGTATCACCGTCCAAGGTGGTGCCCCGACGGACTCCGACACACCCAGAAGCGTAGAGTGCAGCGGCTGCGTAACTTGGAGGAAGCTGAAGCGCAGTATCTCCACGCTCTGAAGAAAGCACGGCCTGATCTGGCCGTCAAAGTGAGGCAGACTTTGGAAACGGAAGACCGCCCGACAAGGAAAGAGTGGCGCCCCAAACCGGTAAAAGCCGATGCAAAGACATCGGCTGGCACAAACATGGTGTTTGTACTCCCGTCAGAGTTCTGCGCGCCAAGAGCCGATGAGCGACCAGTGGCACAGTTTGACTGCGGTCCGCGGCCGGTTATCTTTGAAAAGCCACGTGAGAAGGGTTACAAACATCTGAAAGCCCTGTACCTGCGAGGTTACATCAATGGGCAACCTGTCAGCAAGATGTTGGTGGACACCGGAGCGGCAGTCAATATCATGCCGTACTCCATGCTACGACGTTTGGGACGCTCCACTGCAGATCTGATCAAAACCAACGTCACGTTAAGCGACTTCAACGGTCAGTCGTCAGGAACGCAAGGTGTACTTAACGTGGACCTGACAGTGGGCAGGAAAACCGTACCCACGTCATTCTTCGTCGTGGACAGCAAGAGCACTTATACTGTCTTGCTAGGAAGGGATTGGATTCACGCCAATTGCTGCATTCCGTCCACAATGCACCAGTGCCTGATCCAGTGGGATGGAGACGAAGTGGAGGTCATCCACGCAGACGATTCTATCGAGGTCTCCATAGCTGGTATGAACATCTGGGAGGCAGAAGACCAAGAGCCGATCTCTGGAATCAATCTAGACGGCTGCGAGCGTATTGAAGCTACAAAAAACGGGGTGAGGCTGGTCTTATCCACTGGCCTTACAGAGTAGAAAAGCCCACGATCATCCGTGGTACGGCCGATCCTCTGACGGCCACAAAAATAAAAAGCAGCGATCATCGACAAGCGGCTCGTAGTCGTCAGAAGCGCAGAGATGCTCTGCCACTGTAAAACACTAAGGTGTAAACCATCCTTAACTGATACAAGCAAAAAGGGGGCCGATCCAAGCAATCGGCCCAAATTATTTTTATTGTCCCCACCCACCGTTTGCCCTGTGTTTAGCGTCGATTTGACAGGTGACGGAAAGCTAGGGTACGGGTTTACATCAGCTGATGAGCTAGAAGAGATCGACATTGGTCCTGGGGATAAGCCACGACCAACATTTATCAGCAAAAAGTTAGAGCCGAGTCTGCAAGGGGCGATGATAGCCTGTTGAAACAATATCCGATCGCCGCTGGGACTACAGAGATGCAGGTTGGACAGAGTATCATCGAGCATCGACTCCGCAAAAGGATTTCGCCATTTCAGCGAGCACGACAAATGAAGGCCGAAATTCTGGAAGAAGTCAAGAAAGAGGTCGAGAAAATGTTGACAGCCAAGTTGATCAGGCCATGCAGGTATGCTGAATGGATTTCTAGTATCGTACCTGTAGAGAAGAAGGGTGGCCAATGGCGTGTTGCTATAGATTTTCGAGATCTCAACAGAGCTACCCCAAAGGATGAATATCCGATGCCGGTGGCAGAAACATTAATCAATGCAGCAGCGGGTCATAAAATTTTGAGCTTCATGGACGGCAATGCCGGGTACAACCAGATCTTCATGGCTCCAGAAGACGTACACAAGACTGCATTCAGAGTCCCAGGGTCCGTGGGGTTATTTGAATACGTAGTCATGATGTTTGGACTGAAAAATGCCGGCGCCACGTACCAAAGGGCCATGAATTATATTTTACATGATCTGATCGGCAAACTGGTGGAAATCTACATCGATGACGTGGTGGTCAAGTCTGCTTCAGCGCACGGACACTTGGACGATCTGCAACGCGTCCTGGACCGAACAAGAAAATTCGGCCTACGGATGAATCCTAAGAAGTGTGCCTTCGGGGTGACGGCCGGTCAGTTCTTGGGTTTCTTGGTCCATGAACGCGGAATTGAGATCGGCCTCAAAAGTCAGCAGGCAGTGCGAACGATGAAGCCACCCACCACGAAGAAAGAACTGCAGTCCCTTATCGGCAAGATCAACTTCGTCAGAAGATTCATCTCCAATCTGTCAGGAAGGATTGAGCCGTTCATGGGACTAGTAAAAATCAAATCTGACGAGGAATTCCGCTGGGGGGCAGAATAACAACGAGCCTTTGACGAGATCAAAGAATATTTGACAAAGCCGCCAGTGTTAATTCCACCTCAGCCTGACAGGACATTCTACATTTACTTGTCGGTGGCTGACACGTCCATCGCCTCGGTAGTGGTGCAAGTTTATGATGGGCTGGAGCGCGTCGTCTTTTACATAAGCAGGAGGATGCTGGACGCAGAGACGAGGTACCCTGATATCGACAAGTTGTGCCTCTGCCTGTTTTTCACCTGCACCAAGTTGCGCCACATTTTGCTATCAGCAGAGATCATCATCATATGCAAATCAGACGTCATAAAACACATCTTTGCCGGCTCCTATGTTAAAAGGCCGATGGGCAAATGGATGTTTGCATTATCGAGTTTGACATCCGTATCAACCCGCGAAGTTAAGGGGCAGGCCGCCGATCTTATCGCTGAAAGGATCAACACCAACATAGCAGCACTGTCCATAAGAGCGTGGGCTATGTTTTTCGACGGATCAGTTTGTGACGACGGCTGCGGCATCGGCATTCTACTCGTGTCGCCCCGGGGGGCAACATTTTCCTTCTCCATCAGATTGTCTACCTCTCGCACCAACAATGTAACCGAGTACGAGGCGATATGCAAGGGGATGGAGTTACTCCTCGGCGAGCGGAAGCAGTGGAAATTTTTGGAGACTCCAAGTTGGTGATTTCCCAGCTCACGGAGGACTACAAGTGCGAGAGCGAGTCCCTCTTCCCATTATGGCTGCACTGCCGTGAGCTGATGACGCAATTTCGGTACGTAAACTTCACTTGGATCCCACGATCGCAGAATACCGAGGCGAACGATCTTGCGCAGATGGCTTTAGGATACAAGGACGTGGTAGAAGGAGCCGATGTTCAGGTACAGTTCCTGGAAGCGGACGACTGGAGAGCCGATATCTTCAATTACTTGAAGGATTCGGCTCGGGGGGCACCTAAACGGATAAGGTACAAAGCCATGAAATACGTGCTGATCGGCGATGACATGTTTTACAGGACTCTGGAAGGACTATTGCTCAAATGCCTGGGGTCAGCCGAGGCCAATCGGCTCCTACACGAGGTACACGAAGGTGCCTGTGGAACTCACCAATCGGCTCATAAGATGAAATGGTTGATCAGGCGATTAGGGTTTTATTGGCCCACCATGCTTGAAGACTGTTTCAACTACTACAAAGGGTGTCAAGCATGTCGAAATTTGGAAAATCCAGATGGTACCACGTCAAGAATGAACCCCATCATCAAGCCTTGGCCATTCCGAGGTTGGGGCATGGACATGATCGGAAAATCAATCCTCCATCGAGTAAAGGCCACATGTGGATTCCGCCATTACCGACTACTTTACTAAATGGGTGGAGGCTGTCCCGATGAAGTCGATGGCTCAAGGATGTTATCAATTTTGTGAAAGAACATGTCATCCATAGATTCGGGATTCCCCAAACTATCACGACCGATGGAGGTTCGGTCTTTATTTCTCAGGAGTTTAGAAAGTTCTGCGAGGACATGGGGATCAAGCTGATTAGATCATCTCCATACTATGCTCAAGCAAATGGGCAAGCTGAAGCGTCCAATCAGAGCCTCATCAAGTTGATCAAGAGAAAAGTTGATGAGCACCCAAGGCGTTGGCACGAGGTTTTGTCAGAAGCGTTATGGGCTTATCGTATGTCATGCCATGGAGCAATAAAAACCTCACCATACCATCTAATATATGGACAAGAAGCCGTCCTACCCTGGGAAATTACGGCTGGATCAAGACGCGTCGCTTTTCAGGACGATCTAACGACTGAAGAATACGCAACCCTGATGAGTGACAGTGTAGAGGATTTAACCGAGCTCAGGCTATGGTCACTCGAGAAAATCAAAGAGAACAAGGCCAAAGTAGCTCGGGCATACAACAAAAAAGTGAAGCCAAAGGAGTTCCACGTTGGTGATCTGGTATGGGAAGCTGTGTTGCCCTTGGGGACTAAGGATGCGACATATGGTAAATGGTCTCCAAATTGGCACGGTCCGTACAGGGTTGACCAAGTTTTAAGAGGAAACGCGTACATGCTCGAGCAGTTGGATGGTGTAAAGTTCCCAGTGGCAGTCAACGGGCAACATCTCAAGAAATATTTCCCAAGCATGTGGGATGTTGGACAGTAAAGCTCGAGGGGTCGATACATGAAATCGACTAAGTAAAGGCACGTGAGATGATGGACAGTAAAATATGGGGGCCGATGCTCAAAATCGGCCGAATAAAAAAAAGAAGGGAAATATGTAGCCGGTGCACGGCCATCGACTCTAGAGGTTCACACATGTTACAAATAGGTCCACCTCGGCGATCTCAGCTTCGTCATCTTCATCTTGCTTATCACTAGTCGTTTGTGCGGGGCACTTTTTTTGATGGGCAATTGGAGATTTGGGTCACCCGTATTAAGGAAGGTCGCAGGTCATCATTTGAAACCAAGAAGTGGCCGTTGTAATGTGTCTAAGGATGCGACTGAAGGTTGACCCTGTCAACGTTTTTTGGGAGAAGCCGATGGGTAGTCATCGGCTCTGTGCGATGTGACTTGTTTGACTGTGTGCGTGCAGTATGTTGAAAGCCGATACAGTGTCATCGACTTCTGAAGCATCGACCCATTTTCGGTTGTCGGCAAAATTAAGGCAAAGAGGAACAATGTGGGAAACAGATTTTCATTCATTTCAAAAGATCATTGCTTACAGGACGATCGATTACAAAAGGGGCCTACTACTACTACGGCTACTACTACTGGTTCCTAATCTAGGCCGAGGTCGTCGTCGCCGCCGTCCTCTTCGCTGTCTTCAGCGCTGCTGCCGGCATCGTCGTCGCTGCTGCTGCTGAAGAAACCAGCGGGGACCTCTTCGTCCTCGTCGTCGTCTTGATGTCTTGCTGGACCGCGCGAAGCGCTTGTCATGGATACTGCCGAGGAGGTGTCCTCCTCCGATTCCTCCTCCTCGTCGGAAGTGTCGACGCCGCCCCACGACCATCAGCGCCGCTGCCGCCTAGTTCCCGTCAACGAGGAATCGAGGCTCTTCGCCGTAGTCGTGGACGCATCATCCTCCGACCAGACGGCGAAATCAGCCCTTTCGTCCCACCATCGTGGGGCGAAGTATCAGACGCCGCCGGGCGGGTGCTCTGGCGTCGGCTCTCGGTCGCTAATCGAGTTGGAGGCGTGGGAGGACACACCGGAGGAAGTAGAGGAGGCCATGGCAGGAAAGAGGGTTTTTTCGGCGAAGAAAGAGGGTTTTCTGGCAACTGGAGGAAGATGGGGACTGTGAACTGTTCAGGCTGATTTAAATAAGGGGAATAGTGGAGAGACGGTTCAATGCCATAGCGGTTTCCCAGGTTGCACTGCCAAAATCGACAAATCACGCGCTGCGCAGGAGTTGAGAAGACAGGGCATCATGATGAAGGGGTAGCGTGACGGTTCTGATCTGCCACGCATTCTGTCTACGCGCAACCCGATAAAAAAAAGGAGGAGACGAAGGGGAAAAAACATACAGAGTGGTTTTGGAATTATCATTGCCAAAACCAGGGGGGCATGTGTTATCACCGTATTTTGGCCTGAGACGGAGATGGGCCGTGATCAAGATGGGCTTGGAAGATACATATATTCAACATATTGTTGGATCGGCCTAGTGCGTGGATTTGGGCTAAATTGCCCGTGTATCTTGTATCATAGTAGGTTTCGTGTGTGTTTAGGTTCCGTTTATGTTTAGGTAAAGATAGAGTTGTAGAGTTATTCCAAAAGTAGAGAGTCTCCGGACTATAAATATGTACCTAGGGTTATCGAAAAAGGAGGACAACCACGTTCACAACAAATACAATCTCGGCGCATCGCCACCCCTTGTTTCTAGGGTTTCTTTCGGGTAAGTGCCATGTTGCCTAGATCGCATCTTGCGATATAGGCAGTATCTACTTATTCGTTACCTGGTTTTACTCATACTGAAGCGTTGTTGATGGCGAGTAATACCATTATCATAGATTGTTTGAGGCTAGCATCGGTGCTTTTTTATTACTATCGTCGAAGTTATGCTACCTCTAGCTATCTCGCTACCCTTGCACCTTTTCCCAAAGTGCAAGGGTAGCACCTTGCTTGATCTTTATTTAGTCGATTCGATCTGTTATAGTTGTGCCTTGTTCGCCAAGGTTTAGTTTAATATCTACGTAATCAGGCCTTACAAACGGGTTGAACGATCCAGTAATGCATAAGGATGTGGTTTATTCGTTCTAGAGAGGATGTTCCGGTAATTGGCTTTACGTTGGTTATTAGGCCTCCTCTAGGGTTGATATTCGTCGTCTTTTGTACGTACCAGGCTCAATCACGCGTAGGATGTTCCAGTTACGTAGTGAAAACATTAGACTATCGTAGATCGATTTAACTTGTAGTGATCAAGCAAAACCCCATGTTATCATAAAACCTAATGCAGAACCATGGGGCAATCGGCTTTAGGAGCCGATTTACAGGGAAACCTGGGAGCCGATCACGGCTCGAATTTTACGTATACTTGTTTACCATGCAGGAAATCAATCGGAGCAATCCTTCACCTTCCTGACCAGGTATAGGTCAGGTGGCACGCCCTCGAACCAAGCCAGGACGTGTGCCGGAGCTTTTATGGCCATCGCCGAGGGACCGTGGCCCACCAAGAGCCCCTGGAGCCTCCCGGCTCTCCGTGTTGTCAGTCGCTGCTCGCCGGTGGGTTTTGGCAGGCAACAGAAACCGAGGTTATCGAACCAGTAGGAGGAACGAAATGTCTCAAAGGTGTTGCTAGCAACTTGGAGACCTGCACAACACAAACTCAAGACTTTGCCCCAACGAATAGTGAGGTTGTCAATCTCACTGGTTTGCTGAAAACAAAGGATTAACTATATGGTGTGGAAGGTAATAGTGGTTTGCAAAAATTAAACAGTAACAGTGGAATATGTATCAACAGTAAATATTGGACCTGGGTCCATACTGCACTAGAGGTGTTGAAAGCATACGGATATCGCCTAGAGGGGGGTGAATAGGAGATTAAAACTTTTCCTAGAGTGGCTCAACAAAGGCGGAATAAAACTAGTGTTTACTTTGTTAAGCACAACCTAGAACAACTAAGGTTCACCTATGTGCACCAACAACTTATGCTAAGCAATACAAGCAACAAAGTGATAGCAAGATATATATTACTTCAAGCACGAAAGCTATCACAATGCCTTTGCACGCGGGGACACCGATATTTTACCAAGTTCCTCCCAACATGGAGTACGTCTCGTTTGGAGAGGGGGTGGTATCAAACCCCCAACGCCACAAAAGGCATCCCTTATTCTCCGGTGAATCTCACTCCAATGGGATCGATCCACGCTTCCACTATCGGTGCACTTGTCGGTGGCAACCGGAACCTCTCACAAGGTTGGGGCACTTCTCCACAACTTAATTGGAGGCTCCCAACAAACTCCATAAAAGTCCACAATGCCACCAAGGCCACAAAACCGTCTAGGGTTCCAAGAACCCAAGAGGGACAAACTCCAATGAGCAACTCAAACCAAATCCTCCGAGGAGAACTCAAACCGATGCACCAAATGCAAATGGTAAGAACACCACAAAGATGCTCAAATCCCTCACTCTCAAGTTCCAACAAAGCTACCAAAGCTATTGGGGGAACAAGAGAGGAGGAATCAAAGAGAGACACAAAATCCCCCAAAATCTAGATCTCTAAAGATGCACTCACAAAGAGATGAATCGGTTAGGTCAAAACGTGGGTCTAGATCTCCTCTCTTTTACACTCAAATATGGGCAAGAATCATCGGAGGGAAAAGATTAGGCAAACTTCAAGATCTAGAGCAAGTGTGGATAAAGTTTAGCCTAATAGATAAGAGAGAAACTGACTAAACTGAAAACGGACAAAGCTTAAATAAAGGGTCCAGAAAATTTGGCCATTGGGGCTAATTTTCGGTCTGGACCGGTAGTACCAGTTTTGACCGATAGTACCGCCCGGTAGCAGGTCAACGGAGCAGAGCAGCAAGCGGGCGCATGGCAGAGTGGGGCCAACCAGAGGCCAGCAGGAGCCGGTCGTGTGCAAGCATACGTGCAAGTGGGCAGCAGCGAGAGCATCAAATGCGGCTGCAGCGCGCGCGCCGTACATTCAAGTGGGCACCGTAGCAAATGCGCGCAGCGAAAGGCAGAAGGCAAGAAGGCACAGGCAGCTGGTCAAAGATGCGCAGAAAGAAAGGCGGCGGGCAAGGCCCGCAAGGGATCTGGTCAACACGGGCGGGGCTCGCGCGAGCGGGATCAAGCGCGCGGGTGGGCTGATATTACATCCCAAGATTTGAAAAATCTTGTAATATGAAAAATAAATAAACAAAATAATTAATTATTTAAATTTAAGGTGAAAAAAAACTTTTGCTTCTAAATGGAAACTTAAAATCCCATTTTGAAAATACTTTGGTTAAATATTTGAATCCAACTAAATTCAAATCAAGTGTAATGCAATCTTCATAAATGCATCTGGAAATTTAAACACTTCAAGATCATGGATTGGATCCATATAAAAATTGGTCAAACAAACATTTCAAATTGATCAAGAATGACAAATAGAAATATTATAAACCATAGAAATTGGTTTCACTTAATTTGGAGCCATGGATAAAATCTTATGAATTTAATAAGATAAGGAAATTTAATTTCCAAAGCTAATAAAGCACCTATCTATAAATCCATACCAAATGGTGAGAAAATAATCCTAAAGAGAGTTAAAAGGATAAAAAAATATTAAATAATATTTTACCAATTGGAATCACCAAGTTTGGATCTATAAATAAAAGGATATGGTTTTTATAAGAGAAAGATAGAAATATTAAATAAGTAATATTTAAATACTAAATTAAATCTTGGCCTAATCCATTAAGCAAATGGAATGAAAAGAATCCAAATCCAAATAAAATAAAAGGATAAAGAATTTCCAAATAAAATGGCATTAACCAAATTCTATTTGAATAAAGATAAAATCCCTATTAGAAATGATTAAATTAAATCATAGGAAAATAATATTTGGAATTTACCCAAGTGGAATAAAAGTTGTTTAATTAAATTTAAATAAGATCAAAGAAATGTTCCAAATAAAATTTATGGAATTAAAACTATATTTAATTTCATTGGAATAAAGACAAATACCCAATTTTTAATGATTAACAAATCATATTAAAAATATTCCAATAAATTCAAAGTGAATTATTTGACACCCTATTAATGAATAAAACTTACTGAAAAGGTTTTATGAAAAAATAAAATTTAAATAAGGATTAAAAAATATATTTGATCTTATTTGAATTTAAAACAAGGGCTTGTTTTAAATAATTAAAAGATCCTAAAAAGAATAAAAAATTTATTCCAAAATTGACTTTAGAATATATAAATAATCAGTGTTTGAATCCACACAAAGTTTGAGAGAAGTTTGAATTCAAATAGATGTTTGAATAGATTAAACAAAATCAAAACAAAAAATCAAATTGGAAAAAGAAAAATAACAGGAGAAGAAAAAATACGAAACAAAGCAGCCCAGCCCAGCTAGCCCACTAAGCCCAGCAACCCAGCTCTCCTTTCCCCCCGAAGCGTTTTCTCTCACTCACGAATTGACCCGCACAGCGAATGACAACCGGACCCCACCCCAACTCTCTCTCTCACTGTCAAGCAGGCCCCATCTGCCAGGCTTCTTCCTAACCCACATGAAGACCCCGCCCTACTCTGGCCGTTTCTCAGACGATAATGTAGACATTGAATTCTCATAAATGCCTCGCTCTAACCTCGCCGCGAACATGCTGGATTAAACGCCCGTTCCTCCTCTCTATTTCCCCCCAGAAACCGTCCACCCCTTGCCACCAGGCCGCTCTGAATTGACTCGAGAACCCCTACTGCTCCGGCGAGCATTTTCGTCAATTCCGGCCAGTCGCCGTCGCCCCTCGCCTCCTCGAGCACACGAGCGTGACCCCCAGTCCCTGGCGCTTCTCTCTGCACCCTCGACTTGCCCGCGCTTGACCCCCAGCGTCGGCAACGACGACAACCAGTAGTGCCCCCATCTGCTTCCACTCCGGCGACACTTCCCTGGTTAGTAATGACCGCCCCTCTCTTTCTCTTTCACACACGCATCCTCGCCACGACTTTGCGCATCTAACTGCATTCTTCTCCCCTCGGGCATCAAGCTCGCCACCGTCTCCGACAGAGAGCAACCGTCGCCAGAGAGAACTCCGGCGAGGAATTCCAACTGACCCCGTGCGCCCCTCGACAAGCAGCAAGCACGTTGAGCTTCAGTGTCACTCCACGATTATGGTGAGCTACTCCTCTACCCCCTTTCTTCCTATTTCGCCATCTCCGCCGCCGTCTGACCGCGCCGCCGCCATCCACCGTCGCTTGCGCCGCCAGTTCTTGACCAGCTGCTGTGCATCGTCGGATTTAGATCGTAAGGCGTAGATAGAGTCACTTAACCGAAAGGGTACGAGCTCATTTGCACCATTCATCCTCACTTAGATCCAACGCACCAGAGTGAGCAATCCGCACGAATCGGTATGGACCAGTAGCAAGCAGCAACGTGGCCCTGTCTGTTTTAATAAAAACAGAATTGATCTATTTGATATTCCAATTTGAAAAATTCATAAATTTCAAACCACACGTCCAAATTTTGCAAATTTTATATCAATGGAATCAGCAAGACAAATCCTACCCAACCGTGCCCTTTGTTTAGTAATTTGCTTCTGTTAAATTGTTTGTTTTTGCAGAAACTTGTGTAGGCATATTTAGAATATAAAATTTGTTATAAAATGATTTTTGAGATAAAACCTTTGGCAAATGGTTTGTTTGAACCTACTGACCATAGAAATCAATTTGTGGTTTCAAAAACATATTTTGTGAAGCAAAAGAATAAATCTTTGTTTTAGACCATTTCTAGTCAAATAAAAATGTTGTTATATCTTAAAAATACTTTTTGGAGGAAAATCTTTGGGAAATGTTTTCATTTAAACTCTATGACCCTAAACAAAAAGTTTTATGATTTGAAAACATATTTGGTGAACCTTATAAAGATTGTTACTTTGTTAAAGACATTTTCAACCACATAAAATATTGATTTGGTTTAAAAATGGTTTATAGATAAAATCTTTTGCAAATGGTTTTGCCACTTTATAAAATGACCAATAGGTGTTTTCAAATGTTTATAACCCATTATAAACCACTTTTCCAAATAAAACAATATTTGGCATGCTTGCATGCATTACTTTGTTTTTAATATTTTATGTGATGTTTGCTTGAATGGTAGATTGAAATATTGCTTGCTTGATTGAATTGTAGTGATTTGAAGAGTGTGAGTATTGCAAGATCAAGGAGTGAACTTATATTCTCTACCAAAAAGGCAAGTGATGCTTCATACTTTTGTCCCATTATTTTCACTATGCATTAGTCATATTTCTAAGTAGGACTTGCATGGAATTTTTGCTAAGTATAAACTATGCCATGGGAAATCCTAGTAGATGCAACCTTAGTAGAAATTTCCTAAGTTAAGATTCCTACAACTATCATGCTTAACTTAGCTAGTAGAAAACAAGGGTGGATTATATTCAAGCTATGGAATATTTCTAAGTCAAGGACTTGTGTTTTTGCTTAATAAAAGAACTAAGTGAATGAATCACCTGGGTGGAATGGAAGGAATGGTTTATGTTGAGTGGTTACACAAGGCCCATTTCTATGGTTTACCTTGTGTATCTCACTTGTGGATGGCCACCCAGGAACAAAGAGATTTGAGATGTCAAATGTTGAGAAGCTTCAAGTGCAGCCACTTGGCATTATGGGCTCTGACTGAATCATATAGGTTGCAATAACTTAGCCAAATGGACAGTTGGTGGTAGGGGATGATAGGTTGGAACGCGTCCATTCTGGTCTAAGGGAAGGCTTCTGAAAGATCTTGTCTTGGTGAAACCAAGTCTTGTGGGGAAAGTGCACCACCTCTGCAGAGTGTAAAATCTAAGTACTTAGCAATGTCCCTGGTAAAGGACAATTTGAGCATCAAGACATGGAAACTATCAAGAATCTCCTCATCCAAATTTCTAAGTTAAAAACTTGTGGTTGAACAAGGGTTGAAGGATCACCAATTTCTATTGGGAGATGCCTTGGGTGATTTTTGACAAACAAAAACTTAGTGCTTTCAAATGATAAGGAAAATCTATTTTGAGCAATGCAAGCCTAAGCTCCACTTATCCAAATGCATATAGATGATAGACACCACTATACTACCATAGTATCACTTGCCAATACAATTCAAATGTATTGACCTTTGTGGCTGTAACTTATTATGTTGCAGGTTTGATTGATGTTAGTGAGATGTATTGATTAGGATTACAAGTCTACAACCAACATGACTACATGTGGCACTTTGAAGATGAAGTACCCCATGCTATTGTTATATTCTGCTGCATTGTAATGAGATAGCCAAATGAGCTATGTAAGATGTAATAAATTATTTTATTCCTGGTTATAAAGTTGTATTATGACCTTTGTTTCTTGATATTACATCTTAACTGTGGATGCTAGCTATTTATCCAGGGACTAGCATTGTAAACACAGGGATCTCTATCTTATTAAAGGTTGGGAACGTTACAGCTGACGCGGCGAGGCAGGCTGGGCTGGAGTAGATCAGATCTACCTGGGAAATAAAAACTGGGCCGGCCGGTAGTATCGGCCCACCCGGGCGGTACTACCGGGCCGGTCCGGTAGGACCGTAAAATGGTACCGGGCCAGACTGAAGTGGGCTGCGCGCGCCAGGCACGAGCGGTACTGGGTTGCGGTAGTACCGCTCGGCGCAGACAAGATATTTTTCTTTTTCTCTTTCAATTTAAATAAAGCAAATATACAAACGGTCATAACTTTTGATTGGAGACTCCGATTGACCCGATTCCAATTGCGTTGGATAGAGGACAACAAGGGCTTTCCAATAAAAAGTGGAAATAGATTATCACCAAGATTTCAAGAAAGTTGGAGGAAGCAATTTTATTTTTGAAGAGAGCGATATAGACAACCTCTCCCATTTTCTTAATAGAGGTAATATCATACTTACTTCTATAATCATCATTATCATCCTCAACCTCATCATAATCATAATGAGATACAATGGGATTCAAAGAGGTTAACTTTGTTCCCTTAGCCATAAGGCACATGTGAGAACCGGAGGAAGGTGATGATGAGATTGCACTTGTAGCTCTCTTCAAGACCTTGTCTTGGCCCATAGAATCTTCATTTTCCTCTACATGGTTAGCAACACAAGCACTAGAGGAAATGGAAGCATTTTTATCATGGCAACAAGACAACACAAGCATACCATCCTGAGATTTATTCAAGTCATTTCTACATGATATGCAAGGACTATTAACACAAGCATGTAAGGAGTTTTGAGTGCTAGAGGTGTTAGGGTCCAAAGATAGATCATTGCAACTAGATAGGGATGAAGGATTACAAATAGTAAGCACACTATCCAAATTGCAATTTCTATCACCACTCACCATATCATTACCTTGTGAAAAGTCACATGTTGGTGAAGTGGTAGAGGATGAGAACTCATCTCGACCGGAAGTGGAAGCAACACAATCATCCTAAAAAATGTTGGACTTGCTATATTTATCTTGAAACTTGGTCCATATCTCACGAGCACTTGAATAAGGCATGATAGAAGAAAGAACTACATTGCTCACAACATGCAACAGAATTTTAGTAGCTAGAGCATCTATATGAGAGTTCAACGTCTCCTCTAAATATTCGTTTTGGGTATCCATAGGAGAAGAGAAACCCACATATATATATATCCCTCGATAATTGGGTGAATTTCCCGAAATAAATTAAGCATGCGAATTTTCCAAACATCATAATTTGTGCCATCGAATGTGAGCGTGTCCTTGTGCACTAATCCCCTAGCCGACATCTTTACTCTCAAGGCGGTGAAGCCTAAAATGAGAGACCGGGCTCTGATACCAATTGAAAGGATACGGATGTCGCCTAGAGGGGGGTGAATAGGCGATTAAAACTTTTCCTAGAGTGGCTCAACAAAGGCGGAATAAAACTAGTGTTTACTTTGTTAAGCACAACCTAGAACAACTAAGGTTCACCTATGTGCACCAACAACTTATGCTAAGCAATACAAGCAACAAAGTGATAGCAAGATATATATTATTTCAAGCACGAAGGCTATCACAATGTAAAGTGCATAAGTAAAGAGCTCAGGTATAGAGATAACCGAGGCACGAGGGTACACCGATATTTTACCGAGTTCCTCCTAACATGGAGTATGTCTCGTTTGGAGAGGGGGTGGTATCAAACCACCAACGCCACAAAAGGCATCCCTTATTCTCCGGTGAATCTCACCTCAATGGAATCGATCCACGCTTCCACTATCGGTGCACTTGTCGGTGGCAACCGGAACCTCTCACAAGGTTGGGGCACTTCTCCACAACTTAATTGGAGGCTCCCAACAAACGCCACAAAAGGCCATAATGCCACCAAGGCCACAAAACCGTCTAGGGTTCCAAGAACCCAAGAGGGACAAACTCCAATGAGACACTCAAACCAAATCCTCCGAGGAGAACTCAAACCGATGCACCAAATGCAAATGGTAAGAACACCACAAAGATGCTCAAATCCCTCACTCTCAAGTTCCAACAAAGCTATCAAATCTATTGGGGGAACAAGAGAGGAGGAATCAAAGAGAGACACAAAATCCCCCAAAATCTAGATCCCCAAAGATGCACTCACAAAGAGATGAATCGGTTAGGTCAAAACGTGGGTCTAGATCTCCTCTCTTTTCCACTCAAATATGGGCAAGAATCATCGGAGGGAAAAGGTTAGGCAAACTTCAATATCTAGAGCAGTGTGGACAAAGTTTAGCCTAATAGATAAGAGAGAAGCTGACTAAACTAAAAACGGACAAAGCTTAAATAGAGGGCCCAGAAAATTTGGTCGTTGGGACTAATTTTAGGTCTGGACCGGTAGTACCTGTTTTGACCGGTAGCAGGTCAACGGAGCAGAGCAGCAAGCGGGCGCATGGCAGAGTGGGGCAACCAGGGGCCAGCAGGAGCCGGTCGTGTGCAAGCAGACGTGCAAGTGGGCAGGAGCGAGAGCAGCAAATGCGGCTGCAGCGCGCGCGCCGTACGTGCAAGTGGGCACCGCAGCAAATGCACGCAGCGAGCGAGGCAGCAAGGCAGCGCAGCGCGGCGGGGCCAGCATGGAGCAGAGCAGGCGCGGCGGCAGCGGGCCCGTACGGGATATGGTCAACGCGAGCGAGATCAAGCGCGCGGGAGGGCTTACGCGGCGAGGTAGGCTGGGCTGGAGTAGATCAGATCTACCTGGGAAATAAAAACTGGGCCGGCCGGTAGTACCGGCCCACCCGGGCGGTACTACCGGGCCGGTCCGGTAGGACCGGAAAATGGTACCGGGCCAGACTGAAGTGGCCTACGTGCGTCAGACACAAGCGGTACTGAACTGCGGTAGTACCGCTCGGCCCAGACAAAATATTTTTCTTTTCTTTTTCAATTTAAATAAAGCAAATATACAAACGGTCATAACTTTTGATTGGAGACTCCAATTTGACCCGATTCCAATTGCGTTGGATAGAGGACAACAAGGACTTTCCAATAAAAAGTGGAAATATTGATTATCACCAAGTGAGAGTGTATCAACTAATATAATGTGAGATACCTCACTTGGTGAGACACCGAAAAATCGCATAGATCAAAATCTGTAACACCCCGGTTCTGAAAGACCGTGGCCTCTATGTGACATGCCAATCCCTGGATCGGTTCATTGGCCCACAATAGAGTAAGATAGATAACATAGCAAAATATCCGTGTATCATGAATAACGATGATCCAGAGTACCATTATTACAATAAAAGCTTAGCACAAAGCTAGCTCAAATTATTCAGGTAGCAACATAAACAAGTAAATCCTCCATTCTTCAAATTGCCCACAAGTGAACAAGTGCTGAGTGGAGTACCGTGGCCTATATCGATCAATCAGAATCGGAATAACCTACAACATGAAACGTAGCAGCCCCGAAGGGTCAATACATGGAATATATGGCAAGTAGAGCTAGTAATGGAGACAATAGTACTAACATCTACATGCATATTTGGCAAGTGGAGCTGTGTCTGGCTTGCATTTGCAAATACGTTTGTCCTACTTTCTTAAACAGTTTTTGATTTTCTTTGAAAAGATCCCAATTAAGTTAACCCAACAATATTAAAACAATTATGAAATTAGAATGAGCGAGAAACATGTGATGGAATCAATATCAAGCAACTCAGATGTCCATAACCGGGGACACGGCTAATCGATTAGATTATACACTCTGCAGAGGTTTGTACACTTTACCCATGTGACTTGGCCAGCCCAGCTCGTACCATCACTCTCATTTTGGGTGATGATAGGGAGAAGACCAAGAAGAGACTGTTCGGGAAGTAGCTCCTCAATCCCGACGCGCACCGGTCCAACCTACCAAAATTCTACATCTCTGGATACGCGGGTTTGAGTTACCACAACCTTAAGTCCAACCAACCGTCCATTCCATTATTGGCACATGGTTGTACACGTAAGCTACACAATAAAGAAGCCAATAAATTTCTCTCGATACCTGGGTGCCTTTCCGCAATGAAACCACCAAAAATTATCAATACCATCACACCCAGGGGATTCATTGATTAAGTTGTTTTAGTTTTCACAAACCAATACTTTTAGAAACAAGTCTCAGTGATGTAACCCAACCCTCGTTCATCATAGCATGGCTAAGCACATCTACCAACGGTGGTTCATCTACAAGGAAAACCCTACCACATAATAGGACATAGCATAGCGATAGTATCATCCTACACATGCATCTACAAAATACACGACAATGCATTGAAAATAGTAGGACGATATCATGAACAAAGTAGCATCTACTTTCCTTGGTTGTAGCGGTCGGAAGAACAATCCACACACGAGCAAGCGTTGCACTCGTCACAATCTACACGATACAATTGCTTTCATAAACAAACAATCCACAAGCATATGCAACAAATATGATGCATGAAGGTATGCAAGGCAAGTGAATTGGTGCTACAGCTGCACCACATAATAGAAATCAGTAGAGCTACTGATTGCATGCATGGAAAATAGTTTTAGCGCAAGGAAAACTATTTAGCAAAAAGTAGCGACCAAAACTAGAGATAGAACTCAAATAATTCACTACCGGTAGTATACTGTTTGTAAAATCTTGGGAAAATTCTACCGCATAGGCATCGCTGAATAGAAACAGTACCAACTGGAATTACTCAAAAAGGAATTATGAAACTCCCCGAGTAATTAAAACACTGCAGAAAGCCACTAGATAGTTTCTCCAGAAGTTTTTACTGTAAGCCTACCTTTTTAATTTACGATGAGATTCCCCTTGTTCCACTGAATCCAGGGACATATCATACGCGATTTTTGGAGCTACGGATCTTTTTCTACGAATTTATTACTCCGAAAAGGCCACTAATTAGTTTGATTAAACTGTACTAAACCTTGCTGCAAAAGTCTGAACCAAAGGTACAGCGAGATTCTACACGACTCACTGAATCTACACATATTTTATTTGCAATTTTTGGCCAAGCGGTTTAATTTCTACGCAATTTACAAGTTTCTACCGAAATCTGTCAACTAAAAGGATTAACGAAATTAACCAGTCAACTGTGTCTGTTGACTGGTCAAAGCGTCTGCTGACTGGGCGTCTGACTAGTTAACGCCTGAGTCTGACCAGTCAACTACCGATCTAACGGTGGCTGCAGTGTTACCGGAAGCAAACGGTGAAACGGACGGCGGCGAGTTCCGGAAGGCGGCGGCGATCGGTTCCGGCGTCGGGGTTTTTCCTGCGCGGAGGGAGACGGTCAACGAGCGGTTCAAGATCGTCAACGAGGCGCGCAAGACGGCGCGCGTACGTGCGGGTGTGCGTGCATGCGTGCGTGCGCAACGCGTAGGCGCGCAGCGAGTAGCGCGCGCGTAGGGCAGCAGCTAGCGCGCAGCAGCGGCGCAAGCAGCAGAGCTGCAAGCAAGCGGGCGCGGGCGCGGGCGGCGGGCGGAGGCGGGCGCTGGCCGCGGGTGGCACGCGACGGCGGAGGTGCGGTGCCGGCGGGAAGAGGCGGCGAGGCCGGGCGCGCAGACGGGCGGGCGCAGCGGGGATGAGGGCGGCGCGCGGCGCTGCACCGCCAGCGGGTCGGCGAGGGAGGGCGGCGGGGTGGCGCCGGGCGGCGTCGGCGATGAGGCGGGAGGCGCGCGGGGGCGTTCGGGGGAGGCGGCACGCGTCCCGAGGCGAGGCGGCGGGCGCGGTTATCGAGGAGGGCAGAGGCGGCGGCTGCCCTTTAAGTGGGGCCTGCGCGGTCCTACTCCGAATCGGCGCAGAGTTAGACGCGGACTCGGAAATTGGTCCGGAATTTCGGACCTGTTTTCCGGCGATTCACTAAAACGGCCGCAACTTCTCCGTACGAGCTCCGAATCGAGCGATTCTTGCTCCTACGGGTTCGTATAGTCGAGGGGAACAATCTAGGCCCAAGGTTTGAGCGCAACCGCTAGGCTACAAGGGTGGACAACGCTAGTCCTACTAAATCCTCCCGCAGGAGCCTCGTAGCAAAATAGAATAGGGTTTTGCAAATGGCGTTTCGCCGAACCTTTTCACTCGACGGTTTTGCATGGAAAAGCATGATGCAATGATATGAATGATATGCAAGACCAAATCTAAAATTTGGGATATTACAAGACTAACCCCCTAAAGATGAATCTCGTCCTCGAGATTCGGCGCGGCTAGCAAATAGGTGTGGGTAGTCCTCTCGGATGTCATCCTCACGCTCCCAAGTGTCTTCCTCTTAGGTGTTGTGGCTCCACTGCACCTTGCAAAACCTGATCGTCTTGGTGCGGGTAATCCTCTCTGCTGTCTCCAGAATCTTGACCGGTTTCTCCTCATAGGTCAAGTCGTTCTCAAGCTGAACCTCCTCTAGTGGTACAGTGTCTCTTAATGGTGTATCCACCATCTCCGGATGGCACTTCTTCAGATGGGACACGTGGAACATGTTGTGAACAGCGGACAGAGCCTCTGGCAACTCCAACTGATAAGCAACTTCTCCTTTGCGTGCTAAGACTCGATACGGTCCAATAAATCGAGGTGCCAGCTTACCCTTAATTCCAAATCTCTTGATTCCACGAAGTGGCGACACTCTGAGGTATGCTCTGTCACCTATCTCATACACCACTTCCTTGCGCTTGGCGTCAGCGTAGCTCTTCTGCCTTGATTGTGCTACCTTCAGCCTGTCCCTAATCAAGGCGACCTTCTCCTCAGCGTCCTTGATCAAATCAGGTCGAAACAACTGGCGTTCTCCTACTCCATCCCATAGCAATGGTGTTCGACACCGTTTCCCATATAGCACATCGAACGGCGACGTCTTGATGCTGGTCTGATAGCTGTTGTTGTAGGAAAATTCCGCATACGGAAAATTCTCATCCCAACTAGAGCCATGAGCCAAGGTGCAACCTCTCAGCATGTCCTCCAAAATCTGATTCACCCTCTCGGTCTGTCCATCAGTCTGCGGGTGAAACGCTGTGCTAAACTCCAATCTAGTACCAAGTGACTCGTGTAGCTGGCGCCAGAAGTGTGAGGTAAATTGGGTGCCTCTATCAGATACTATACTCTTAGGGACTCCATGTAGGCACACAATTCTATCCATGTAAATCTTGGCCAACTTTGCACTCGTATAGGTCGTCTTCACCGGTATAAAGTGGGCTACTTTGGTCAAATGGTCGACCACTACCCAAATAGAGTCATATCCTGACCTGGTCCTGGGCAATCCTGTGATAAAGTCCATTCCCACTCTATCCCACTTCCATTCCGGCACAGGCAATGGTCAGATCCTGGCTTCCGTGTTCTCGCCTTCACTCGGCTGCACACATCACATAGGGCAATATGCTTGGCGATATCTCCCTTCATGTTATTCCACCAAAATCTTCTCTTCAAATCCATATACATCTTTGTGTTGCCCGGATGTATGGAGTATGGCAAGTTATGGGCCTCCTGAAAAATCAACTCCCTTATCTGCGGGTCGCTGGGCACACACAAACGATCTCCATACCACAAGGTACCATGCTCATCCTCGCGAATATCCTTTTCCAGATTCTCCTTCATCTTTTCCTTTATCTCCTCTATTTCCTTGTCTCCTACCTGAGCCTTTTTGATTCTGTCCTGTAGCGTTAGTTGGACTTCCATTGTTGCCAAGTATCCTTCAGATACTACCTCCAGTCTAAGGTCCTTGAATTGTTTGCACAAATCCTCAGGCAATTCACCAATTGTCAATCAATTGGCATAAACCTTCCGGCTCAGAGCATCTGCTACTACATTGGCCTTTCCTGGGTGGTATTGTAGATTCATATCATAGTCCTTGATAAGCTCCAACCATCTCCTTTATCTCATGTTCAGTTCCTCCTGTGTAAATATGTACTTCAGGCTCTTGTGGTCGGTGTACACATCACAGTGTTTTCCCATTAAGTAATGACTCCATACCTTGAGCGCATGAACCACTGACGCTAACTCCAAGTCGTGTGTGGGGTAATTCCGCTCATGGTGCTTAAGTTGTCGCGAGGCATATGACACCACTCTCCCATCTTGCATCAGCACACTCCCAAGTCCCTGTCGAGAAGCATCACAGTATACTTGGAAATCCTTCTGAAGATCAGGTAAACACAGGACATGCGCATTCACCAGTCGACGCTTCAGTTCCTGAAAGCTGGCTTCACATACGTCTGACCACTCAAACTTCCTCTCCTTCTTCAGAAGTTCAGTCATCGGCTTAGCAATCTTGGAAAAGTTTTCAATAAACCTCCTGTAATATCCAACAAGTCCCAAAAATCTTCGAATCTCTCCTGCATTCTTGGGTGCTTCCCACTCAGTTACTGCAGTCACTTTGCTTGGATCAACAGCAATTCCTTCTCCTAACACTACGTGTCCAAGAAATACAACAGTGTTAAGCCAGAATTCACACTTGCTGAATTTGGCATACAGCTTGTGTTCCCTCAGCTTCTCCATAATCAGTCTCAGATGCTTCTCATGCTCAGCATCATCCTTGGAATATATCAGTATGTCATCAATAAACACCACCACGAACTTGTCCAAGTACTCCATAAATACCTTGTTCATCATGGTCATGAAGTATGCCGGGGCATTCGTTAGTCCAAAATACATAACTGTATACTCATATAAACCATACCTAGTGGTGAAGGCGGTTTTTGGTACGTCCTCCTCCCGGATCTTCAATTGAAAGTAGCCTGATCATAGATCAATCTTGCTGAACACCTTTGCTCCTTCCAGTTGATCAAACAAATCATTTATGTTCGGCAGAGGGTACTTGTTCTTGATGGTTACTTCATTCAGCGAGCGATAGTCCACTACCAATCTCTTGCTGCTGTCTTTCTTCTCCACAAATAGAACAGGTGCACCCCATGACGACGAACTAGGATGAATGAATCCCTTTTCCAGCTGCTCCTTCAACTGCTTCTTCAATTCCTTCAGCTCATCCACATCCATCTTATATGGTTTCTTTGCTATAGGTCCTGTTCACGGCATCAGGTCGATAAGAAACTCTACATCCCTGGCAGCTCTTCCGGAAACACGTTGGGGTAATCCCTAATCACTGGCACAGTATCCATGCTAACCCCCTTAAGAGAATTCAACTTACACCTTCTCGGTCGTGCAGCCGACTTGAATCTAATCCTCTTACCATCCGGGGTTTTGAGTGAAACAGCTCGCTGTGCACAATCTATGTGTCCCCCATGGATAGACATCCAATCCATACCCAGAATAACATCTAATCCCTGTGAATCCAACACTACCAAATGTGCAATGAAGTTGTGTGTTCCAATCCTCACAATTAAATCGCGGCATCCCGCGCTAGCTATCATATCTCCTCCAGGTGAACTCACTCTAATAGACCTTTTCATAGACTCAGTAGGTAGCTTATACTTATCCACAAATGCCCTTGATATGAATGAATGCGATGCACCAGTGTCGAAAAGTATAAGTGCAGGGTAAGTGTTGATTGGGAACTTACCAATCACAAGGTCAGGCTCATCTGGAATCTCCTCCACATTCATGTGGTTCACTATGGCCTTCTCGCCGTTGGTTGGCTTCAGTCCTTTCCTCTCCGGACAGTTGTCAGCATAGTGTCCCTTCTGCTTACACTTGAAGCATGTCACCTCACTCAGATCCTTCTTCACAAAGCTGCGATCACGGTGGCGGTCATGTCCACCGTGTCCTCCAGAGTGGTGAGAGTGTCCTCCCTTGTGGCTGTGGTGATTGCTCCTATGGTTGTCATGACGATGTCCATCGCCTCCATGGTGGTGGCGATCATGGCTCCCATGGTCACTCCCTCCATGCTTGGAGTATCCATCATATGAAGTGCGAGACTTGTGGTGTGAACCAGAGTGGTGATTGTTGCTCTTTCTCTTGCGGTTTTCCACCTGTTTGTGCTTCCCTTCCAAGATCCTGGCCTTGTCCATAATCTCCTGGAAAGTGGGGCAATAAACCACAAGTAGTCAGTATCAAATCTCATCACCGAGGCCATCCAGAATATCTCCTCCTTTTGCATCGGTGTCAACATCCTCGGGTGCATAACGGACAGGTTGTTGAACTCCTCAATGTACTCGCCACGTGCGATTGGTTTGGCGCAAGTTGCGAACTCCTTCCTCTTGTGCTCGAACTCCGAAGACACGTGGTTGGTCCCAAACCTTCCTCAAACATAGCCCAAGTCACAAGATTCAGCCGGTGGGTGATCTGAAATGTGTCCCACCAAGAAGCGGCTGGTCCCTCCAGTAGGTGAGCGGCAAACCTCACCTTCTCAGCATCAGTGCATCCGACAGTTACTAGATCCTTGTTGACTGAACGCAACCAGTCGAGAGGGACCATTGGTTCCGTTGCAGTAGAAAACTTAGCTGGCCTTAGCCTCAGAAATCTGGTGAGAGCATCTCCCTGAGGCTGATTGTTTCCATTGTTGTTGTTCTGATTTGCCATGAACTGAGTCATCACTTGGGTCAGCTGTGCCTGAGCTTCCATGAGCTGCTCCAACTCAGTGGGCTGACGGCGGGGAGGCATCTGCGGTTCAGCACAGGTAAGTTTAGAAAGAATCAACTACGACAATAGGATTCTACCCATGCATATGACCAATCAACAACAAACAATAGCAGACAATCACAAGCAAGCAACACATCAACTAACAAGTGATCCAGCAACATCCCAGGGGTTATCCTAGCAGTATATACCTACTGAAATAGTTTTGCAAGAGTTGGCAATGGTTAACCAAACAGTCGATCAACTAATCAACAAAAACAGCAATCTGCCAGAACAGTCCAGCAGCGTTCGTGAATTTTTCCGCCTGACTTAAACTCGTCAGAAAATTTAGCTGATTTTTGTACATATAGTACAGAGAGTTTCGCATCAGCCAAATTTTTTCAGATTTTTCAGAGTTACCAGAAAAATATGAAAAATTGCGCAGTACTGCTGTATCAGCAGAAAAACTGCAGCGAAAATAACACAGATATTAACCAATATGCTATAACTCTTTCATAAAATTCGCACAAATAATTCCTGGGATATTGGAGTACACAAGTAAGCAACTAAGCACTCTTAAACTAACACGAACTAAACTTCACAACGATCGAGACTAATCATAACGAATTTGCCTAACATGGACTAATTGGTGGACTTCTATCTACTTCTTGAAGAGGTTGAGGTAGGTCCTTGATGTCATGCGTTGGTGCTTCGGCTCGTGGTACAACCATGGCGGCGGAGTGTACACTTCTCCTGAATCATCACTTGAGATCTCAAACTCCACCTCTTCTGGATCCTCCTCTTCTTCTTCACTCTCAACTGCAACAGCTTCATATCCTCCACCATCATCATCTCCATCATCATCATCCTCGTCCTCATCATCATCATCGTCTCCACTGTCATCATCATCCCCATTGTTGCCACCATCTCCATTGTCATCGTCAGAGGGTGGATTCAGCTGTGCTTGGAGAGCGGCAATCTGGGCTGTCATAGCTTCAATAGTTTGATCCCTTTCCTGGACGGTCCCTTGCAACTGTTGTATGTTCTGGGTGTTCTCCTGTACAATACCATGAAGATGAGCTATGGTTGCATCTCTGGCTATCAGGGCATTCTCCAGAACTCCCACAGCTTCATGCAGGGTGTCAATCTCCTGTCCTTGGACCACCATACAATTGCTAGTAAAATCTGCAATCTCCTTTATCATCCTCACCTTCTCTGCTAGAGCTCCATTCTCCCTTTCCATGTCCTCTATGTGCCTCCGACGGGGCGGCATGTTGTTTCTGTCGCCCGGGGTAACCACAATGTGCCCATCTTCATCACGCCTACCATAGTCACGGTAGGGTGAATCTGCTGGCAGTAGGTGTCGGACATAATGGCACTGGCGAGACAGGGCTTCATGTATGGCCAAGTTGATTCCAAGTCCCCAGTTGCAGTATGTCTTGGTGTAGATCAAGTGCACGGGGTTTGGAAAGGCGGCATCTCTGAATATGAAGGTAGTGATCTCCCATGCATCCTCTCCATATCCATAGGTGTACAGCCTTCTTCCCTTGAGCATAGGCAGTGGAAATCCCAATGACTGCGAGAGCTGAGCTAACTGCCTTGCAAAGGGCCTTGGTGACTCCATGGTGACATACTCAGTCATGACGTCTCCCATCTATCAAGTAAAAGAGGAAAGTGTGAGAATAGCATATGGTAAGAATTTACGAGGGTGAAAGGCATAAGAGGAAAGACAGAGTTAATATAGGCTTTAATAATTCTATGGCTTCCTAATCCAATCCTAGGTCACGATCCTACAGTCGACACACAGGCTCTGATACCATCCTGTAACACCCCGGTTCTGAAAGACCGTGGCCTCTATGTGACATGCCAATCCCTGGATCGGTTCATTGGCCCACAATAGAGTAAGATAGATAACATAGCAAAATATCCGTGTATCATGAATAATGATGATCCAGAGTACCATTATTACAATAAAAGCTTAGCACAAAGCTAGCTCAAATTATTCAGGTAGCAACATAAACAAGTAAATCCTCCATTCTTCAAATTGCCCACAAGTGAACAAGTGCCGAGTGGAGTACCGTGGTCTATATCGATCAATCAGAATCGGAATAACCTGCAACATGAAACGTAGCAGCCCCGAAGGGTCAATACATGAAATGTATGACAAGTAGAGCTAGTAATGGAGACAATAGTACTAACATCTACATGCATATTTGGCAAGTGGAGCTGTGTCTGGATTGCATTTGCAAATACGTTTGTCCTACTTTCTTAAACAGTTTTTGATTTTCTTTGAAAAGATCCCAATTAAGTTAACCCAACAATATTAAAACAATTATGAAATTAGAATGAGCGAGAAACATGTGATGGAATCAATATCAAGCAACTCAGATGTCCATAACCGGGGACACGGCTAATCGATTAGATTATACACTCTGCAGAGGTTTGTACACTTTACCCATGTGACTTGGCCAGCCCAGCTCGTACCATCACTCTCATTTTGGGTGATGATAGGGAGAAGACCAAGAAGAGACTGTTCGGGAAGTAGCTCCTCAATCCCGACGCGCACCGGTCCAACCTACCAAAATTCTACATCTCTGGATACGCGGGTTCGAGTTACCACAACCTACTAAGTCCAACCAACCGCCCATTCCATTATTGGCACATGGTTGTACACGTAAGCTACACAATAAAGAAGCCAATCAATTTCTCTCGATACCTGGGTGCCTTTCCGCAATGAAACCACCAAAAATTATCAATACCATCACACCCAGGGGATTCATTGATTTAGTTGTTTTAGTTTTCACAAACCAATACTTTTAGAAACAAGTCTCAATGATGTAACCCAGCCCTCGTTCATCATAGCATGGCTAAGCACATCTACCAACGGTGGTTCATCTACAAGGAAAACCCTACCACATAATAGGACATAGCATAGCGATAGTATCATCCTACACATGCATCTACAAAATACACGACAATGCATTGAAAATAGTAGGACGATATCATGAACAAAGTAGCATCTACTTGCCTTGGTTGTAGCGGTCGGAAGAACAATCCACACACGAGCAAGCGTTGCACTCGTCACAATCTACACGATACAATTGCTTTCATAAACAAACAATCCACAAGCATATGCAATAAATATGATGCATGAAGGTATGCAAGGCAAGTGAATTGGTGCTACAGCTGCACCACATAATAGAAATCCGTAGAGGTACTGATTGCATGCATGGAAAATAGTTTTAGCGCAAGGAAAACTATTTAGCAAAAAGTAGCGCCCAAAACTAGAGCTAGAACTCAAATAATTCACTACCGGTAGTATACTGTCTGTAAAATCTTGGGAAAATTCTACCGCATAGGCAACGCTGAATAGAAACAGTACCTACTGGAATTACTCAAAAAGGAATTATGAAACTCCCCGAGTAATTAAAACACTACAGAAAGCCAGTAGACAGTTTCTGTAGAAGTTGTTACTGTAAGCCTACCTTTTTAATTCACGATGAGATTCCCCTTGTTCCACTGAATCCAGGGACATATCATACGTGATTTTTGGAGCTACGGATCTTTTTCTACGAATTTATTACTCCGAAAAGGCCACTAACTAGTTTGATTAAACTGTACTAAACCTTGCTGCAAAAGTCTGAACCAAAGGTACAGCGAGATTCTACACGACTCACTGAATCTACACATATTTTATTTGCAGTTTTTGGCCAAGCGGTTTAATTTTTACGCAATTTACAAGTTTCTACCGAAATCTGTCAACTAAAAGGATTAACGAAATTAACCAGTCAACTGTGTCTGTTGACTGGTCAAAGCGTCTGCTGACTGGGCGCTGACTGGGCGTCTGACTAGTCAACGCCTGAGTCTGACCAGTCAACTACCGATCTGAACCGTTGATCTGAAATCTGACGGTGGCTGCAGTCTTACCGGAAGCAAACGGCGAAACGGACGGCGGCGAGTTCTGGAAGGCGGCGGCAATCGGTTCCGGCGTCGGGGTTTTTTCTGCGCGGAGGGAGATGGTCAACGAGCGGTTCAAGATCGTCAACGAGGCGCGCAATACGGCGCACGTACGTGCGGGTGTGCGTGCGCGCGGCGCGGCGCAACGCGTAGGCGCGCGGGCAGCTAGCGCGGGCGCAGCAGCGGCGCAGCAGCGCAGCGCGCTACGGCGTAGCAAGAAGCGGGCGGCGACGAGGGCGGCGGCGCGCGGCGGATGGAGGCGGCGCGGGCGGCCGACCGCAGGAGCGCGGGCGGCGAGGTGCGGGCCGGAGGCGGAAGAGGGCGCAGGCCGGGCGCCAGACGGGCGCAGCGGAAGGGATGAGGGCGGCGCGGCGGGCGAGGGCGCGGCGGGCGGCGAGGCGGCTGTGAGGCGCGCGAGGGCGATCGGGAGGCGACGCGGCCCCGAGGCGAGGCGGCGGTGCGGTTATCGAGGAGGGCGAGGCGGGCGTCGCTTTAAGTGGGGCTCGCGTCCTACTCGAATCGGCAGAAGTTAGACGCGGACTCGGAAATCGGTCCGGAATTTCGGACCGTTTTCCGGCGATTCACTAAAACGGCCGCAACTTCTCCGTATGAGCTCCGAATCGAGCGATTCTTGCTCCTACGGGTTCGTATAGTCGAAGGGAACAATCTAGGCCCAAGGTTTGAGCGAAACCGCTAGGCTACAAGGGTGGACAACGCTAGTCCTACTAAAGCCTCCCGCAGGAGATTCGTAGCAAAATAGAATAGGGTTTTGTAAATGGCGTTTCGCCGAACCTTTTCACTCGACGGTTTTGCATGGAAAAGCATGATGCAATGATATGAATGATATGCAAGACCAAATCTAAAATTTGGGATGTGACAAAATCGCAACAAGATATAAAAGAGAGATCCGATTTTGATGAACAATAGCTTGTTATGGAGATTACCACAAGCTCTAAATCCTCACATGGATAAGACCAAATAGCAACCAAATATGATGATGTAAGTATGCAAAGGTTTGAGCTCTCTCCGAACAATGTGATCGAGTTACCCATTTGAGAGCCCCTCTTGATAGTACGGTTATCTATCCTAAACCCGGTCTCCTACACACAACAAGAGACCGGCAAAAGGCAAAACCTATCAAGATTATACCTTTGCCTTGAGCATTCCACTTGATCTTTATGTAGATGGTCTTTCCCTTCTCAAGATGGAACGCCTTTCTTAATTCCTCATCATCGACCTCGCATATTGAGCTTGCACAACATATCTTCTTTGCATTTCATCGACCTTGAAGCCAACACATGCTCTAAGCGATGCCAATGGACAAATCCTACAAGTATAACTTAATACACACATTAGTCCATAAAGATTGTCATTAATTACCAAAACCACACATGGGGGACCAACATGTTCTTTCAATCTCCCCCATTTTGGTAATTGATGACACTCCCTTTAAGAGGGTTTATATAAGTAATATTAATGAATAAAATGGTAATATCAATATCAAATACTACAAAAGTATGTGATATTGGTACCACCACCATATATAGAGAAAACTCCCCCACAATCTATGCATGTGTGATGAACTTGAATTTAATTGCATATATTGCCAATCATTATCATTGGTGGAGTTTCCTCTATATATACCACATTCTAAGCAACAACAAAGATGCAAGAGCATGAGAGTCAAATTCACATGAACAAACTCAATGCATAAACCAACTTCCCTTAAACCCTCTAAAACTTCTCCCCCATTGGCATCGATTGCCGAAATGGGTGACAAGTTCTAGAAGGCAAATATAGTAATAATTCCTCCAAAGGTGTGCCTTCGCACATAACCAATGATGAATACTTGGGAGGGAGTAGAACTATATCGGGGACCCAAAGATTGCCAAAATAAATTCAAATGATGCAAGCAACTACAAGGTCCGACAAACCAATTGGAACCAATAAATGAGTCCAAATGGAAACAACACGATGTTATGATATGAGCAAAAGAGTGTTTTAAATAACAAGTAGAGAAGCTCCACAAGATTTGTGCACAATTCAAAATAAATGCATTAGAATATATATTGCACAAATATGGAATCATTGCTCCCCCATAAGCATTTCAAGCACAACAAATGAGAGATCAAATAAATGCTTACATAAAATAGAGAAACTCCCCAAGATTTGTGTGCACTTTAGAATCGTTGTATTTCAATACAAAAATGCACAAATATGGAATCCTCACTTCCCCATAAACATTTAAGACGCAATAAATGAGAAAAAAATATAAATGAGCATTATTAAATGAATTAGATGAGCTCCCAAAGATAATGCACCAATTATGATAATTGCATTTGGGAACAAGGTGCATAATCATGGAATCCTTACTCATCCAAGTTCATTTAACAATACAAGGCATGAGAGAACAAATATGAGTGTCAAAGATGCAAACAAGAGGAACAAGCACTCATAGGCAATTAAATTTGGAAGCCACCAAAGAATCAAAAGAAATAGAAAGGTGGTATCCAAGGATTAAAAATCAACTGAAATCATATCCTCATATATGTATATGTCTCTAAATGGAAAACATCACAAAGATATATGCCCAAAAAGAAATATGCACACATAAAGAAGATTATACAAGAAAGCACATGAAAGGCAAAAATGAAGTCATAACATATATCAATAAGATTTTTTGCTTCAAAGCATGGCCAAAGGCTCACATATGTCTTATTGTACATTAATGGACTTCAAACACCAACACACTACATATATTACAACTTTCACCAAGGGAAGAGGAGAAAGTTGGAATATATGGAGAAAGGCAACAAGTATCACAAGAAAAATTTAACTAGCAAAATCTCACTATTGCACATGAGAGAAGTTGAGGAAAAGATAGGCAATAAAATTGCTAGATTGACATATTTGGGATTGGAGGATCATATGCATGATTTTGTATAGTCCCAATTATATGTACTCATCTCAACTTATACACATATACAATAGAGAGTTCTCTTAATACCATGGCTAGAGATACAACAATTACAAATACATGAATTCATGCTAGAAGGCAACCGACAAACGGTTGGAATCAAGATATATGAGCATGAGAAAGAGATACTTGTTACCGAGATATAATTGGTAGGATGTAGAGGATATGAATTCGTTGATCATTAGCTTGCCTCAAATTTTCTTCTAAGCATCACTTCTTCAAAATTGAGAGACAAGCGTCTTTCCAATGTACCTAAAACACATTTAAGTACAGAATGGTCCCCAAACTAATTGGGTTCAATGTAGTTAGTGCAACTACAATACATAGGAGAGACTCCACATAAATATGTGCATATTGATATGAAATTGAATTTCATGCACAACTTAGCCGATGGGATTTGGTGGAGTTTCCCCTATATATTGGATCAAAGAAAGCAAGCATGCCATAATATAAACGTATAGTAAATATGCATGCATAAAGCTTTCAAGAACCAAAAAGAAGATACAATTTTAACAAAAACACCAAGTAAATCGAGATTGCACACACAAGGGTGTGACTCGACAAAAGATGTCCAAATTATATCCAAGAACCAATTCAACACATGAAAGATCACAAATTGAACAAATGAACTAGGCTAAAACCAAAGGAGCAAAAGATAGATAGAAATAAAAATGCTCAAGGATTTATCTCATTCTAAAATGGTCAAATCATGAAACAAGTGAGACAAAACCAACTCCCAAAAAGAGCAAGGTTCCAACAAGAAACCAAACTCCCCAAACTTCTCATGATGGCACAAATACCAAAACGAAAAAATTGAGGTTCCAAGCACATAAAACCCGATATGGACCAAACAAAGAAGTATAAATATGAGTGTTCTAAATAATATCGGAGATATCCCCCATATATAGTGCATTATGTAGGATTTTCCTTTTAAATGCAAAATTCACACAAATGGGATCATCACTAGTACCTATAATAAGTAAAACACAAGAGGATATCAATAAAATAAGAAGATCCACAAGAAGCAAGGAAGGCTTGGGAGACAACAGAAAACATTTTCTTGGCCAAAGATAGGATAAAATTAAGCAAGGGCCAAATTGAATATGATCAATAAATTCTACCATAAGTTGGGTACTCATTGTCCAAGGACAAGAAATAGAATAATTTTCCCAAGGTAGCTTGCATGGATATCCAAGATCATAGTCACAACAAGAAGCATATAAATAAATACAAGAAATTAAGCATGATACTTCGAGCAAGATTCTTGGTAGCTTCCAATAGTCACACAATCACTATTGATTAGAGTAACTTGAAGCAAATGGTTTCCATGAGGATATATATATCTAAATATGAGGAAAGACAAACCAAGAAACATTCTCATATACAAGATCCAAAATAAGATCAATAAAGGCATTCAAGAACATTGGAACTTGTATGAGCAAATGTGTCACATAGGAGCTAGATAATAATCAATATCAATTCTAAGTGACACAACCTCGAATATTCACATTTTCTAGGATTTGTAATATGCACTAAGCATATGACTCCCCCATAACATGATACTACCATAAAACCAACACGAGGCAAAATGATACATATAGAGATAATTAATGGACATTATAAAAATTAAATTTCTCATGAGAATTATACCACATAGAGATTAGACAATAATCTAATATAATTACTAGGTGGTATTCCTCATGTACACACAATTTTAGGATTGTGAAATGCCCAAGCATAACACTCCCCCAAAATGGGATAATCCATTAATTTCTCACAAGAGACAAATAAGATATCAAATATAATCAATTAAGGCTCCAATACAAGAAACACACATACATGGTGTGCCACCTAATCATACACAAATATTATTGATACCTCAAGATAATTAAGTGGAAAGCACAACATGTACAAACGTATGGAAGATACAAAACCAACACATGCACAAGGGGGCGAGTAACTTTCAATGTAAAGAGTTTAGCATATGTTACCGCAAGGAAGAACATTGGAAATAGAATATAATTATGATAATCCAAATGGCTTGGCTTGACAATAATAATTGATGAAGATCCCTTAATTCTTCATAATGTAGCCAACACTCCAATGCCCTCCAAAACACACCTATTGATCAAGTTTTTGCTTGTTGGTCCCCAACCAAGTTGGGTCCTAAGAAGTTAGTCACAATAGTCTTGGCAACCCAAATGGTTCTTTTCTTGACACCACATTGGGCACCAACAAATTTGGCAAACACATTGAAACCTCATCCTTACGAAGTGAATAAGCATCATCAATGAAGATAGGATGGGAAGAGGAGATACCAATAGTGCATGAGGAAGAAATGTGCCCCTTCTCACGGCATATGTAGCAAGTTCTACTCTTGCCATCTTTCTTCTTAAGTGAAGCCACAACTCAAGGAAGAGCTCGAGTAGTCCTCTTAGGAAGAGGCCCATTAATGACTTGAGGTGGATCTTGAGGCTGCTTCCCTTGTTGCTTCACACTAGGAGGCTTTTTCTTCAATTGGCAAGATCTAACATGGTGCCCTTCTTCCTTGCACTTGAAGCAAACAATGTTGGCCGGATTATTGACTTGATCTTGGCCATTCTTCTTGTTGTCCTTGTGCTTCAACTTGATAGTGGACTTGTTCTTGACATTGGAGTTGAATCCAAGCCCACTCTTGTCATTGGGGGATTTTTGCACACTCAAAATTTTGTTGAGTGCGACCTTCCCTTGATGACCCCTTTTCAAGTCATTCTTCAAATAAGTGACTTGAGCCTTGAGCTCTTTGATTTCGTCTACATGGTTAGTTTCAACAAATGTACTAGAGGAAGTAGATGCCACATTGTTAGAGCAACAAGGCACAGAATGTAATTCATCATGAGATATAGCATGGTTGTGAGAGGATGAATTACATGGACTAGCACATGGCAATATAATATTTGGAGTAGATATAGTGCTAATGTCCACATGAGGCCCACTAGATGTTACCTTTGACACGATGGCCTCA
Source organism: Avena longiglumis (assembly GCA_030063025.1). Taxonomy (NCBI): domain Eukaryota; kingdom Viridiplantae; phylum Streptophyta; class Magnoliopsida; order Poales; family Poaceae; genus Avena; species Avena longiglumis. Next base: position 462,659,551 of record CP125978.1, read on the forward strand.
TGAGCTAATTTTAGCCTACCTTGGGAGACTATAAGATCCTCATGCGAGCTCGAGAGCTTATCATGACTTTCTTCTAATTTCCCATAGTTGCTAGTTAGCAAAGCAAGTTGATCCTTTAGCTCAACATTCTCCTTTAAAATAGATGCTTCACAAGAAATAGAGTTAGTAGCATAAGCATCATTATTATTAGCAAGAGGTGAGGGAAACTTGTCAAGCTCTTTTAAATATGAAGCTTTAAGTTGCTCATGTGACTCGGTGAGTTTGATGAGATCCCTCTTAACGACCCGAGAGCCATTTTAGAGGTGCTTAAAATCCTCAACAAGTTTAGCATAAGCAACTTCAAGTTCATCATTTTTAATCTTGAAGGAGTTAGCCACCGCAAGTTCTCTATCATGGTATTCCTTTACTCTAGATAATTCTAGAGTAAAAGTCTCCTTAAGAGATTCTTTGGTGGTTTGTTCTTCTTCAAGGGAGTCCTTTAGTTGTGCAACTTCATTAGCATACTCACGCTCAAGTGCAAACTTTTCATCAATTAAGTTTTCTTGCTCCTCAATAAGATCATTGCCTTCTATGGCACAATTCAAGATTTCAAGAAAGTTGGAGGAAGCAATTTTATTTTTGAAGAGAGCGCTATAGACAACCTCTCCCATTTTCTTAATAGAGGTAATATCATACTTACTTCTATAATCATCATTATCATCCTCAACCTCATCATCATCATGAGATACAATGGGATTCAAAGAGGTTAACTTTGTTCCCTTAGCCATAAGGCACATGTGAGAACCGGAGGAAGGTGATGATGAGATTGCACTTGTAGCTCTCTTCAAGACCTTGTCTTGGCCCATAGAATCTTCATTTTCCTCTACATGGTTAGCAACACAAGCACTAGAGGAAATGGAAGCATTTTTATCATGGCAACAAGACAACACACGCATATCATCCTGAGATTTATTCAAGTCATTTCTACATGATATGAAAGGACTATTAACACAAGCATGTAAGGAGTTTTGAGTGCTAGAGTTGTTAGGGTCCAAAGATAGATCATTGCAACTAGATAGGGATGAAGGATTACAAATAGTAAGCACACTATCCAAATTGCAATTTCTATCACCACTCACCATATCATTACCTTGTGAAAAGTCACATGTTGGTGAAGTGGTAGAGGATGAGAACTCATCTCGACCGGAAGTGGAAGCAACACAATCATCCTAAAAAATGTTGGACTTGCTATATTTATCTTGAAGCTTGGTCCATATCTCACGAGCACTTGAATAAGGCATGATAGAAGAAAGAACTACATTGCTCACAATATGCAACAGAATTTTAGTAGCTAGAGCATCTATATGAGAGTTCAACGTCTCCTCTAAATATTCGTTTTGGGTATCCATAGGAGAAGAGTAACCCACATATATATATCCCTCGATAATAGGGTGAATTTCCCGAAATAAATTAAGCATGCGAATTTTCCAAACATCATAATTTGTGCCATCGAATGTGAGCGTGTCCTTGTGCACTAATCCCCTAGCCTACATCTTTACTCTCAAGGCGGTGAAGCCTAAAATGAGAGACCGGGCTCTGATACCAATTGAAAGGATACGGATGTCGCCTAGAGGGGGTGTGAATAGGCGATTAAAACTTTTCCTAGAGTGGCTCAACAAAGGCGGAATAAAACTAGTGTTTACTTTGTTAAGCACAACCTAGAACAACTAAGGTTCACCTATGTGCACCAACAACTTATGCTAAGCAATACAAGCAACAAAGTGATAGCAAGATATATATTATTTCAAGCACGAAGGCTATCACAATGTAAAGTGCATAAGTAAAGAGCTCAGGTATAGAGATAACCGAGGCACGCGGGAACACCGATATTTTACCGAGTTCCTCCTAACATGGAGTATGTATCGTTTGGAGAGGGGGTGGTATCAAACCACCAACGCCACAAAAGGCATCCCTTATTCTCCGGTAAATCTCACCTCAATGGGATCGATCCACGCTTCCACTATCGGTGCACTTATCGGTGGCAACCGGAACCTCTCACAAGGTTGGGGCACTTCTCCACAATTTAATTGGAGGCTCCCAACAAACGCCACAAAAGGCCATAATGCCACCAAGGCCACAAAACCGTCTAGGGTTCCAAGAACCCAAGAGGGACAAACTCCAATGAGCAACTCAAACCAAATCCTCTGAGGAGAACTCAAACCGATGCACCAAATGCAAATGGTAAGAACACCACAAAGATGCTCAAATCCCTCACTCTCAAGTTCCAACAAAGCTATCAAAGCTATTGGGGGAACAAGAGAGGAGGAATCAAAGAGAGACACAAAATCCCCCAAAATCTAGATCCCCAAAGATGCACTCACAAAGAGATGAATCGGTTAAGTCAAACGTGGGTATAGATCTCCTCTCTTTTCCACTCAAATATGGGCAAGAATCATCGGAGGGCAAAGATTAGGCAAACTTCAATATCTAGAGCAAGTGTGGACAAAGTTTAGCCTAATAGATAAGAGAGAAGCTGACTAAACTAAAAAGGACAAAGCTTAAATAGAGGCCCAGAAAATCTGGCCGTTGGGGCTAATTTTAGGTCTGGACCGGTAGTACCGGTTTTGACCGGTAGTACCGCCCGGTAGTACCGCCCGGTAGCAGGTCAACGGAGCAGAGCAGCAAGCGGGCGCATGGCAGAGTGGGGCCAACCAGGGGCCAGCAGGAGCCGGTCGTGTGCAAGCAGACGTGCAAGTGGGCAGCAACGAGAGCAGCAAATGCGGTTGCAGTGCGCGTGCCGTACGTGCAAGTGGGCACCGCAGCAAATGCGCGCAGCGAGCGAGGCAGCAAGGCAGCGAGCAACAAGGCGGGCCAAAGATGCGTAGAAGGCGCGGCGGCGGGCCCGCAAGGGATATGGTCAACGCGGCGGCTGTAGCGAGATCAAGCGCTGGTGACCCGAGGCAGGCCGGATCGAGTAGATCAGATCTACTGAAATAAAAAGCGGCTGGCCGGTAGTACCGCCCACCCGGCAGATTACGGGCCGGTCCAGAGGGACCGGAAAATGGTACCGCCGACAGTGGGCTGAAGGCAGCCAGAAGCGATCTTGGGCTGCGGTAGTACCGCCGCCCGCATAAGATATTTTTCTTTTCTTTTTCAATTTAAATAAAGCAAATATACAAACGGTCATAACTTTTGATTGGAGACTCCAATTTGACCCGATTCCAATTGCGTTGGATAGAGGACAACAAGGACTTTCCAATAAAAAGTGGAAATATTGATTATCACCAAGTGAGAGTGTATCAACTAATATAATGTGAGATACCTCACTTGGTGAGACACCGGAAAATCGCATAGATCAAAATCGCAACAAGATATAAAAGAGAGATCCGATTTTGATGAACAAGAGCTTGTTATGGAGATTACCACAAGCTCTAAATCCTCACATGGATAAGACCAAATAGCAACCAAATATGATGATGTAAGTATGCAAAGGTTTGAGCTCTCTCCGAACGATGTGATCGAGTTACTCATTTGAGAGCCCCTCTTGATAGTACGGTTATCTATCCTAAACCCGGTCTCCTACACACAACAAGAGACCGGCAAAAGGTAAAACCTATCAAGATTATACCTTTGCCTTGAGCATTCCACTTGATTTCGATGTAGATGGTCTTTCCCTTCTCAATATGGAACGCCTTTCTTAATTCCTCATCATCGACCTCGCATATTGAGCTTGCACAACATATCTTCTTTGCATTTCATCGACCTTGAAGCCAACACATGCTCTAAGCGATGCCAATGGATAAATCCTACAAGTATAACTTAATACACACATTAGTCCATAAAGATTGTCATTAATTACCAAAACCACACATGGGGGCCCAACATGTTCTTTCAATCTCCCCCATTTTGGTAATTGATGACAATCCCTTTAAGAGGGTTTATATAAGGAATATTAATGAATAAAATGGTAATATCAATATCAAATACTACAAAAGTATGTGATATTGGTACCACCACCATATATAGAGCAAACTCCCCCACAATCTATGCATGTGTGATGAACTTGAATTTCATTGCATATATTGCCAATCATTATCATTGGTGGAGTTTCCTCTATATATACCACATGCTAAGCAACAACAAAGATGCAAGAGCATGAGAGTCAAATGCACAAGAACAAACTCAATGCATAAACCAACTTCCCTTAAACCCTCTAAAACTTCTCCCCCATTGGCATCGATTGCCGAAATGGGTGACAAGTTCTAGAAGGCAAATATAGTAATAATTCCTCCAAAGGTGTGCCTTCGCACATAACCAATGATGAATACTTGGGAGGGAGTAGAACTATATCGAGGACCCAAAGATTGCCAAAATAAATTCAAATGATGCAAGCAACTACAAGGTCCGACAAACCAATTGGAACCAATAAATGAGTCCAAATGGAAACAACACGATGTTATGATATGAGCAAAAGAGTGTTTTAAATAACAAGTAGAGAAGCTCCCCAAGATTTGTGCACAATTCAAAATAAATGCATTAGAATATATATTGCACAAATATGGAATCATTGCTCCCCCATAAGCATTTCAAGCACAACAAATGAGAGATCAAATAAATGCTTACATAAAATAGAGAAACTCCCCAAGATTTGTGTTCACTTTAGAATCATTGTATTTCAATACAAAAATGCACAAATATGGAATCCTCACTTCCACATAAACATTTAAGACGCAATAAATGAGAAAAAATATAAATGAGCATTATTAAATGAATTAGATGAGCTCCCCAAAGATAATGCACCAATTATGATAATTGCATTTGGGAACAAGGTGCATAATCATGGAATCCTCACTCATCCAAGTTCATTTAACAACTCAAGGCATGAGAGAACAAATATGAGTGCCCAAAGATGCAAACAAGAGGAACAAGCACTCATAGGCAATTAAATTTGGAAGCCACCAAAGAATCAAAAGAAATAGAAAGGTGGTCTCCAAGGATTAAAAATCAACTGAAATCATCTCCTCATATATGTATATGTGCTAAATGGAAAACATCACAAAGATATATGCCCAAAAAGAAATATGCACACATAAAGAAGATTATACAAGAAAGCACATGAAAGGCAAAAATGAAGTCATAACATATATCAATAAGATTTTTTGCTTCAAAGCATGGACAAAGGCTCACATATGTCTTATTGTACATTAATGGACTTCAAACACAAACACACTACATATATTACAACTTTCACCAAGGGAAGAGGAGAAAGTTGGAATATATGGAGAAAGGAAACAAGTATCACAAGAAAATTTTAACTAGCAAAATCTCACTATTGCACATGAGAGAAGTTGAGGAAAAGATAGGCAATAAAATTGCTAGATTGACATATTTGGGATTGGAGGATCATATGCATGATTTTGTATAGTCCCAATTATATGTACTCATCTCAACTTATACACATATACAATAGAGAGTTCTCTTAATACCATGGCTAGAGATACAACAATTACAAATACATGAATTCATGCTAGAAGGCAACCGACAAACGGTTGGAATCAAGATATATGAGCATGAGAAAGAGATACTTGTTACCGAGATATAATTGGTAGGATGTAGAGGATATGAATTCGTTGATCATTAGCTTGCCTCAAATTTTCTTCTAAGCATCACTTCTTCAAAATTGAGAGACAAGCATCTTTCCAATGTACCTAAAACACATTTAAGTACAAAATGGTCCCCAAACTAATTGGGTTTAATGTAGTTAGTGCAACTACAATACATAGGAGAGACTCCACATAAATATGTGCATATTGATATGAAATTGAATTTCATGCACAACTTAGCCGATGGGATTTGGTGGAGTTTCCCCTATATATTGGATCAAAGAAAGGAAGCATGCCATAATATAAACATATAATAAATATGCATGCATAAAGCTTTCAAGAACCAAAAAGAAGATACAATTTGAACAAAAACACCAAGTAAATCGAGATTGCACACACAAGGGTGTGACTCGACAAAAGATGTCCAAATTATATCCAAGAACCAATTCAACACATGAAAGATCACAAATTGAACAAATGAACTAGGCAAAAACCAAAGGAGAAAAAGATAGATAGAAATAAAAATGCTCGAGGATTTATCTCATTCTAAAATGGTCAAATCATGAAACAAGTGAGACAAAACCAACTCCCAAAAAGAGCAAGGTTCCAAACAGAAACCAAACTCCCCAAACTTTTCATGATGGCACAAATACCAAAACGAAAAAATTGAGGTTCCAAGCACATAAAACCCGATATGGACCAAACAAAGAAGTATAAATATGAGTGTTCTAAATAATATCGGAGAGCTCCCCCATATATAGTGCATTATGTAGGATTTTCCTTTTAAATGCAAAATTCACACAAATGGGATCATCACTAGTACCTATAATAAGTAAAACACAAGAGGATATCAATAAAATAATAAGATCCACAAGAAGCAAGGAAGGCTTGGGAGACAACACAAAACATTTTCTTGGCCAAAGATAGGATAAAATTAAGCAAGGGCCAAATTGAATATGATCAATAAATTCTACCATAAGTTGGGTACTCATTGTCCAAGGACAAGAAATAGAATAATTTTCCCAAGGTAGCTTGCATGGATATCCAAGATCATAGTCACAACAAGAAGCATATAACTAAATACAAGAAATTAAGCATGATACTTCGAGCAAGATTCTTGGTAGCTTCCAATAATCACACAATCACTATTTATTAGAGTAACTTGAAGCAAATGGTTTCCATGAGGATATATATATCTAAATATGAGGAAAGACAAACCAAGAAAGATTCTCATATACAAGATCCAAAATAAGATCAATAAAGGCATTCAAGAAAATTGGAACTTGTATGAGCAAATGTGTCACATAGGAGCTAGATAATAATCAATATCAATTCTAAGTGACACAACCTCGAATATTCACATTTTCTAGGATTTGTAATATGCACTAAGCATATGACTCCCCCATAACATGATACTACCATAAAACCAACACGAGGCAAAATGATACATATAGAGATAATTAATGGACATTATAAAACTTAAATTTCTCATGAGAATTATACCACATAGAGATTAGACAATAATCTAATATAATTACTAGGTGGTATTCCTCATGTACACACAATTTTAGGATTGTGAAATGCCCAAGCATAACACTCCCCCAAAATGGGATAATCCATTAATTTCTCACAAGAGCCAAATAAGATATCAAATATAATCAATTAAGGATCCAATACAAGAAACACACATACATGGTGTGCCACCTAATCATACACAAATATTATTGATACCTCAAGATAATTAAGTGGAAAGCACAACATGTACAAACGTATGGAAGATACAAAACCAACACATGCACAAGGGGGCGAGTAACTTTCAATGTAAAGAGTTTAGCATATGTTACCGCAAGGAAGAACATTGTAAATAGAATATAATTATGATAATCCAAATGGCTTGGCTTGACAATAATAATTGATGAAGATCCCTTAATTCTTCATAATGTATCCAACACTCCAATACCCTCCAAAACACACCTATTGATCAAGTTTTGGCTTGTTGGTCCCCAACCAAGTTGGGTCCTAAGAAGTTAGTCACAATAGTATTGGCAACCCAAATGGTTCTTTTCTTGACACCACATTGGGCACCAACAAATTTGGCAAACACATTGAAACCTCATCCTTACGAAGTGAATAAGCATCATCAATCAAGATAGGATGGGAAGAGGAGATACCAATAGTGCATGAGGAAGAAATGTGCCCCTTCTCACGGCATATGTAGCAAGTTCTACTCTTGCCATATTTCTTCTTAAGTGAAGGCACAACTCAAGGAAGAGCTCGAGTAGTCCTCTTAGGAAGAGGCCCATTAATGACTTGAGGTGGAGCTTGAGGCTGCTTCCCTTGTTGCTTCACACTAGGAGGCTTTTTCTTCAATGGGCAAGATCTAACATGGTGCCCTTCTTCCTTGCACTTGAAGCAAACAATGTTGGCCGGATTATTGACTTGATCTTGGCCATTCTTCTTGTTGTCCTTGTGCTTCAACTTGATAGTGGACTTGTTCTTGACATTGGAGTTGAATCCAAGCCCACTCTTGTCATTCGGGGATTTTTACACACTCAAGATTTTGTTGAGTGCGACCTTCCCTTGATGAGCCCTGAGCTCTTTGATTTCCTCTACATGGTTAGTTTCAACAAATGTACTAGAGGAAGTAGATGCCACATTGTTAGAGCAACAAGGCACGGAATGTAATTCATCATGAGATATAGCATGGTTGTGAGAGGATGAATTACATGGACTAGCACATGGCAATATAATATTTGGAGTAGATATAGTGCTAATGTCCACATGAGGCCCACTAGATGTTAACTTTGACACGATGGCCTCATGAGCTAATTTTAGGCTTCCATGGGAGACTATAAGATCCTCATGCGAGCTCGAGAGCTTATCATGACTTTCTTCTAATTTCCCATAGTTGCTAGTTAGAAAAGCAAGTTGAGCCTTTAGCTCAACATTCTCCTTTAAAATATATGCTTCACAAGAAATAGAGTTAGTAGCACAAGCATCATTATTATTAGCAAGAGGTGAGGGCAACTTGTCAAGCTCTTTTAAATATGAAGCTTTAAGTTGCTCATGTGACTCGGTGAGTTTGATGAGATCCCTCTTAACGACCCGAGAGCCATTTTCGAGGTGCTTAAAATCCTCAACAAGTTTAGCATAAGCAAATTCAAGTTCATCATTTTTAATCTTGAAGGAGTTAGCCACCGCAAGTTCTCTATCATGGTATTCCTTTACTCTAGATAATTCTAGAGTAAAAGTCTCCTTAAGAGATTCTTTGGTGGTTTGTTCTTCTTCAAGGGAGTCCTTTAGTTGTGCAACATCATTAGCATACTCACGCTCAAGTGCAAACTTTTCATCAATTAAGTTTTCTTGCTCCTCAATAAGATCATTGCCTTCTATGGTACAATTCAAGATTTCAAGAAAGTTGGAGGAAGCAATTTTATTTTTGAAGAGAGCGCTATAGACAACCTCTCCCATTTTATTAATAGAGGTAATATCATACTTACTTCTATAATCATCATTATCATCCTCAACCTCATCATCATCATCATGAGATACAATGGGATTCAAAGAGGTTAACTTTGTTCCCTTAGCCATAAGGCACATGTGAGAACCGGAGGAAGGTGATGATGAGATTGCACTTGTAGCTCTCTTCAAGAACTTGTCTTGGACCATAGAATCTTCATTTTCCTCTACATGGTTAGCAACACAAGCACTAGAAGAAATGGAAGCATTTTTATCATGGCAACAAGACAACACAAGCATATCATCCTGAGATTTATTCAAGTCATTTCTACATGATATGCAAGGACTATTAACACAAGCATGTAAGGAGTTTTGAGTGCTAGAGGTGTTAGGGTACAAAGATAGATCATTGCAACTAGATAGGGATGAAGGATTACAAATAGTAAGCACACTATCCAAATTGCAATTTCTATCACCACTCACCATATCATTACCTTATGAAAAGTCACATGTTGGTGAAGTGGTAGAGGATGAGAACTCATCTCGACCGGAAGTGGAAGTAACACAATCATCCTAAAAAATGTTGGACTTGCTATATTTATCTTGAAGCTTGGTCCATATCTCACGAGCACTTGAATAAGGCATGATAGAAGAAAGAACTACATTGCTCACAACATGTAACAGAATTTTAGTAGCTAGAGCATCTATATGAGAGTTCAACGTCTCCTCTAAAGATTCGTTTTGGGTATCCATAGGAGAAGAGAAACCCACATATATATATCCCTCGATAATTGGGTGAATTTCCCCAAATAAATTAAGCATGCGAATTTTCCAAACGTCATAATGTGTGCCATCGAATGTGAGCGTGTCCTTGTGCACAAATCCCCTAGCCGACATCTTTACTCTCAAGGCGGTGAAGCCTAAAATGAGAGACCGGGCTCTGATACCAATTGAAAGGATACGGATGTCGCCTAGAGGGGGGGTGAATAGGAGATTAAAACTTTTCCTAGAGTGGCTCAACAAAGGCGGAATAAAACTAGTGTTTACTTTGTTAAGCACAACCTAGAACAACTAAGGTTCACCTATGTGCACCAACAACTTATGCTAAGCAATACAAGAAACAAAGTGATAGAAAGATATATATTATTTCAAGCACGAAGGCTATCACAATGTAAAGTGCATAAGTAAAGAGCTCAGGTATAGAGATAACCGAGGCACGCGGGGACACCGATATTTTACCGAGTTCCTCCCAACATGGAGTACGTCTCGTTTTGAGAGGGGGTGGTATCAAACCACCAACGCCACAAAAGGCATCCCTTATTCTCCGGTGAATCTCACCCCAATGGGATCGATCCACGCTTCCACTATCGGTGCACTTGTCGGTGGCAACCGAAACCTCTCACAAGGTTGGGGCACTTCTCCACAACTTAATTGGAGGCTCCCAACAAACGCCACAAAAGGCCATAATGCCACTAAGGCCACAAAACCGTCTAGGGTTCCAAGAACCCAAGAGGGACAAACTCCAATGAGCAACTCAAACCAAATCCTCCGAGGAGAACTCAAACCGATGCACCAAATGTAAATGGTAAGAACACCACAAAGATGCTCAAATCCCTCACTCTCAAGTTCCAACAAAGATATCAAAGCTATTGGGGGAACAAGAGAGGAGGAATCAAAGAGAGACACAAAATCCTCCGAAATCTAGATCCCCAAAGATGCACTCACAAAGAGATGAATCGGTTCGATCAAAACGTGGGTCTAGATCTCCTCTCTTTTCCACTCAAATATGGGCAAGAATCATCGAAGGGAAAAGATTAGGCAAACTTCAAGATCTAGAGCAAGTGTGAACAAAGTTTAGCCTAATAGATAAGAGAGAAGCTGACTAAACTAAAAACGGATAAAGCTTAAATAGAGGGCCCAGAAAATCTAGCCGTTGGGGCTAATTTTCGGTCTGAACCGGTAGTACCGGTTTTGACCGGTAGTACCGCCCGGTAGCAGGTCAACGGAGCAGAGCAGCAAGTGGGCGCATGGCAGAGTGGGGCCAACCAGGGGCCAGCAGGAGCCGGTCGTGTGCAAGCAGACGTGCAAGTGGGCAGCAGCGAGAGCAGCAAATGCGGTTGCAGCGCGCGCCGTACGTGCAAGTGGGCACCGCAAAGAATGCGCAGGAGCGAGGCAAGAAGGCAGCGAAGCGGCAGCAAGGCAGCGCGCAACGGGCCAAGATGCAGCAGCAGCGCGACGGCAGCGGGCCCGTGCGGGATATGGTCAACGCGGGCGGGGCTCGCGCGAGCGAGATCAAGCGCGCGGGTGGGCTGACGTGGCGAGGCAGGCTGGGCTGGAGTACATCAGATCTACCTGGGAAATAAAAACTGGGCCGGCGGGTAGTACCGGTCCACCCGGGTGGTACTACCGGCCCGGTCCGGTAGGACCGGAAAATGGTACTGGGCCAGAGTGAAGTGAGCTGCGCGCGCCAGGCACGAGCGATACTGGGCTGCGGTAGTACCGCTCGGCCTAGACAAGATATTTTTCTTTTTCTTTTTCAATTTAAATAAAGCAAATATACAAAAGGTCATAACTTTTGATTGGAGACTCCAATTTCACCCGATTCCAATTGCGTTGGATTAAGGACAACAAGGGCTTTCCAATAAAAAGTGGAAATATTGATTATCACCAAGTGAGAGTGTATCAACTAATATAATGTGAGATACCTCACTTGGTGAGACACAGGAAAATCGCATAGATGAAAATCACAACAAGATATAAAAGAGAGATCCGATTTTGATGAACAAGAGCTTGTTATGGCGATTACCACAAGCTCTAAATCCTAACATGGATAAGACCAAATAGCAACCAAATATGATGATGTAAGTATGCAAAGGTTTGAGCTCTCTCCGAACGATGTGATCGAGTTACTCATTTGAGAGCCCCTCTTGATAGTATGGTTATCTATCCTAAACCCGGTCTCCTACACACAACAAGAGACCGGCAAAAGGGAAAACCTATCAAGATTATACCTTTGCCTTGAGCATTCCACTTGATCTTGATGTAGATGGTCTTTCCCTTCTCAAGATGGAACGCCTTTCTTAATTCCTCATCATCGACCTGGCATATTGAGCTTGCATAACATATCTTCTTTGCATTTCATCGACCTTGAAGCCAACACATGCTCTAAGCGATGCCAATGGACAAATCCTACAATTTAAACTTAATACACACATTAGTCCATAAAGATTGTCATTAATTACCAAAACCACACATGGGGGCCCAACATGTTCTTTCAGGTGTTCTCCTTAGATAAACAAACATGGCATGCTGGGTAAACAAATTACAACAGGGCAATTGATAGGACTGAGCAAGGCATACCAATGCAATACTAGACATTCATGATCCTATGGGATTCGATTGGGCAATACAACAAGATACATATACCGCCATCCAACTGCATCTATGACTATAAATCCACCTTCAGGTTATCATCCAAACCCCCTCTGGTATTAAGTTGCAAGCAACATATTACTTCTTTAAGCAAAGTGTGTAAGGTAAACAATACAATTGTTCCATGAACAAAGGATTGTTGTTTTGTCCCTAGTAGCAACAACACATCTACATAGTAATCTCAATATCCATCGGATCCCTACAAACACAACATGCATGATTACAAATAGATGATCTTGATCATGAACGGAGCTCACAAGATCTAAACATGGTAGCACAAAGGAGGAGATACAACCATCTAGCTACTACATGGACCCGTAGTCCAAGGTGGAACTACTCACGCTTCATACTGGAGGCTGGCATGATGAATAAGAAGGCCTCCGGGATGATCTCCCCTCCGGCAGTGTGCCGGGAAGAGCTTCAGATCCCCCGATATAGGGGCGATGGTGGCGGCGTCTACAGACGGTTTCGTGGAATATTGATCGGGTACTTAGGGTTTATGGATCGGGGGGTCTTTATAGGCGAAGAGGTGAGGCAGGGGGCGTCCTGGGTGGTCACACCCCCAGGCGCGGCTAGCGCTAGCCCGCGCCGCCAGGGGGTGTGGCCCCTGGTAACTCCACTACGTATCGTACTATGGCTCAGTGTTCCCCAAGGTAAAATATTGACTTTGGCTTTTGTCCCGTCCAATTCCAAGAATATTGATTTTCTGACTTTCTGGAACCAAAAACAGAAGAAAACTGGCAACTGGCACTATAGCATCTTGTTAATAGGTTATGTAAGATCCCTAAAATCATGTTTTCAAAGCTTTGCATATCATCCATGCATTCATGATCATTTAGGGTTCAATTTCAAAGTCATTACAAAAACAGAAGCATTTGGGTGCTTGTTATTTTATGTAAACAAGCATTGATTCAATGCTACTCTCTAGTGATAGAATATTTGTTTTAAAAACCATTATTGTATGTTCAAAGATTTGTTTGATGAGTTCCAAGCTTGGAAAAAATTTTGGTATTAAAACCATTTTCAAATCTTTATCAAATCATGTGCTAAGGCACTGCTTATTTTGAATATTTTCAAAAGGACCAAGCAAGTCTAATGAGATAGCAAGGTTTTATGCCAAAAAATATGAAGTTTACACTTTACAAAAATCTAGAAAAGTTTGGAATTAAAATGCTTTTGAATTTGTTTGAAAAGGTTTCCTGAAAATCGATTTAGAAAAACAAAAGAGAACAGAAAATAGAACCGGGCCTAGCGCCACGTTTTCGGCCCAACAGACAAAGCAGCTCACCCGGGCCACTCCTCTCTCTGCCTTTCTCCAGCCGCGCAGAACCTACCCCCTAGCCACTGACCGATGGGCCCCGTCCATGTCACTGTCATCTTCCCCAAATCTCGCGCGAAAACACGTCGACGCTGCCGTTGATAGCGCGGGGTAATTGCCATTGATTCAGTAGGCGTTTCCTGCCGAGCCTCTGCCTACTTAAACCCCTCTACACCGCGAGTCTTTCCCCTCACTTAGCACCCCCACTCCGCCACCAGGCTGCCGACAATTCGAGCTGCAACGCCGCTGCCCGACGCACTCCGGCGACCTATTCCGGTGAACCCCGTGCTCCCCTTCACCTCTCATTCATACAAGATTTCTTGCCATGCCCGTGCGCATCTTCTCACACCTTTGGTTTGCTCTATAATGCCCCAGGTCGTCATCTCTGTCGAAGCCTGCGAACGACCGAAGCGCCGTCCAACTCCGGCAAACAATCACGGTAAATCCAGACCACCCCTTGACCCCTAGTTCTGACGACTGTGCTCGCAGTGACCTTACGCACCTCCTAATGCATCTGGTTCATTCTAGGGTGGTTCAAATCTTCGGCAACGTCCACGACTTCAAGCACCCGACACCGTGCACAACTCCGACGAGCCCCAGCGACCTCCACAGTGCGCCCCTGTCCCTCCCTCGACCACCTTGAGCTTCACTGCAGTCCCGCGAACACGGTAAGCACCTCCACTCCTTCCCGCGTGACCTAAATCGCCAGCAACGTCTCTGACAGAGCCGCCGCCGCCACTCGCCGCCGCTGGCGCTGCCAGACTTTGGTCGTTTGGTCCATAGCCGTTAGATCCAGATCCAACGAGTACGATAGATCACTTAACGAAACGTTTTCTTTAGATCTGAGCCGCACCGTGTCACTTAAATCATACGGCCCACATCGATCGATCTGTGCGAATTGGTATCAGCCAATCAGAACACGCCGCGTGGCTAGGGTTTAGATTTAAAAACAGAATTTAGATCTATTAGTGATTCAAACTTGTAAAATTCATAACTTTTGATCCCCACGTTCAAATTTTACAAATTTTATATCATTGGAATCAGGAGAGAAAATCCTATCTGGTCATGAAATGTGTTTAATGTTTTTCCTCTGAAAAATGGTTGTTTTTACGGAAACTTGTGTAAGCTTATTTTGGTTATATAAATGATTTGAAAAATGTTTTAAAGATCAAATAAAGTCTATTTTGAGTATCTTGGACTTGTTTATGTTATAGTACCCTTTACTTGTCTTGTTTGGTCTAGAAAAATCATCACATGGCATTTGCATGCATTCATATATTTTTGTTTGTATATTTTGTTATGTGATTTTGTGCCATTATTTTATGTGTAGATTTTGGTGCAAATAGTGATTGTGGTTGTGAAGATTGTTGCAACTCCCCAAACTACCAAGGCAAGTGGTGCTTCATGTTTCCATTCCAATATTTTTCCTATGCATTAGAAATATTTTGTATAGGGCTTGCATGATTATTTTGCTAAGTATCTATATGCTATGCTTGGGAAATCCTAGTAGTTGTAGCAATGTTAGAGTTTCCTCTAAGTTAAGGTACTTGCTATTTCCATGATTAGCCTAGCTAGTAGCAACCAAGGGTGGTTTTTATAATCATGCTATGAGAAATATTTCTAAGTCCTTGGACTTAAGTTTTGCTTAATAAAACAACTAAGTGAATGAAACACCTGGGTGGAATGGAAAGACTGGTTTGTGTTGAGTGGATACACAAGGCCCATTTCTATGGTTTACCTTGTGTATCTTACTTGTGGAAAGCCACCCAGGAACAAAGGGATTTGAGATGCCAAATGTTAAGAAGCTTCTAGTGCAGCCACATGGCATTATGGGCTCTGCCTGGATCATATAGGTTGCAATAACTTAGCCATTTGGACAGTTGGTGGTAGTGGGATGATAGGTTTGGAGCGCGTCCATTTGGTCTAAGGGAAGGCTTCTGAAAGGTCCTGTCTTGGTGAAAATCAAGTCTTGTGGGGAAAGTGCACAACCTCTGCAGATGGAAGAATCTAAGTACTTAGCCATGTCCTTGGTATCGGACAACTTGAGCATCAAGACATGGAAGCTATCAAGAATCTCCTCATCCCAATTTTCTAAGTTAAAACTTTTGGTTGAACAGGGGTGAAGGCTCACCAATTTCTATTGGTGATTCCTTGTGAAGTTTTGTCAAAGAAAAACTTAGTGATTTGAACTAATAGGAAAAACCTATTTTGAGCAAAGCAAGCCTAAGCTACACTTAGCCAAATTCATGTAGTAACTAGATACTAAAATTTTTCTAAGGTATCACTTGCCAATACTATTCCAATGTATCGACCCACTCTGGCTGTAACTTGTGATGTTGCAGGTTATTCTGATGATGATTAGGGGTTATGAGTCTACACTCAACATGCTTGCCTGTGGCACATGAAGATGAAGACTTATTTATCTTATTCTATATTTGAACTCTTGTATTAGGCCTATGGCCATGGAGTTTGTAAAAGACTATGTTTGTCTCTGAAATGATATGTAATAATGACCTTTGTTTCTGTGTACTTCATCTTAAACTGTGGATGCTAGCATTGATCCAGGGACTAGCATTGCAATCACAGGGATCCTTACCTTTATAAAGGGAGGGATCTTACAGATGGTATCAGAGCACTGTGTTGCCTGTAGGATTATGACCCTAGGATTGGATTAGAAACCACTAAGGAAAATTTTTCAACAATTTCCACACTTGTCTTCTCGTAAACTTTTCTAATTCTTATTTCTCATCTCTATTTGTAGATGAACTCCATCAACGAAGCTGTAAGGAAGGTGCCACTCATGACCATGACCTTAGAGTGTGAGACTGAATTTCCAAAGGCCCTCAAGAACCTTATGGTTACCATGGGGATACATGGTGCAGCTGTGTACAAAGGTTTCCCTGTGATGGATGAGGGAGAAGATGAAGGGTTCGCAACATAGAAAACAAAAATTTTCCTACGAGGTGAACTATATACCAAGATCTATTTATACTAGATACAAACAATGGGCGGATGTATATCCGTAGAGAACATACCCTTGAAGACCGACAAAGTTTAACGAGTCCAAACTCGTGGTTGATGTAGACGATCTCTTGCCGATCTCAAGATCGAGAGGAAGTCCTAGCGCCGCAAATCAGCAGCGCATCCGTGCTCGCACACACTTTCGAGGCACCGAGCAACCTCCGCCTCCTCGCTCCAGATGCAGGAAGCACAACTCTTTCTTGCCGAATAGCCACGGGAACATGTATCTCGCTAGTCCGAGACCATGGGGATAAATTCTAGAGGGAGAGAGATCCTTCACGAGGAGGTGTGTGTGAGAAGTGAGAGGAGGGGCTCCTTTATAGGAGGGGGGGAACCCCAAGGGGTGGCCGGCGCATGGGGCTGCCCCTGCCCTCCCTCTTCATGTGGGTGGACACTCCACTCACAAAACTCCATCAAATTCCCTCCACTCAAAAGTCCACTCAAAAACCCATTAAATTTCCACCAAATTTAATGCAATCTCTCATTAAATAAAACTCTTTTATTTTATTCAGAATTTTGTCAATTACTTTAATGACAAACATTCAAATAACCCTTGCTAGAATTCTATTTCACATGCATAACCACTTTATGCAATTTCACCCAAAACCTGTTTTCGGTATCTAGTGAAATAAATTCGCGCTTGTTTATTCTTTCGGCATGAAACATTTGCTCCAATTGGATGTCGGTGTCTCTTAAGTGTGTCACCCTACGGTTCGTGAATAATGCGGACATGATCGAGACCCTCTCGATCAATAATCGAAGCGGGATCCGAGACCCATCTTGACTCCCACACATTCAACGATGACTTTCTTGTGATCGTCGGAACCTTTTACGCTAGTATCTTAATCCCTTTGTCTCACGATATATTACATGTCCGAGATTCGATCATCGGTATCTCCATACCTAGTTTGATCTCGCATCGACATGCACTCTTTTCGCTCCGTGATATAACATTCTAGTGATCAAATCACTTGCTTGCAAGCTAATCAATGTGATATCACCGAGAGGGCCCAGAGTATATCTATCATCATCGGGATGAACAAATTCCACTCTCGATCCATGAGCCTCAACATAACACTTTATTAGTTCGAACCCATCTTTATAATCACCCACATACAGGTGACGTTTGATGTTATCAAGAAACTCTTCCGGTGTTAGTGATTGACATGATCTCATGGTCTAAGGATTAGGATCACTTCCTAAGTTGTTATAGCAATATAAACTCAATGACTTTGATCGTAATGCTATACTTCGGATGAATGTTCATCACATCATTACACTAATGTTGTGATCTCGTTATTAACAACATCCAATGTCCATGATCAGGAAACCTTGATCATCTTGTTAATCAACGAGCTAGTTTATGAGAGAGGCTTAACTAGGAACTTTCTGTTTGTTTATTAAACACACATGTATTAACGTTTCCGTATTAATACAATTATAGCATGCAAAATAAACATCTATCATATACTTGGAATACATATAATAAACAATTTATTATTGCCTCTCAGGGCATATTCCCTTCAGTCTCCCACTTGCACTAGAGACAATAATCTAGTTACATAGTGATATATCTAACACCCATTGAGTTCTGGTGTTGATCATGTTTTGCTCTAGGGAGAGTTTTAGTCAACGGATCTGCTACATTGAGATCCGTATGTACTTCTAAATCTTTATATCTCCATCCTTGACATGCTCATGGATGGAGTGAAACCGCGCTTAATATGCTTGGAATGCTTGTGAGACCTTGGCTCTTTGGCATTGGCAATGGCACCATTGTTGTCACAATAGATCACCATTGGGTCCAACGTTTGCCACAACTCCTAGTTCGGATATGAACTCCTTCATCCAAAGCGCTCTGAGCCGCTTGGCAAAGAACATATTCGGCCTCCGTTGTTGATCCCGCTACCACAGGTTGTTTGGAGCTCCTCCAACTAACCGCTCCGCCATTCATGAGAAATACGTATCCGGATTGAGACTTAGAGTCATCCGGATCGGTGTCAAAGCTAGCGTCGACATAACACTTAGCAACGAGCTCTTCTTCACCTCTGTATACAAGAAACATATCCTTAGTTCTTCGTAAGTACTTAAGGATATTCTTGACCGCTATCCAGTGTTCCGAACCTGGATCCGATTGGTACCTACTAGTCAAACTAATAGCGTGTGCCACATCCGGTCTTGTACATAGCATGGCGTACATTATAGAGCCTATGGCTGAAGCATAGGGGACTTTGTCCATTATCTCTCTTTCTTCCGCCGAAGCCGGACTTTGAGTCTTACTCAATGTCTTGCCTTGCAACATAGGTAAGAACCCCTTCTTACTTCCGTCCATTTTAAACTTCTTTAAAATCTTATCAAGGTATGTACTTTGCGATAGCCCTATTAGGCGCCTAGATCTATCTCTATAGATCTTTATGCCTAATATGTATGACGCTTCACCTAGGTCCTTCATTGAAAATTTGCTGTTTAGATAACTTTTAACACTGTTTAAAAGTTCTATATCATTTCCGATCAATAATATGTCATCCACATATAATATCAGAAATGCCACATTGCTCCCACTCACTTTCTTGTAAATACAAGCTTCTCCATAAGTTTGGACAAATCCAAACTCTTTGATCACCTCATCAAAGCGGAGATTCCAACTTCGTGATGCTTGCTTCAATCCATAGATGGATCGCTGAAGCTTGCACACCTTGTTAGCATCCTTAGGATCGACAAAACCCTTTGGTTGTATCATATACAACTCTTCTTCAATATTACCATTGCATCCATCTGCCATATTTCATAATCGAAATATGCAGCAATTGCTAACATAATCCTAACTGACTTTAGCATCGCTACGGGAGAGAAAGTCTCATCGTAGTCAACTCCTTGAATTTGTCTAAACCCCTTTGCGACAAGTCGAGCTTTATAGATGGTCACATTACCATCGATCGTTTTCCTTTGAAAATCCATTTGTTCTCCACGGCCTTTCGGTCGTGAGGTAATTCCACCAAGTTCCAAACTTGATTTTCATACATGGATTCCATCTCGATTTCATGGCTTCTAACCATTTGTTGGAATCCGGGCTCATCATCGCTTCTTCATACGTCGCAGGTCATTATTTTCATCAACCATGAAATTTATGACAGATTTCCGTGACTCGGAGCCGCAGCGTCTGCTTGACATGCGAGGTTCGGTAGTATTCTCTTCGGAGTTTCATGATCATTATCATTAGTTCCTTCTTCAACAGGTGGAGCCAACTCGAACAACTTCCGCTGCGCTACTCGCCATACTTTGAAGAGAAGGTTCCACAACCTCTTCGAGTTCTACCTTCCGACTACTCACACCTTTCGAGAAACTCTTTCTCTAGAAAGGATCCATTCTGGCAACAAAAACCTTGCCCTCGGATCTCGTGATAGAAGGAATACCCAATAGTTTCTTTAGGGTATCCTATGAAGACGCATTTTTCCGCTTTGGGTTCGAGTTTATCCGGTTGAAGTTTCTTCACATAAACATCGCAACCCCAAACTTTAAGAATGACAGCTTAGGTTTGTTTCCAAACCACAATTCATACGGTGTCTTTTCAACGGATTTAGATGGTGCCCGATTTAAAGTGAATGCAGCAGCTTTCTAGTGCATAACCCCAAAATGACAACGGCAAGTCCGTCGGAGACATCATAGATCGAACCATATCTAATAAAGTACGACACGACGTCCGACACACCATTTCATTGTGGTGTTCCGGCAGTGTGAGTTGTGAAACAATTCCACACTCTTTCATGTGAGTGCTAAACTCGTAACTTAGATATTCACCTCCACGGTCGAATCAGAAATTTGATCTGTCTATTACGATGATTTTCAACTTCATTCTGAAATTCCTTGAACTTTTCAAAGGTTTCGGACTTGTGTTTCATCAAGTAGATATAACCATATCTACGCAAATCATCCGTGAAAGTAACAAAAATAACGATATCCACCTCGCGCCGACACACTCATTGGACCACATACATCGAATGTATGATTTCCAATAAATCATCGCCTGCTCCATTGAACCGAAAACGGCGTTCTAGTCATCTTGCCCATAAGGCATGGCTCACATGTATCAAATGATTCATAATCAAGTGATTCCAAAAGTCCATCCGAATGGAGCTTCTTCATGCGTTTAATGCCAATATGACCTAGACGGCAGTGCCACATATATGCGGATATATCATCATTAAGTTTAATCCTTTTAGCATCAACATTATGAATATGTGTAACATTATCATCGAGATCTAACAAAAATAAACCATTCATCATCGGTGCATGACCATAAAAGATTTCATTCATATAAATGGAACAACCATTGTTCTCAGATTTAAATGAATAACCACTTTGCATCAAACATGATCCAGATACAATGTTCATGCTCAGTGCAGGCACCAGATAACATTTATTTAAGTTTATGAATAATCCCGATGGTAAGTGGAGAGGCAGCGTTCCGACGGCGATCACATCAACGTTTGATCCATTGCCGACACGCATCTTGACCTCACCCCTTGCTAGCGGTCGCTGACCCACGATTCGAGTTACAAATATTAGCAACGAACCGGTATCAAATACCCGTGTGCTACTGCGAGCACTAGTCAAGTACACATCAATAACATGTATATCATATATACCTTTGTTTGCCTTGCCGGCCTTCTTATCCGCCAGATACTTGGGGCGATTGCTTCCAAATGGCGATCCCTTACAATAGTAGCACTCATCGGACTTAGGTCCAACTCGGGTTTCTTTTCAGCGGCAACAGCTTGCCGCCCTTACTTCCTTCCGCTTTTCCCTTCTTGTCTTTCTTGAAACCAGTGTTCCTATTGATCATCAACACTTGATGTTCCTTTTGATCTCCACTTCAGCTTTTAAGCATTGTAAGCTCGGGAGAGACTTCTTCATGCCTTGCATATTATAGTTTATCACGAAGCTCTTATAGCTAGGTGGCAGAGACTGCAGAACACGATGGATTCCTAAGTCAATGGGAATCGTTATTCCCAAGGACACAAGCTTATCGGTAACCCGACATCTTGAGTACATGCTCACTAACGGAGTGCTCTTCCATCATGCAGCTAAAGAACTTTTACGAAGCATTCTAGCTCTCTGAAGCATGTGTGTCGAAAATCATTTTCAACTCACCCATTGTATCAAAAGCATTGCCGTTTGAAACGTTTTGAAGTTCGGCTCTAGCCCATACAATATGCCGCAATGAACTAAGTTGTGGTCCTCCTGACGAGTCTGATAGACATTCTTCTCCTCGTCAGGGGCATCATCAAAAGGTGGGGGGCCTAACGGCGCTTCTAGCACATATTGCTTTTGTGCAGCAGAGAGGAGAATCCTCAAATTCATGGCCCATTCAGTAAAGTTGCTACCGTTCGTTGCTAGTTTCTCTTTCTCCAAAAACGCATTGAAATTAAAAGCAGGTGGTGCCATCTACAACAGAATTTGTAAAGTTTAGACTAAGTGTATGATAGATTGAGTTCAACTAATCTATATTGCGAATGAACTCCCACTCAAAAGCGACATCCCTCGTGTCCTTTTGGTGATTACATGAACCAAATCCACTACACCAAGTCCGATCATCACGTGAGTCGGTATAGCTTCAAAGGCGAGCATCAAATGGGCATCATATCAACTATATGACTCATGCTTAACCTTTCGGTCTGTGTTCCGAGGCCATGTCTGTACATGCTAGGCTCGCCAAGTTAGAACCTTAGTATTTGCGTGTGTAACTGTTTTACACCCGAAGTATGGTCGAGGATCCAAGAACACCCGATCATCACGTGATGTCTTGGAGCGACGAAAACATAATCGGTGCATACTAAAGGAAGAACACATTCTTATCTTGATATTTAAATGAGGGATCATCTTATTATGCTTAACAAAGCGCTAAACAAGCAATATAAGATGCAATCAAACATCATATGTTTATCAGTGAAATTATATGGTTCCCGCAGATGATCTCTATCATGTGCATCGTGGTATGATCACTATCATACCTATATGTAAATCCAAAGTCTATGGATTTTACGCTATGTGTGTTAAGAGTATCATCTCATACTTCTACTTACAACACTACCATATCATAACACTAGCCCAAAGAACAATCTAAACTAGACGCCTCTAATTTATCCATTGCAAGTTTTACGTGGCTTAGGGCTTCGAGATAGAACCGTTCTTACCTACGAACATGAACCACAACGAGGATAATCAAATTGTTGACAACTCGCTGCAAAATAGATATTGACTATAGTAGGAGAGAGGACACCCGCTAGCCACTTATGCAAACTAGTTGCATGTCAAGCGTGGAACAGGTCTCATGTGCGAGGACATGTAAAGTTTGTCCGGCCGCTTCATCCCACTATGCCACCAATATCCAAAATCACAAGAAAGGAGCAACAACATGATCATCATGCCCACATACTCATATGTGTACTACCGTGTAAAGTATCTACGCATAGATCCGCTCGATACCCTTTGAAGGGTTCGCAACATAGAAAACAAAAATTTTCCTACGAGGTGAACTATATACCAATATCTATTTATACTAGATACAAACAACGGGCGGATGTATATCCGTAGAGAACATACCCTTGAAGACCGACAAAGTTTAACGAGTCCAAACTCGTGGTTGATGTAGACGATCTCTTGCCGATCTCAAGATCGAGAGGAAGTCCTAGCGCCGCAAATCAGCAGCGCATCCGTGCTCGCACACACGTTCGAGGCACCGAGCAACCTCCGCCTCCTCGCTCCAGCGATGCAATGAAGCACAACTCTTTCTTGCCGAATAGCCACCGGGAACATGTATCTCGCTAGTCCGAGACCATGGGGGATAAATTCTAGAGGGGGAGAGAGATCCTTCACGAGGAGGTGTGTGTGAGAAGTGAGAGGAGGGGCTCCTTTTATAGGAGGAGGGGGGGAACCCCAAGGGGGTGGCCGGCGCATGGGGGCTGCCCCCTTGCCCTCCCCTCTTCATGTGGGTGGACACTCCACTCACAAAACTCCATCAAATTCCCTCCACTCAAAAGTCCACTCAAAAAACCCATTAAATTTCCACCAAATTTAATGCAATCTCTCATTAAATAAAACTCTTTTATTTTATTCAGAATTTTGTCAATTACTTTAATGACAAACATTCACAAATAACCCCTTGCTAGAATTCTATTTCACATGCATAACCACTTTATGCAATTTCACCCGAAAACCTGTTTCGGTATCTAGTGAAATAAATTCCTGCGCTTGTTTATTCTTTCGGCATGAAACATTTGCTCCAATTGGATGTCGGTGTCTCTTAAGTGTGTCACCCTACGGTTCGTGAATAATACGGACATGATCGAGACCCCTCTCAGATCAATAATCAGAAGCGGGATCTGGAGACCCATACTGACTCCCACACATTCAACGATGACTTTCTTGTGATCGTCGGAACCTTTTACGCTAGTATCTTAATCCCTTTGTCTCACGATATATTACATGTCCGATATTCGATCATCGGTATCTCCATACCTAGTTTGATCTCGTTGCCGACATGCACTCTTTTCTCGTTCCCGTGATATAACATTCTAGTGAGCAAATCACTTGCTTGCAAGCGAATCAATGTGATATCACCGAGAGGGCCCAGAGTATATCTATCCGCCATCGGGATGAACAAATTCCACTCTCGATCCATGAGCCTCAACATAACACTTTATTAGTTCTGAACCCATCTTTATAATCACCCGTTACGGTGTGACGTTTGATGTTATCAAGAAACTCTTAGGTGTTAGTGATTGACATGATCTCATGGTCTAAGGATTAGGATCACTTGTAAGTTGTTATAGCAATATAAACTCAATGACTTTGATCGTAATGCTATACTTCGGATGAATGTTCATCACATCATTACACTAATGTTGTGATCCCGTTATTAACAACATCCAATGTCCATGATCAGGAAACCTTGATCATCTTGTTAATCAACGAGCTAGTTTATGAGAGAGGCTTAACTAGGAACTTTCTGTTTGTTTATTAAACACACATGTATTAACGTTTCCGTATTAATACAATTATAGCATGCAAAATAAACATCTATCATATACTTGGAATACACATAATAAACAATTTATTATTGCCTCTCAGGGCATATTCCCTTCAGAAGAATATTGGTGGGTGCAACTTCACTTGTACAAAAACAAGGAAGAGAACCACAAGGAATCAGGATTCTGCATGGTCACCAACTCAGTGATGCACACCACATTCTTTGATTCTGCAAGGGATGCAGCTTGGAAGGCCATCAAGGAGCTTGCTGAAAGACTCAAGTGAAGAATGCTTAACACCCAAAATGACCTTAGGGAAGAAAAGAAGCATACCAAGAGTTGGAAACTACCAACCAACAACTAAGGGAAGACATCATAGACTTGATTTTGGAATCTTGTGAACAAGATAGGCAGATGGCTACTAAGGATGCTTTGATAGCCATTTTGTCTAGTGAGTGAGAGTTGCAATATACCTCGTTAGTTGGACCACCACACTTATCATTTCCTTTCCAATTTTTTTTGTCTAAGTTATGTTGAACCTTGGATGCTTGTAATGGATTTATGTATACCATGACTTGTGTGTTTGGTTTGCAAATGATATGCTTGTGCTACCCTGTTTTGTGTTTTTCTGTTGATGTTATTTCTAACTTTTCTCTATCTTATAAAATAGATGCCTAATGTTACTATCAGCACGGCTGAAGAGTTCAAGGGAACTCATTTTGGCACTCGTCTTATTGAGCTCACTAGTGTGCTCAATCTTCCGCTTCCTAGCATCATGATGCTTCCCTTCACCAAGTTCGAGAGGAAGGACCTTTGGGGCTTCAAGGTTACTCATCCAGGACGCCAGACTAAGCCAGCCACGGAGGCTATTACCTTCAAGATCATGCATGATGACAAGGAGAGAGGCCTAGAGGTAGTCATGCAGGACTTACTTGGGCGTTTTCTAGGGAGACACTCTCGGGAGATTAGAGGTACTCACTTTCACGCCTTCGGTAGACGTGACGAGGATGGTGAGGCCATTGACTTCTAGGATACTGCTAGAGAGATGGCAGAGCCGATTCGTCTATACCTCCAGGACTTAGAGGTTCTTCTTAGGCACCTAGATACTGATAGGACCAACGTCATGCTTAGCAATGACGAACTCCAGGTGCAGCTTCGTGAGAAGGACAAGCTCTTTGCGGAGAAATATGAGATAGTCAAGGAAATGGAGGCCAAGTTTGAGAGTCAGGATAGAAAGTTCAAGAGTCAATAGAAAAGAGTCCAAGATAGGAACAAGAGGATTCGAGAGATGACTGCAGAACTAGAGGCCAAGGACTTCGAGCTCGAGCATCAGCAAGTGGTGATTGAGAGACTTCGTTCATAGAAGATGGCTCTCAAAGCCAAGGTAGAGGCCTTGACTACCAATGTCGAGGAGTACAAGACCGCTATGGAGAATGCAGGTTTTACACTTGTCGATGAGGAGGTTGATGCAGAGGAGTAGTGATGACTACTCATTTACTTATTATTTACCATGCTTTTGATTATTGAGTCGCAATGACCATCCAACATGTGGATGGCTTGCCATTGGTGTGTTTGCTTTTCAAAACTTTTGTCTATGTTGTTGAACTTTTGTTATTATGATGCTTGTTTGTGTTTGTCTATGTGATGTATTGTGCATGTTAAGCATCTATGTGTATCTCATTCTTATCCTTATGAAAACCACAGATGCCTCCTCGACATGCCAATCCTAACCCGAACAACAACAATGTCACCCCAGAGATGCAGCAGCTGCTGACAGCTCAGACACAACTGATGCAGATGATGACCACCTTTATGCATAATCAGAACAACAACAATAACAACAACAATCAGAACAATCCACCAAGTTTTGACATGCTCACCAGATTCCTAAGACTGAGGCCAGCAAAGTTCTCAGGAACTACTGATCCCATGGTGGACAATGATTGGCTACACTCGGTGAACAAGGATTTGGTAACTGTTGGCTGTACTGATGAGGAGAAAGTCAGGTTTGCAGTGCATTTGTTGGAAGCACCAGCAGCTACTTGGTGGGATAACTTCCAGATCACCACTCCTATTAAGGATGTGACATGGGCTATCTTTGAAGATGGTTTCCGTACAGCTCACATCTCATCCGGAGTGATGAGTTTGAAGAAAGAGTTTCATAACTTGAAGCTGCGCCACCACAGCGTGGCAGAATATATTGAGGAGTTCAACAATCTGGCGCGTTATGCACCGGATGAAGTTGAGACTGATGCTAAGAGGAAAGAGAAGTTCCTCGAAGGATTGAATGATGAACTGAACCTGCAACTATCTGTGGCCTATGTCCCCACTTATCAGTCTCTTTGTGACAAGGCTGCCATCTTGGAGAGCAAGATGAAACAGGTTGAAAGCAGGAAGAGGAAACACTCTAACAGCTCGGGATCGTCTCACAAGCGTTCCCATTATGATGATAGTGGGAGTTCTGGATCCCACAAGCATGGAAAGTACAACAGCCACCACAACCACAACCATCATCATGACAACAAACATCATCGTAGTCATGACAATGACAAGTACAAGAATCACAAGGGTGGATACAAGAACCACCACAATGGAAGTGGAAGTGGTAGTGGAAGCCAGCCTGTCAAGAAGGATCTTAGTCAGGTTGAATGTTTCAAGTGCAAGAAGATGGGAAATTATGCAAATGAATGCCCACAAAAGAAAGTTGAAGGACCCAACAAACCCAACCCTTTCCAAAAGGGACAAGTGAACCACATCAATGTGGAAGAAATTTATGAGGAGTCCGATGCTGTGGCTGGTAAGTTCAAACTCAATTCTATTCCAGCACTTGTTCTTTTTGATACTGGTGCATCACATTCATTCATATCAAAAGCATTTGTTGATAGAAATGGGTTTCCAACTGAAAACATTGGGTGTCCAATAAAAGTAAGTTCTCCAGGTGGAGATATGATAGTGAGTCTTGGATGCCAGGATCTAGTAATACAGTTTGGAAAGCATAAGTTTCCAGTGAGTCTGATAATCCTAGATTCCTAAGGACTGGATATAATTTTGGGAATGGATTGGATGACCAAGTATGAAGGAGTACTAGATTGTGCTAATCGAACTGTTGCACTCACAACCCCGGAAAAGAAACGGATAAGATTCAAGTCTAACTTTGAATCGAAAGGGAGTAAGCTAAATTCTCTTAAGGGGGTTAGCATAGACAGTGTGCCAATTGTGAGTGAATATCCAGATGTGTTTCCGGAAGAATTGCCAGGAATGCCACCAGATATAGATGTGGAATTTCTGATCGATTTGTTACCAGGATCTGGACCAATAGCGAAGAGACCGTACAAGATGTCAGTTGATGAGTTGAAAGAACTCAAGAAGCAACTTGGAGAACAGTTGCAGAAAGGATTTATCCAAACAAGTTCTTCGTCTTGGGGAGCACCAGTTTTGTTTGTGGAAAAGAAAGATAGAAGTCAAAGATTATGCATAGATTACTGTTCACTCAACGAGGTGACTATCAAGAACAAATACCCTTTGCCTAGAATCAATGACTTATTTGATCAGCTAGAAGGAGCCTGTGTTTTCTCAAAGATTGATCTCCGATCAGGTTATTTTCAGCTTAAGATAAGGTAACAAGACATACCTAAGACAACTTTCACCACTAGGTATGGATTGTATGAGTATACCGTGATGCCATTTGGTTTGACCAATGCACCAGCATACTTCATGAATATGATGAACAAGGTGTTCATGGAGTTCCTTGACAAGTTTGTTGTCATATTCATCGATGACATTTTGATCTACTCCAAGAGCAAAGAAGAACATGAAGGACATTTGCGTTTGATACTTGAGAAGCTTAGAGAGCATAAGCTGTATGCCAAATTCAGCAAGTGTGAATTTTGGTTGAATGAAGTTGGATTTCTTGGACACGTTGTGTTAGGAGATGGTGTAGCAGTAGATCCTGCTAAAATGTCAGTTGTAACTGAATGGGAATCTCCTAAGTCAGTAAAAGAGGTTCGTAGTTTCCTTGGCTTGGCAGGATACTACAGAAGATTTATTGAGATTTTCTCCAAAGTAGCTAAACCAATGACAGAGCTACTAAATAAAGACAAGAAATTTGCTTGGTCGGAAGGATGTGAACTCAGTTTCCAAGAATTGAAGAAGATACTAGTGACAGCACCAGTCTTATGTCTGCCAGATTTGGAGAAGGATTTCCAAGTGTATTGTGATGCATCTCATCATGGATTAGGTGCAGTGCTAATGCAATAAGGGAAAGTTGTGGCTTATGCCTCGAGACAACTCAAAACTCATGAGCTAAATTATCCTACTCATGACTTAGAGTTAGCCTCTATTGTCCATGCACTCAAAACATGGAGACACTATCTTTTGGGAAAGCGATGTGAAGTGTTCACAGATCACAAAAGTTTGAAGTATATCTTCACCCAGAAAGAAATCAACATGAGACAAAGAAGATGGCTACAACTCATCAAGGACTATGACTTGAGTTTGCAATACCACCCCGGTAAAGCAAATGTTGTAGCAGATGCTCTAAGACGTAAGGTTTTTGTGAATGGCCTTACTAAGGGAGAGTTGCCAGATGATCCGTGTACTCAATTTAGAGATCTCAGATTGGAGATTGTGCCTGAAGGACATCTCATGTCATTGGATGTTTAACCCACTTTGTTGGAAAAAATCAAAGAAGCCCAAAAGACAGATAAGGAAATTGAAGAGATCAAGGAAAAGATTGGCAAAGGAAAAGCCAAAGGATTTCATGAAGACGAATAGGGTACTTTATGGTATGGAAAACGTATCTGTGTTCCACAAGATCCGGAGCTTCGGAAACTGATTTTACAAGAAGCACATAACTCACCATATTCCATTCATCCGGGTAACACTAAAATGTACATGGATATGAAAGAAAGATTTTGGTGGAATAATCTCAAGAAGGACATCGCTGAACATATTGCTTTGTGTGATGTATGCAGTAGAGTAATAGCGGAACATCAGAAACCAGTAGGATTGCTACAACCACTACCTATTCCTGATTGGAAGTGGGACAAGATTGGCATGGATTTCATCACCAGATTGCCAAGGACCAGGTCAGGATATGATTCTATTTGGGTAGTAGTAGATCGCCTAACTAAAGTGGCTCACTTCATACCTGTGAAGACAACCTGTACAAGTGCTAAGTTAGCCAAGATCTATATGAGTAGGATTGTATGCCTGCATGGGGTACCCAAGAGTATTGTGTCTGATAGGAGAACTCAATTCACTTCTCATTTTTGGAGGCAACTACATGAGTCATTGGGAACAAGGTTGGAATTCAGCACTGCTTTTCACCCTCAGACTGATGGACAAACAGAAAGTACCAACCAGATTCTTGAAGATATGTTGAGAGCATGTGCTCTAGACTATGGAGCTAGTTGGGATGAAAGTCTGCCTTACGCAGAATTCTCTTACAATAACAGCTATCAAGTCAGTATTGAGATGGCACCATTTGAGTTTCTCTATGGGAGAAAGTGTACCACCCCATTACTATGGAATGGTGTGGGAGAAAGAAGTTTGTTCGGACCAGAACTAATCAAAGAGGCTGAAGAGAAAGTCAAACTAGTTAAGGACAGATTGAAGATAGCACAGTCTCGACAGAAAAGCTACGCAGATCCTAAGCGTAGAGAAGTCACCTATGAGGTGGGTGATAGAGCTTATCTTAGAGTGTCACCACTTCATGGAGTGAAGAGATTTGGAGTCAAAGGAAAATTGGCCCCAAGATATGTTGGACCATTCAAGATTCCGAGTCGTAAAGGAGAAGTAGCTTATGAGATTGAATTGCCAGAATCATTGTCTGCCGTTCACAATGTGTTTCATGTGAGTCAGCTTAAGAAATGCCATACAGAGATGGAAGAGACTTCTTTGAAGGATACTATACCTTTGGAGGAGGTTCAGTTGGAAAGTGACCTCACTTATGAGGAAAAACCTATCAAGATTCTTGAAACTGCAGAAAGAGTTACTCGGACTAAGACTATCAAATTCTGCAAAGTTAAATGGAATCATCATTCCGAAGAAGAAGCAACATGGGAAAGAGAAGATGATCTTCGGAAAGACCACCCTCACCTATTTGCTAGCCAATCTGAATCTCGAGGGCGAGATTCACCTTAAGGGGGTTAGATTTGTAACATCCCTAAAATCATGTTTTCAAAGATTTGCATATCATCCATGCATTCATGATCATTTAGGGTTCAATTTCAAAGTCATTACAAAAACATAAGCATTTGGGTGCTTGTTATTTTATGTAAACAAGCATTGATTAAATGCTACTCTCTAGTGAGAGAATATTTGTTTTAAAAACCATTTCTGTATGTTCAAAGGTTTGTTTTATGAGTTCCAAGCTTGGACAAAATTTTCCAAAACAAATTTTGGTATTAAAACCATTTTCAAATCTTTATCAAATCATGTGCTAAGGCACTGTTTATTTTGAATATTTTCAAAAGGACCAAGCAAGTCTAATGAGACAGCAAGGTTTTATCCCCAAAAATATGAAGTTTACACTTTACAAAAATCCATAAAAGTTTGGAATTCAAATTCTTTTGAATTTGTTTGAAAAGGTTTCCTGAAAATCGATTCAGAAAAAGAAAAGAGAATAGAAAATAGAACTGGGCCTGGCGCCACGTTTTCGGCCCAACAGACAAAGTAGCCCACCCAGGCCACTCCTCTCTCTGCCTTTCTCCACCCGCGCAGAACCT
The DNA here is from genome assembly GCA_030063025.1 of Avena longiglumis. Classification (NCBI taxonomy): domain Eukaryota; kingdom Viridiplantae; phylum Streptophyta; class Magnoliopsida; order Poales; family Poaceae; genus Avena; species Avena longiglumis. Next base: position 462,691,118 of record CP125978.1, read on the forward strand.
ACCCCCCAGCCACTGACCGATGGGCCCCGTCCAAGTCACTGTCGTCTTCCCCAAATCTCGCGCGAGAACACGTCGCCGCTGCCGTTGCTGCCGTTGATAGCGCGAATAATTGCCATTGATTCAGTAGGCGTTTCCTGCCGAGACTCTGCCTACTTAAACCCCTCCGCACCGCGAGTCTTTCCCCTCACTCAGCACCCCCACTCCGCCACCAGGCTGCCGACAATTCGAGCTGCAATGCCGCTGCCCGACGCACTCCGGCGACCTATTCCGGTGAACCCCGTGCTCCCCTTCACCTCTCATTCATACGAGCTGCTTGCCATGCCCGTGCGCATCTTCTCACACCTTTGGTTTGCTCTATAATGCCCCAGGTCGTCATCTCCGTCGAAGCCTGCGAACGACCGAAGCGCCGTCCAACTCCGGCAAACAATCACGGTAAATCCAGACCACCCCTTGACCCATAGTTCTGACGACTGTGCTCGCAGTGACCTTGCGCACCTCCTAATGCATCTGGTTCATTCTAGGGTGGTTCAAATCTTCGGCAACGTCCATGACTTCAAGCACCCGACACCGTGCACAACTCCGACGAGCCCCAGCGACCTCCACAGTGCGCCCCTGTCCCTCCCTCGACCACCTTGAGCTTCACTGCAGTCCCGCGAACACGGTAAGCACCTCCACTCCTTCCCGCGTGACCTAAATCGCCAGCAACGTCTCTGACAGAGCCGCCGCCACTCGCCGCCGCTGGCGCTGCCAAACTTTGGTCGTTTGGTCCATAGCCGTTAGATCCAGATCCAACGAGTACGATAGATCACTTAACGAAACGTTTTCTTTAGATCTGAGCCGCACCGTGTCACTTAAATCATACGGCCCACATCGATCGATCTGTGCGAATTGGTATCAGCCAATCAGAACACGCCGCGTGGCTAGGGTTTAGATTTAAAAACAGAATTTAGATCTATTAGTGATTCAAACTTGTAAAATTCATAACTTTTGATCCCCACGTTCAAATTTTACAAATTTTATATCATTGGAATCAGGAGAGAAAATCCTATCTGGTCATGCAATGTGTTTAATGTTTTTCCTCTGAAAAATGGTTGTTTTTACGGAAACTTGTGTAAGCTTATTTTGGTTATATAAATGATTTGAAAAATGTTTTAAAGATCAAATAAAGTCTATTTTGAGTATCTTGGACTTGTTTATGTTATAGTACCCTTTACTTGTCTTGTTTGGTCTAGAAAAATCATCACATGGCATTTGCATGCATTCATATATTTTTGTTTGTATATTTTGTTATGTGATTTTGTGCCATTATTTTATGTGTATATTTTGGTGCAAATAGTGATTGTGGTTGTGAAGATTGTTGCAACTCCCCAAACTACCAAGGCAAGTGGTGCTTCATGTTTCCATCCCAATATTTTTCCTATGCATTAGAAATATTTTGTATAGGGCTTGCATGATTATTTTGCTAAGTATCTATATGCTATGCTTGGGAAATCCTAGTAGTTGTAGCAATGTTATAGTTTCCTCTAAGTTAAGGTACTTGCTATTTCCATGATTAGCCTAGCTAGTAGCAACCAAGGGTGGTTTTTATAATCATGCTATGAGAAATATTTCTAAGTCCTTGGACTTAAGTTTTGCTTAATAAAACAACTAAGTGAATGAAACACCTGGGTGGAATGGAAAGACTGGTTTGTGTTGAGTGGATACACAAGGCCCATTTCTATGGTTTACCTTGTGTATCTCACTTGTGGAAAGCCACCCAGGAACAAAGGGATTTGAGATGCCAAATGTTAAGAAGCTTCTAGTGCAGCCACATGGCATTATGGGCTCTGCCTGGATCATATAGGTTGCAATAACTTAGCCATTTGGACAGTTGGTGGTAGTGGGATGATAGGTTTGGAGCGCGTCCATTTGTTCTAAGGGAAGGCTTCTGAAAGGTCCTGTCTTGGTGAAAATCAAGTCTTGTGGGGGAAAGTGCACAACCTCTGCAGATGGAAGAATCTAAGTACTTAGCCATGTCCTTGGTATCGGACAACTTGAGCATCAAGACATGGAAGCTATCAAGAATCTCCTCATCCCAATTTTCTAAGTTAAAACTTTTGGTTGAACAGGGGTGAAGGCTCACCAATTTCTATTGGTGATTCCTTGTGAAGTTTTGTCAAAGAAAAACTTAGTGATTTGAACTAATAGGAAAAACCTATTTTGAGCAAAGCAAGCCTAAGCTACACTTAGCCAAATTCATGTAGTAACTAGATACTAGAATTTTTCTAAGGTATCACTTTCCAATACTATTCCAATGTATTGACCCACAGTGGTTGTAACTTGTGATGTTGCAGGTTATTCTGATGATGATTAGGCGTTATGAGTCTACACTCAAGATGCTTGCCTGTGGCACATGAAGATGAAGACTTATTTATCTTATTCTATATTTGAACTCTTGTATTAGGCCTATGGCCATGGAGTTTGTAAAATACTATGTTTGTCTCTGGAATGATATGTAATAATGACCTTTGTTTCTGTGTACTTCATCTTAAACTGTGGATGCTAGCATTGATCCAGGGACTAACATTGCAATCACGGGGATCCTTACCTTTATAAAGGGAGGGATCTTACAGGTTAGTACTAGAAAACATATAAAAACACCTCAAAGTGTAGACAAAGCAAAGCAAAGTAGATACTAAGAAAGCATGGAACATAAAAAATTATAGATACGTTTCCGACATGTCAAGCATCCCCAAGCTTAACTCATGCTTGTCCTCGAGTAGGTAAGTGATAAAAGAATAATTTTTGAGGTGACATGCACCATCAAAATCAAGATCAAACCATTTGCAAGCATTGGAAGCTGGGATCAAAGAACTCTAAACATGAACATGAACGATGGAGTTCAAACAATAAGAAAAAGTAACTATGCATGCAACATGAAAGGTTACAAACAAATATCATGAATAACATGCATTAAAAACGTTTGTTTGTTTCACATAGAAAAACCATGACATAGTGGCATTCATCTTGTCCCTCATGGAGTAGCAAATAGATGCATATGACACCTTCAAAGTTCATAAGAGTGACTAGATAGATACAAATAGCACAAGAACAAGTAATATCAATAATATGCATCAATCAATAAGTTTTGGGACAATGCACATAGAACTAAGAATGACAACTATGCTCTCTTAACTGGTGCCTAAAGATAGAAGGTGGAGACTCAATATAATGGTGGAAGAAAGACCCTTCATAAAGGGAAGCAGGGATTTCAAGTTTCATAAAGAGCTTCCAAAAATTATGGTACTTGTTAGCTTTCAGCGCTCATTGCCCCTATCATAAGCATCTTGAAGTGATTAAGGTTAAAGTGAACAAACTATGGAGTATATGCTTGACAAAGTATAAGTTGGCAATCTCATGTCCCTTGAGTACGTGGGCCGCTCCTCATGCTACTCAACTTAGTTACTTGCAAGTTCTTGAGTACGAGGGCCGCTCCTCATGCTACTCAACTTAGTTACTTGCATATCATAGAGAACCGCCAATGGGGTACCCCTTGCACATGATACATGAGTTATCCCATAATCAAAATGACAAGGCAAGCAGATAATGAGCATCTCAACAATATCTTTATTTACCATGGGAATATGGTGCTTTTTTCTCTCTTTCATATTTTCAATATGTCTCTTTTTTATAAGAAGAAAGCTTCATAGATTGCTCAATATGGTGATGCTGCAAGTTTCCACCATGATTAGGCATGGCTTATTAGGCTAGCGGCCCAGGCGTTTCTCTAACACACATGCATAACTACATGGACTTACAAGCTCCCCTTTTTTCACACCGACAACATCCATAAACAAAAGAGCTTGATATCAAATGGATAGATATCCAAAAGTGTTGAAAGCGTTCCCCTGACAGCACGGTTCTACTAATCCCAACGTATAAGTGCAAGAATATACAACATAGATGACTCAATGGTTCAAGTTTATTAGGGGCAAGAAAAATAAAGTGTGTCATCCAGTTCGTGAGAGCTTTAATCACTAAGTTTTCACATAACAAAATACTTTTTAATTGGAAGATAGATGAAAACAAGAATATACTTGGAATGGTATAACACACCATGCATAGGAATTTATAGTGGACACTTTGGAATAACTTGGTTTCTTGGGAGTTGGATGCATGAGTAGAACTTACTTATACAAGTGGAGGCTAACCAAAGACTGGGAGCGACCAACTAAGGGAGCAATAATGGCCATAATCATGCAGAGCGACAAAACATTACTAATCAAAGCATAAAGTGGTACTACAAGTCAAGGACTAAATGATCATAGAGGCTATGATGACTTGTTCATAGTCATAACATGGTGTGAGCATGTGCCAAGTCAACCCAAACAAAGCATCAAAGGAGAAACCCACAATACTATGCTTTTGTATGCTAAAACAACGCATGATTCCTTCAAGGCACACTAAGCAATCCCAATTGTTTGGAACAAGTCATGCTACAAAAATAATCACTAAGCATAAGTCAAATCAACATCTAGCATGATATGCTAAAGTCTAAGTCACAGTCAAAGCAAGCTCCTCTTGTACTACTCAAGCAAGAACTTTCTACTCTTCTCCAACACCAATCAACTTATTTAAAAAACACAGCGAGAACGGAGGTCCAAACTACTTTATTCAAGCAAACTAAGCAAACTAAATGAAAACTAAGACGCTCCAAGAACAACACAACAGTGCATGAAACAATAAAAACGAAGTGTCTAGAAAGACCTGAGCTTTTTATTGATGAAGAAGGGGATGCCTTGGCCATACCCAAGATTTGATGCTTGTACCACTTGAATATTTCTTGGGGTGACACGGGGTGGCATACCCAAGCTTGAGATTTTGTCCATTCTTCATCTCATTACATCATTCTCTCTCTACACTTGAAAATTTTCCTTCATATAAAACTTTACACAATCTTCATTAGCAACATTAGTGTATTCAAAAGATAATAGACCCTTGGGTTTAGCTTTAGAATAGAAAAACTTTCACTAAAAAAAATCTACTGTAGCAATTCCCTCAAAAAGTTCAATTCCCCAAAAGAGAACTTAAAAAGAAATCAATAAGAAGCAAATACAAATAATGGCAGAAATCTATCAAAACAGACCAGAAGGTGAAAATCAATTTTTTTCGAAGACCTTATGTTGCTCAAATCACAAAGTATTGAACTAACTAAAGTTAGATAACATACTGGGGGATTTATTCATAAAACATCAGCTCAATCTGACTTACGGAGATTTTACACTAATTTTTATGGTCGAGCACACAAATATGTTTCGAGACAGCAACTTCCCAAATCTCACTTCCCTCTCATTAGAGGTCATTCTTGGCACAAAAAGCAAATAAAAGGATAAGGAGCGGTCATTACAGAAGTAATGACTTCCAAGACTTAAGAAAAAATTTGGGTTATCTCCCAATAAGTACTTTTCTTTAACGCCTTTAAGTTAGGCATGACAGTTTGAGAAGATGCTCACATATGATATATGAATTGAAGTAAAAGAGAGCATCAAGAAGCAAATTTAAATCACATTTAAGTCTAACCCACTTCCTATGCATAGGAATCATGTAAGAAAATAAACCAAAAAATCACCAAGCAACAAGCATAGGAAAACAAAACAAGTGCAACTTCAAGATTTTCAACATAAAGAGGGGAAACTTAATATTGTTGAGATACTTAAGACCATGTTTCCCTCTCTCATAATAACTTTCAGTAGCCTCATAAATAAACTCAACAATATTACTATCACATAAAGCATGCTTTTCATGATCTACAAACACATAATTTTTATCAAGCTCAAAAATAGTGGGATTAAAACCTTCAAACCCACTTTTAACAATTTTATAACAAAAAGACTCATCATTCAATATAGAACCATCATCTAGAAATTTATCATAAACATTTTCTAAGAAAAATTTTTTAGTACCATGCATTTTGAAGTTAGGCACAAATATAAGATTATCATAAATAACAGGAGCATAACTATTATCACAAGTTTTACCCATAGCAAATATTTCAAAAGAATCCACAGGAACATAACATTCATCCTCCTTTGGTAAGCATGGGGGACAATCAAATAATTTAAGAGGTAAAGAGTTACTCTCATTAGAAGGTGGGCATGGGTAGATCCGTTCTTCCTCGTCTTCACCATCACTCTCCTCCTCTTTTTAATCTAATGAGCTTTCAGGTTCAGCAATTTTGTCTTATAAAGGCTCCTGCAAGGCATTAGTCTCTTCCATTTGTGGAAAGCACCAATTAAAATATTCAAGAATATAGCCATTTTATTCCTTGTAATTATCAAAGAAAAATTTAAGTATCTCATAAACATCATATTCATAAGGTACATCATCAGTATTTTCAAGAAAACTAGCAAGTTCAAATGCACCCTTGAAAGCAATAAATTCTTCAATTTGTTCCACATCATAAAAGTCATAATTTCCTTTAACATAAGCTAGTAACATTATCACTATACTCACATTGAAAAGGTAGGTGTTTATATCTCGTACAACAACAAGATTTATTAAAGCAATAAGTAACATTATAAGTAGAGCACACCTCTCTAGCAATAGTATTCAATTTATCAATTTGTTCCCATAAGTCTTTCCCTTTTTGTGACAAACGGCGTTCCTTATAATAACACTTCTGTTCTTCCATGAACCCACCTTTCTAATAAGAACTAGTTTCAAAGAAACCATCCATTGATAGTTCCGCTGCACCGCCACCACCAGAAACCAAGATTCGGATCCAGAAACTCCGTTCTGGCACCCTGCCGAGACGGGGAATTTTGAGAGGATCATCGCCATCGTCATCACCAATGCCTCTCCATCAACCATCAATGTTTCCCTCATCCATGAGTGAGTAATCCCCCGCTGTAGGCTATGGGGATGGTAGGGATTGGATGAATTCTATCATGTAATCGAATAAGATTGTTAAGGCATAGTGCCTAGTATCTCTATTAGTGCTATTTGACTTTATTGCAATTTGTTGTGCTTAATTCTTGTCACTAGGTCCCGAGTGCCATGATCTCAGATTTGAACTTATTATTGAATCATTGTGATAGTATTGTTTGTGATCTTATCTGCAAGTTGTGTACACATATCATTGTCCGGATCCAAAGGCCCTGAAGTGACAGAAATTGGGACAACCGGAGGGGATGGATGTGGTGTGAGGATCACATGTGTTCACAGAGTGTTAATGCTTTGCTCCGGTGCTCTATTAAAAGGAGCGCCTTAATTTCCAGTAGTTTCCTAGAGGCCCCGCTGCCACGGGCTGGCATGACAAAAGATGTTGTGCAAGTTCTCATTGCGAGCACGCATGACTATATATGGAGCACATGCCTATGATTGTTTAGTACTTGGATGCTTATTATTATTTATATGCAATGCCCTAGATCTTGAAGTTATATGTTTATACTCGTCCATGCAACGCCCGTCCATCCATCCTTATGCCTACCGCACTCGAATCCTACTTTTTACTGATACTGTTATTGTTGCTCTTGTTTTACTGTTTTTGTTGCTTTGCTGTTGCTACTACCAAACTGTTGCTACTGATAAACTTCTGTGAGCAAGAACTATTTCCTGGTGCAGCTAAATTGACAACTCAGTTGTTAAGGCTTGCAAGTATTCTTTAGCTCCCCTTGTGTCGAATCAATAAATTGGGTAATACTACCCACGAAGACTGTTGCGATCCCCTGTATTTGTGGGTCATCGGTGCTTCTGCGTCCAAAGATTCCTGATTGGTTGCAGCACCATCGATGAAAACTGACAAGCCTTCCTGCTTGCGGGGAGCCATCATATCCTTATGGTAAAAGAAAGTGGCTGGCCATTTCTTCACTGAATCGCTTGCTATGACCTTAGGGTAGACTCGATGTCTCCTAGGGACTAAGATAAGAGTTTCAGAATTGGAAGGAACACCGGAAGTGATAGATTTTTTCCGAGTACTAAAATAATATCGAAAAAAGGGAAGACTCAGTTTTATTTCCGAGAAATCGCTCGCAAAGATAGAAATGGGCACTAAGCTATAATATTGAAGCCAGTCAGCCACGCGCTGGCGCAGAGAAGTCCTTCTTCCTCTGTGATTTTGATATTCTCATCGTTGATGACGGTTGGGATCCAAATCCCATGGTACTTCTTGTCCTTGACCGTCGAGGAGGCCGCGCCCACAGAACTAGAAGCATCGGCCATCTCGTCTAACACTAGTAGAAAAAGGCTTATCCACATGGGTCATATCAATGGTGCATCTCTAAAGGGTGCCCCACGGATATTTATCCGTGGAGCACGCGGGAAATGATGTGTCACTGACCTGCACTTATCCGTGACGCACACTCGGAATGGTGCACCATGCAAATGTGGGCCTAGCGCTGGTGGCCGATCCCGTCCATGGACGGCATATCCGTGGCACACGGGATACGTGTGCGCCACGCATAAAAGCGACATCAGTGGAGCACACCCATCTGGTGCGCCACAGGAGTAGGTGAACCCAGACATCTGAAAAGGTGAAAACTTATCAGTGGCACACCATAGCGCCACTGACCTAGAATATCAGTGGCGCACCAAATAGGGGTGTGCCATAGATAATTTTCAAAAAATCTGCCTTCACCCTCTCCGGATCGCCTTTTTTGTTTTGCAAATAATTATAGAAAATGAAAAATACTTCACAAAATAGAATCCTTTCATAATATAGGTAGGTTATGTGGTCTAGTTTATAGAAAAATTAAGAAATAAGAGTTTCGACATTTTTTGCAAAAAACATTATGGCATGGTAAAATGGTCATAACTTTTGCATACGATATCGAAAAAAAAAGTTTAATATACCAAATCGACGAGAACGAAATTTCACATCCGCATACAATCCATTTAGCTCGTTTAGCAATTTTTCAGAATCTCAAAATTCGAAAAGAGTAAAAAGTTATGGCAAAAAACAAGATTTTTTCATGCAGAAAAAAATGAGGCAACTTATCTGTGGCGCACCAAAATATGGTGTGCCACAGATAAGTTTAGCGGGATTTGAAATTTGAATCCGGCCGTCCACCAACCCCCTTCTCCTTATCTTATCCTCCACCTTTCCCTCACATTCCGCTTTTCCTCTCTTCTTCCTCTTCATACTCCTCCTCTCTTATTCCTCTTAATCCTCCTCTCTGCTTCTTACTTCTCCCGATTCTTCTTCTCCTCTCCTCCTCCTCCTCCTCTATTCTTCCTCCTCCTCCCTTCTTTCTCTTCCACCTCCTCCTTCTCCTCTTCCTCCTCCTTATCCTCCTCCTCCTCTCTTTCTCCTCCTCCTTCTCTAAATCCTCTTCTCCTCTCATCCTTCCCCTCTCATCTCCTCTGACCGCATCAGCCTTCTCTGGCAGTCCATGGGAGGCAACACCTCCCCCCGCGATGTCCTCGAACTCCTTCCCGGCAACATGATGTGGCACGACATGGCAACGATGAGACGACGGCGGGCAGATCTAGATCCACTTTTTTTTGAAATTTGAAATTTTTATTAGTTGTGCATCATATTCACATGCGCCACGGATAATTTTGAGATATCCTGCCTTTTCTAAAAATTTTAAATCGATATCAGTGGCGCACCGTATCCCCGTGCTCCATGGATAAGTGGCTTATCCGTGGCGCACGTCCAGGTGCGCCACGAATAAAAATTATCAATGGCACAATATCGGTAGTGCACGGGATGTGTGCCACTGACCCCATTTTAGGTGCGCCTCAGATAGGACTTTTCCTACTAGTGTAAGATTGACCAAGAATGGGCGGCGCTGGTGGATTTGGTGGAGGAGAGAGAGAGGAGGACGAGGAGCGCAGGGTTTCTCGAGGAGGAGGAAGAATAGGAGCAACGGTGGAGAAGAAAATGAGGTGTTTCCCTCTTATAGTCCATCTGCACCAAAATTAGTGCTTAATGCACCGGATTATCGCCATGTGTCGTGGAACAGGAGGGGCAACTTCCTCACGAAGCCTCCGCCGCATCGATCTCTATGTTCACATTAAAATGGCGCACAATAAAATGAGTAGACGGAAATACGGGCGCAAGTGAACATGGGTACTTTGTGAAGATGGCCAAACACAAAATGATGGAATACCATGCTTTCCTTGCTCTACTACATGTCTTTATCTCTACACGTTTATTAATCAGGGATATTTTAAGATTTGTTCCATTAGTTCTCGTCCAATTCATTAAACAAACACCATACATACGGCTCTATATTCGGTTAAGGCTTGACTCAAACTGTTTTTTCCACTCAGATTATGTTTCAATGAAATTAGACGCGTGGTCATGAGAGTGTATGGTCTAGTGTGGTAGGAATGAGAAGAACGCAGTTGGCACGCCTGTGTAACCGCTCGGCATGACTGTTTTGATCTTTTTTGTCGCTACTATATAGAGTTATGTGCTAGATCCACCGTGTCAGAAAATACCTAACAGGTTAGTAGGTTCTACATATTGAGTCCCACACGCTCAGAAAAGGCTCCACGGGTCAAAAGGGCTACTGTTTGGTCTCACGCGCCAGAAGAGGTTCCACAAATCAGAAGAGGGGCCCAAGGAAGAAGAGGCTATATCTAGGATCCCTAAGCCAGAAGAGGTACCACACATATGAAGAGGTTTTGCATGTTAGCTTGGTCCCAATTGTTGAATAAAAGAGCAATTTACCAAGCAAATTATCCATAATAAATGCTAGATAAAACATGATTAGAATAATAGGCAATAGACTAATCATGTGAAATAGCGAATACATATTAAGGCATATAACCAAACAGACTGCAAGAAAAAGATCTTGAGATGCTATCAGAACAAGTTTGAGAAAGAAAACATACACGGCAGCAGCAGAAGAGGAACCGCCGGTGTTCGTGTTCGCACCATGGTTAGCCATGTCGTCGAGGAAGAGGGTGCTGATGTCAGGGAAGAAGTCCTCGTTGGGGAAAACGTCGGCGCAATAGCTATCCGAGAGGGAGTTTGTGATGAAGCCAGTAGTCGCGCCGGTAGCGCTCCCTAAAAACATTATCGCCCTTCTCACGTACAGGACTCGAAGCAGCGGGGTCTCGGAGGAATACTGTCCCGGCTCATGGTGCACGCCGCAAGACAGGATGGGGAAGATCTAGGTAGCGCAGTGCGCTGGAACTGGAGGCGCAAAGGATGTGTGACAGTGTGTCTGAGAGGAGGCGCCACTTCTCTCTTATATAGACACAGAGGGGTAGGCAGACAGGCTGCGCAGAAGATGAAACGAACGGACAGAAGTTGAAGCGAACAAGCGGCAGCCCACCGGACAGCCTCCACTCAGTTCGTATTTATTTAGATCGTATTAAAAGTCCACTCGAGCAAAACGTTTCAACATCTATACGACTATTCATATACCATTCATGCGTGGCAAAATAAAGCTCGGCTCTGCGAGATTCCCGCAACCCGCGGGGCGCGCGGGTCGTGACGTGACGTGATGAGGCGAGGCGTGGCGTGGCGTGGCGTGGCGAGGCGAGCGATGAGGAGGAGCGCGCGTGTGGAACTCTCTCCTTCTCATTCTCATCCTTTTTTCCAAGTGGTAGGAGAGATCACCTTATAAGCTGGTCCAACTTCTACTCAACTAGCAATGTAGGACTAAACATTTGTCCCAGCTCTTGCCTTGCATGAATGGGCCAAATGGGCCTCTAGGATTTCAGGAATTTATTGGCATATAATAAATGGGTTGGGCCTAATTAGGCAAAAAATTCCAACAATCCCCCACCAGATCCTAGAGGCACATGAAGTTTGCATTTGGTTCCAAAACATTGTTTATATACCGGTACGATAGTGGAGACTGTTAAGTTGAACTTCCACCTAGAGCTTTATGTTATACTAGGCTGCAACTTGTACAGTGGACTATGCCTTGAACAACAAGTTTGCTGCGAACCTAGCTTCACAAAAAGTCTTGACCGATACTAGGCTACCGTGGGACTTCCTCGCAGGTGGAGCTTATAAGTCATACTCCATGACCTTTCATGAGATTATTAGAGAGAACCCTACTCTCATAGACTGCGAAGTTTTAACAGTCAGACTCATATAGGTGTGTTATTCAAAAGATGTTCTGCAGGACAACATCTTTGCTTAGGATAAGCCACTTAGAACACATTAAGATAATAAATCAACCTACCGTGCAGAATAGGAAAGTATTGCATCTTTATGAAGTGGTGTTTATTAAAGTAGGGATACTTTCATCTCAGCTAACCAACAGCTTGTCTCCCAATTCTAATTCACGGGATCTCCGATCACATAGAATGGTTTACCACTATGGAAAGCTCAATTTTTGGGTCTCATACCCATCTCCTTCGATGCATTTTCTACCATGTTGCGTGATAGACCCTTTGTGAAGGGATCTGCCAATCTTTTAGATGTTTGGATATAATCCAATGCAATAACTCCGGAGTTTCTCATTTTCCTGACAGATTTCAGTCTCCTCTTCACATGTCTTGATGACTTCATATAATCCAATGTTTGATTATCGCAGTATATAAGGATTGTGGGTATTGGTTTTTCAACCACAGGTAAGTTCATCATGAGTTCACGAAGCCACTCTTCTTCAACAGTGGCTGTGTCTAATGCTATGAGTTCTGCTTCCATAGTTGACCTCGTTAAGATGGTCTGCTTGCAAGACTTCCAAGAAACAGCGCCACCATCAAGGGTGAATACATATCCAGTTGTGGCCTTTATCTCGTCAGCATCAGATATCCACTTTGAATCACTATAACCCTCTAGTATCTCGGATACCTGGTATAGTGTATGCCATAGCTCGCAGTGATTTTTAGATATTGCATAACTCTCTCAAGAGCATGCCAGTGATCATCTCCTGGATTTGAAACAAATCGACTGAGTTTGTTTATAGCAAAGGCAATGTCAAGCCTCATGGCACAAGCTAAATACATAAGCGATCCAATAATTTGAGAGTATCTCAGTTGGTCTCTAGCATTTCCTCGATTCTTTCGAAGAAACACAATAGGATCATACGGTGTAGGAGAAAACTTGAAGTCGCTATACCCGAAAGGACTCTCAAGATCTTTTCCACATAAAGGGACTGAAGCAATTTAATCCCACCATCATCATCTCTCAATAGCTTGATGTTCAGGATGACATCAGCTACTCCCAGATCCTTCATCTCAAAGGAACGAGATAAGAAATCTTTGACCTCCTTAATTGCAATAAGGTTGGTTCCGAAAATCAGTATGTCATCAACATACAAACAAAGGATGACTCCCTCACCCCCACCATGGCGATGGTTCACACATTTATCAGCTTCATTTACAACAAAGCCTGCAGCAGTTAAATTTCTTTCGAACTTCTCATGCCACTGCTTAGGGGCTTGTTTTAGACCATATAAAGACTTCAACAACTTGCACACCTTTCTTTCTTGACCATTTACCACAAAGCCATCTGGCTGATCCATTTAAATTTCCTCATCCAACTCTCCATTAAGGAAAGCTGCCTTAACGTCCATTTGATGAACGAGAAGACCATGAGAGGCAGCCAATGAGAGTAATACTCGAATGGTGGTTAATCTGGCAATAGGTGAGTAAGTGTCAAAGAAATCTTCACCTTCTTTTTGAGTATATCCCTTGGCCACAAGCCGTGCCTTTTACTTCTCAATAGTACCATCGGGTCTAAGCTTTTTCTTAAACACCCACTTGCATCCTACAGGTTTACACCCATAAGAGCGATCAGTGATCTCCCATGTTCCATTAGCTAAGATGTAATTCATGCCACAATGGACGGCTTCCTTCCAGTAGTCAGCATCAAGAGATGCATATGCTTATGAAATGGAAGTGGGAGTGTCATCCACAAGGTACACAATGAAATCATCACCAAAATACTTTGCAGTCCTTTGTCTCTTGCGCCTTTACCAACAAAGGTTCCATACTTCGAAATTACAAATTTATTGGACTCGAATACAATCTTGTAGCCATCTCAACACATATATAAGAGATCCGCTCACAAGATTTTTATTTATTGAGGGAACATGATGCCCGTTCTTCAGGCGCACGGTCTTTCCCGAAGTGAACTTCAGATCGATTGTACCAACACCATGAACAAAAGCATGCGAGCCGTTCCCCATCAGCACGGTTTGAGTCCCTCTGACCTGATATGAAGAAAACATGGAAATATCATAACAAACGTGTACATTAGCTCCCGTGTCAGTCCACCAATCAGGAGAATGACATAATGAAAGAACAGTAGGTAATATACCATACCCAACATCTTTCATCTCAACGTCGCCCATGACAACATTAGCAGTCTTGCTGCCCTTCCCATGTTGGTGCTTGTCAAAGCGGTTGGGACAAGCAGGAGCCCAATGATCAAGATCACCACATACATGACAAGAACCTTTCCTCTTATTAGTCTTCTTATTGAAGCTGGTAGACTGTAAGGCCTTGTTATTTCCATCGAACTTCCCTTTGTCGTCAAACTTGCCTTTGTTCTTGAACTTATGAGGCTGTAAGTTCCTTTTCTGTACCAGATTGGCATTAGAACCTCCCTCGGTACCTCGAGCACGTGTGTCTTTTTCTCTCGCCTTCTCTTCCACATCAAGAGTCCCAATGAGATCTATCACGGAGAACTCTTGTCTCTTGTGCTTCAGAGAAGTAGCAAAATTCCTCCATGACTGAGGAAGTTTGGCAATAAGTGAAGTGCTCAAGCTCCATGGCAAGTGACTGTATCTCATGAGCCTGCTACACAATGGGGCGGTCATTAACCATCTTATAGTCATAGAATTGTTCCATGACATACAGTTCACTGCCAGCATCAGAGACTCCAAATTTTGTCTCGAGCGCATCCCACATATCCTTGCCATTTCTAAATGACAGATATGAATCGACAATATTATCACCAAGGATGCTGATCAAGGCAGCCTTGAAAGTGGTATCAAGTTTTTGGAACGCCTCTTCCTGAGCGGGATTAAGTTCTCCCTCGGGTGAGCCATAGATGGCGTTATAGCAGCTCATGGTCTGAAACTAGAGCTCTACTCTCGCACGCCATCGTTTGTAATTGACACCTTCGAACACAGGTGGCTTCATAGAAGCAACAAAACCACTTGGGGAAAATTGCCTGAAATAAGGTTTTTGGATTGTTGAATAAAAGAGCAATTTACCAAGCGAATTATCCATAATAAACACTAGATAAAACATGATTAGAATAATAGGCAATATACTAATCATGTGAAATAGCGAATACATATTAAGGCATATAACCAAACAGACTGCAAGACAAAGATCTAGAGATGCGATCAGAACAAGTTTGAGAAAGAAAACAGACACGACAGCAGCAGAAGAGAAACCGCGGGTGTTCGTGTTGGCACCGTCGTTAGCCATGTCGTCGAGGAAGAGGTTGCTGATGTCAGGGAAGAAGTACTCGTTGGGGAAGACGTCGGCGCAATCGCTATCCGATAGGGAGTCCATGATGAAGCCAGTAGTCGCGCCGGTAGCGCTCCCCAAAAACCTTATCGCCCTTCTCCCGTACAGGAATCGAAGCAGCAGGTCTCGAGGCTCATCGTCGGCTCCATGGTGCACGCCAAGAAGACGGATGGGGAAGATCTAGGTAGCATAGTGCTCTAGAACTGGAGGCGCAAAGGATATGTGGCAGTGTGTCTGAGAGGAGGCGCGACCTATCTCTTATATAGATATACAGAGGGGTAGGCAGACAGGCTGCGCAGAAGATGAAACGAACAGGCGGCAGCCCATCGGACAGCCTCCACTCAGTTTGTATTTATTTAGCTCGTATTAAAAGTCCACTCGATCAAAACGTTTCAACTTCTGTACGACTGTTCATATACCATTCATGCGTGGCAAAATAAAGCTCGGCTCTGCGAGATTCCCGCAACCCGCAGCGCGCGCGTCGTGGCGAGGCGAGGCGAGGCGTGGCGAGGCGAGCAAGGAGGAGGAGCGCGCGTGTGGAACTCTCTCCTTCTCCTTCTCATCCTTTTTTCCAAGTGGTAGGAGAGCTCACCTTATAAGCAGGTCCAACTTCCACTCAACTAGCAATGTGGGACTAAACATTTGTCCCAGCTCTTGCCTTGCATGAATGGGCCAAATGGGCCTCTAGGATTTGAGGAATTTATTGGCATATAATAAATGGGCTGGGCCTAATTAGGCAAAAATTCCAACAATCCCCCACCAGATCCTAGAGGCACATGAAGTTTGCCTTTGGTTCCAAAACATTGTTTATATATCGGTACTGTAGTGGAGACTGTTAAGTTGAACTTGCACCTAGAGCTTTATGTTATACTAGGCTGCAACTTGTACAGTGGACTATGCCTTGAACTGCAAGTTTGCTGCGAACCTAGCTTCCCAAAAAGTCTTGACCGATACTGGGCTACCGTGGTACTTCCCCGCGGGTGGAGCTTATATGTCATAGTCCATGACCTTTCATGAGTTTATTAGAGAGCACCCTACTCTCATAGACTGCAACGTTTTAACTGTCAGGCTCATATAGGTGTGTTCTTCAAAAGATGTTCTGCAGGACAACATCTTTGCTTACGATAAGCCATTTAGAACACATTAAGATAATAAATCAACCTACCGTGCAAAATAGGAAAGTATTGCATCTTTGTGGAGTGGTGTTTATTAAAGTAGGGATACTTTCCTCTCAGCTAACCAACAGCTTGTCTCCTAATTCTAATTCACGGGATCTTCGATCACATAGAATAGTTTAACACTATGGAAAGCTCAATTTGTGGGTCTCATACCCATATCCTTAGATGCATTTTCTATCACATTGTGTGATAGACCCTTTGTTAAGGGATCTGCCAAGTTTTTAGATGTTTGGATATAATCCAATGCAATAACTCCAGAGTTTCTCATTTTTCTGAAATATTTCAGTCTCCTCTTCACATGTCTTGATGACTTCATATTATCCTTAGAACTATTTACCTTGAAAATCACAGTTTGATTATCGCAGTTCATAAGGATTGCGGGTATTGGTTTTTCAACCACAGGTAAGTTCATCAAGAGTTCACGAAGCCACTCTGCTTCAATAGTGGCTGTGTCTAATGCTGTGAGTTTTGCTTCCATTGTTGACCTCGTTAAGATGGTTTGCTTGCAAGACTTCCAAGAAACAGCGACACCAGCAAGTGTGAATACATATCCACGTGTGGCCTTTATCTCGTCAACATCAGATATCCAATTTGAATCACTATAACCCTCTAGTACCCTCGGACAGCCGGTATAGTGTATGTCATTGCTCGCAATGCGTTTTAGATATCGCATATCTCTCTCAAGAGCATGCCAGTGATCATCTCCTGGATTTGAAACAAATGGACTGAGTTTTCTTACAGCAAAGGCGATGTCAGGCCTCGTGGCACTAGCAAAATACATAAGCGAGCCAATAATTTGAGAGTATCTTAGTTGGTCTCTAGCATTTCCTCGATTCTTTCGACGCAATACACTAGGATCATATGGTGTAGGAGAAATCTTGAAGTCTCTATACCCTAAATGACTCAAGATCTTTTCCACATAGTGGGACTGAAGCAATGTAATCCCACCACCATCATCTCTCAATAGTTTGATGTTCAGGATGACATCAGCTACTCCCAGATCCTTCATCTCAAAGGAACGAGATAAGAAATCTTTGACCTCCTTAATTGAATTAAGGTTGGTTCCAAAAATCAGTATGTCATCAACATAGAAACAAAGGATGACTCCCTCACCCCCACCATGGCGATGGTACACACATTTATCAGCTTCATTTACAACAAAGCATGCAGCAGTTAAAGTTCTTTAGAACTTCTCATGCCACTTCTTAGGGGCTTGGTTTATACCATATAAAGACTTCAACAACTTGCACACCTTTCCTTCTTGACCATTTACCACAAAGCCATCTGGCTGATCCATGTAAATTTCCTCGTCCAACTCTCCATTAAGGAAAGCTGTCTTAACGTCCATTTGATGAACGAGAAGACCATGAGAGGCAGCCAATGAGAGTAATACTCGAATGGTGGTCAATCTGGCAACAGGTGAGTAAGTGTCAAAGAAGTCTTCACCTTCTTTTTGAGTATATCCCTTGGCTACAAGCTGTGCCTTGTACTTCTCAATAGTACCATCAGGTCTAAGCATTTTCTTAAACACCCACTTGCATCCTACAGGTTTAAACCCATAAGGGCGATCAGTGATCTCCCATGTTCCATTAGCTAAGATGGAATTCATCTCACAATGGACGGCTTCCTTCCAGTAGTCAGCATCAAGAGATGCATATGCTTTTGAAATGGAAGTGAGAGTGTCATCCACAAGGTACACAATGAAATCATCACCAAAATACTTTGCAGTCCTTTGTCTCTTGCTCCTTTTAGGAATTTCATTATCATCCTCCTTAGGACTTTCAGAGTATTCAATTGGAATGGTAGGTTCAAAGAATGTAGAAAATTCCTGATTAGATGAACTAGGTATCTCCGGATTTGATGAGTTAGGTTTATCCTTCATTGGAAAGATATCCTCAAAGAAAGTCGCATTAGTCGACTCCATGATTGTACCGACATGAATGTCAGGCACTTCAGATTTTACTATCAAGAATCTATAACCAATGCTATGAAAAGCATAGCCCAGAAAAACACAATCAATGGTTTTTGGTCCAAGCTTGCGCTTCTTGGGGATTGGTACATTAACCTTTGCCAAACAACCCTAAGTTAGTAAGTAAGAGAGTTTTAATCTTTTCTTCTCCCATTCTTCGGATGGAGTAATTTCTTTGTTCTTTGTGGGAACTCGGTTTAGGACATGACAAGCGGTCAATAGTGCCCCCCACCATTCCTTAGAGAGACCCGATGTGTCTAACATGGCGTTAACCAAATCTGTTAGAGTACGATTCTTTCTTTTGGATACTCCATTTGACTGGGGTGAGTAGGGAGGCATCCTCTCATGAATTATGCCATGTTCCGCACAAAAGAAATCAAAATCGTTGGAAAAATACTCACCACCACGATCAGACCTAAGCCTCTTAATCTTTCGATCAAGTTGATTTTCTGCCTCAACTTTATAGATTTTGAAGAAACTCAAAGCCTCATCTTTTGATTTCAGAAGATACACATGACAATATATCGTAGAGTCATCGATCAAAGTCATGAAATATTTCTTTACACCTTTTGTCAACACACCATTCATCTCACAAAGATCAGAATGTATGAGCTCTAGTGGTGTTAAATTTCTCACTTCTGCAGTCATATGTGACTTGCGAGGTTGTTTAGCTTGCACGCAGACTTGGCACTTAGATCCCTTAACAGTTCTGAAATCAGGGATTAAATTCATTTTGGCTAGCCGCGTCATACAACTAAAATTAATATGACAAAGACGAGAGTGCCAAACATTATATTCAAAATTCGTGTAAATATGATTAACAACTTTATTACAAATGTCTTATAGAGATAAGAGGAACAAGCCTCCACACTCATAGCCTTTACCAACAAAGGTTCCATACTTCAAAATTACAAATTTATTGGACTCGAATACAATCTTGTAGCCATCTCGACACATAAGAGATCCGCTAACAAGATTTTTATTTATTGAGGGAACATGATGCACGTTCTTCAGGCGCACGGTCTTTCCTGAAGGGAACTTCAGATCGATTGTACCAACACCATGAACAGAAGCATGCGAGCCGTTCCCCATCAGCATGGTTTGAGTCCCTCTGACCTGATATAAAGAAAACATGGAAATATCAGAATAGACATGTACATTAGCGCCCGTGTCAATCCACCAATCAGGAGAATGACATAATGAAAGAACAGTAGGTAATATACCATACCCAACATCTTTCATCTTAACGTCGCCCATGACAACATTAGAAGTCTTGCTGCCCTTCCCATGATGGCGCTTGTCAAAGCGGTTGGGACAAGCAGGAGCCCAATGATCAAGATCACCGCATACATGACAAGCACCTTTCCTCTTATCTGTCTTCTTCTTGAAGCTGGTAGACTGTGAGGCCTTGTTCTTTCCATCGAACTTCCCTTTGCCATCATACTTGCCTTTGTTCTTGAACTTATGAGGCTGGAAGTTCCTTTTCTGTACCAGATTGGCATTAGAACCTCCCTCGGTACCTCGAGCACGTGTGTCTTTTTCTCTCGCCTTCGCTTCCACATCAAGAATCCCAATGAGATCTATCACGGAGAACTCTTGTCTCTTGTGCTTCAGAGAAGTAGCAAAATTCCTCCATGACTGAGGAAGTTTGGCAATAATGCCTCTGGCAACAAGCTTTTCCGGTAACACACAAGTGAAGTGCTCAAGATCCCTGGCAAGTGACTGTATCTCATGAGCCTGCTCCACAATGGGGCGGTCATCAACCATCTTATAGTCATAGAATTGTTCCATGACATACAGTTCACTGCCAACATCGAAGACTCCAAATTTTCTCTCGAGCTCATCCCACATATCCTTGCCATTGCTAAATGACATATATGAATCGACAATATTGTTACCAAGGATGCTGATCAAGGTAGCCTTGAAAGTGGTATCAAGTTTTTGGAACGCCTCTTCCTGAGCGGGATTAAGTTCTCCCTCAGGTGCGCCATAGATGGCGTTATAGCAGCTCATGGTCTGAAACTAGAGAACTGCTCTCGCACGCCATCGTTTGTAATTGACACCTTCGAACACAGGTGGCTTCATAGAAGCAACAAAACCACTTGGGGCAAATTGCCTAAAATAAGGTTTTTGGATTGTTGAATAAAAGAGCAATTTACCAAGCGAATTATCCATAATAAACACAAGATAAAACATGATTAGAATAATAGGCAATATACTAATCATGTGAAATAACGAATACATATTAAGGCATATAACCAAACAGATTGCAAACAAAGATCTTGAGATGCGATCAGAACAAGTTTTGAAGGGTTTGCAGCATAGAAAACAAAAATTTTCCTACGATGTGAACTATATACCAAGATCTATTTATACTAGATACAAACAACGGGCGGATGTATATCCGTAGAGAACATACCCTTGAAGACCGACAAAGCTTAACGAGTCCAAACTCGTGGTTGATGTAGACGATCTCTTGCCGATCTCAAGATCGAGAGGAAGTCCTAAGCGCAAGAAGCAATGAGCATCCGCAGTCGCACACGTTCGAGGCACCGAGCAACCTCCGCCTCGCTCCAGTGATGCAGCGGAAGCACAACTCTTTCTTGCCAAAAGCCACTGGAACATGTATCTCGCTAGTCCGAGACCATGGGGATAAATTCTAGAGGAGAGAGATCCTTCACGAGGAGGTGTGATGAGGAGGAGAGGGGGGCCTTTATAGGGAGAGAGGGGGCACCCAAGGCCATGCGCCCAGCCATGGGGCTGCCCCACCTCTTCCACATTCATGTGGGTGGAGCTCCAAAAATGAAAAGCCTCCACTCCCATTAAAAAGCCTCCACTCATAAATCCACTCACATGCATTAAATTTCCACCAAATTTAATGCAAGCTCTCATTTAAATAAAACTCTTTTATTTATTTATTCAGAATTTTGTTAATTACTTTAATTAACAAACATTCACATAAACCCTTGCTAGTATTCCATTTCACATGCGTAACCGGTTTCAGCAATTTCAACCGAAAAGCTTTTTTTGTGTCTAGTGAAATAAATTCCTGCGCTTTCCTTTTCTTTTTCGGCATGAAACTTTTGCTCCAAATGGATGTCTGTCTCTTAAGTGTGTCACCCTACGGTTCGCGAATAATGCGGACATGATCGAGACCCTCTCGGATCAATAATCGAGCGGGATCCGAGACCCATACGACTCCCACATTCAACGATGACTTTCTTGTGATCGTCGGACCTTTTACGCTAGTATCTTAATCCTTTGTTTCGCGATATATTACATGTCCGAGATTCGATCATCGGTATCTCCATACCTAGTTTGATCTCATCGACATGCACTCTTTTCTCGTTCCTGATATAACATTCTAGTGATCAAATCACTTGCTTGCAAGCTAACCAATGTGATATCACCGAGAGGGCCCAGTATATCTATCCGTCATCGGGATGAACAAATTCCACTCTCGATCCATGGGCCTCAACATAACACTTTATTAGTTCTGAACCCATCTTTATAATCACCTCATTACGGTGTGACGTTTGATGTTATCAAGAAACTCTTCCGGTGTTAGTGATTGACATGATCTCATGGTCTAAGGATTAGGATCACTTCGTAAGTTGTTATAGCAATATAAACTCAATGACTTTGATCGTAATGCTATACTTCGGATGAATGTTCATCACACCATTACACTAATGTTGTGACCTCGTTATCAACAACATCCAATGTCCATGATCAGGAAACCTATGATCATCTTGTTAATCAACGAGCTAGTTTATAAGAGAGGCATAACTAGGAACTTTCTATTTGTTTATTAAACACACATGTATTAACGTTTCCGTATTAATACAATTATAGCATGCAAAATAAACATTTATCATAAATGAGGAATACGATAATAACCACTTTATTATTGCCTCTCGGGCATATTCCCTTCAGTCTCCCACTTGCACTAGAGACAATAATCTAGTTTGAGAACTTTGTGTATTGAACACCTATGGCTTTCTGGTGTTCCATATACACAATTGCAAGTGGTTAACATAATCTACGGATCTGACGCTCAGGTCCGTGTGTATTTGCATGTCTTTGCGTCTCCACGCATCACTCATTCTCCAATGAGATGGCATTGTATAAATTTGGTCTTTCGGTGAGACCTTTAGTTCCTTGGGGTTAAAACACGATACTATTGTCATACAATATATCTTTAGTGTTAGCCCGTTCTAACCACACCTTAGTTTGATAACAAACTACTTGACACAAATTCCTCCTTTGCTACTATAGCAGTCATATACTTAGCCTTTTGTTGTAGTATTCGTCACAATGTCTTAACTTTGGAACTCTTCCAAATCCATCATGGAATCTCCTTTCCATTACATTGTGCCACCCATAGTTTAAATTGAGATAAACTTAATTTGTATCTTGTGACAAAACTAGTATCAATGCAACGCTTTACAATGAACTATTTGTAATTATTTGTCACCTCTACACAAATATATTCTTAGTTCTTCCAAAAGATCATAAGAATATCCTCACTATTGTCCAATGATCATTTTATGATTCATTCTGGTATATGCTCATAACACTTAGAGCATAGGACATATCTGGATGTGTACATATCATGGTATGATTGATCAAAACATTCTCGTGATTGCACTCATCAAGTGTCAAAGCACTTGAATCTTGTTTCACTTATCAAGTGTCGATACACTTGAATCTTGATTCAATTCCTTTCCATGCAACAAGAACTGTTTCTTGTCGTTTCTATATTGAACTCCTTCAATATCTCATATATGTACGTTTGGCATAACCATATTGGCGTCACGTCTATCCACTATAGACATTCACGCTAAATATTCGGTTTTGCCTAAGTCTTTCATCAAAATGAAATTCTTAACCTTTGTCAATAAAAATACATCATTTCTAATCAACAAGATGTCCTTCACATAATGTATTAGAAATATGTCTCGGCTCCCACTTAATTTCTTGCAAATGCAAGGATCTTCATCGTCTCCTGATGAAAAACTCCTTTTCATCATGGTGAAGATTCCAACTCCGCGATGCTTACTTCAACCATTGAAGTTTGCATGCCCTTTTAGCATCCTTTGAATTTAACAAAACCCTTTGGACCGTGTCATGTACACGTCCTAGGTAACCATTCTATTAGAAGAACTTTGTTTTGTTTATTCATCTACCATATACCAAATTATATGTAGTGGTTGCTACTTTAATCCGTTCAGACTAAATATCGCTATGAAAGATCAAATCTTGTCATAGTCAACTCCTTGAACATAGTCATAAAATACTTTATAACATGTCGAATATTTCATAGATGTGAGACATCCATGTCTGTTTCTTTATAGATCCAAGTACGACCGATAGGTTTTTACACCTTTCCGGAGGGTCTTCCAAGTTCAAAACTTGATTTCTCGTATATGGAACTATCACGGATTTTATGGCTTCAAGCCATTTGAGAGTCAGGTCCCATCATCGCTTCTTTGTATGTATTCGGTTCATCATTGTCAAACAATAATGATTTACTCTCAAATCTTAGCATTTGATTGTTTAACCGACCTACTTGGTTCAATAGGAACTTAGATCTCCGTGACCACAACCTTTGAGGCACATAAGCTATGAGCATTATGGCAGCCTCGTAACCATTTCCGCTAGCAACTCAGCACATTTAGCTAAGGTTCGTTAACCTTATCAAAGTTCTATTGTCCTCCCACTTAACATTTATGAAAAATTCCTTCTTCAAGAAACTTTACATTTCAAGCGACAAACCCTTTTGTCCTCGGTGTTATGGAGGAATAACCAATTGTTATTCGAAATAACCTACAAAGACATGCTCATCCGACTTTGGTTGTAAACATCTTACTTATGTTTAGTATACCAAAATTTAAGAAATGACAACTTGGGTTTTACCCCAAACCATAACTCCCATGGTGTCATTTCAACGGATCTAGATGGAGCTCTTTTCAGTGTAAAAGCGGTAGTCTCTAAAGCTTTAATCTTTTAAAACATAATGGCAGTTTTATAAATAACACCTTTGATCCAACCATGTCAAACAAGGCTTCATTACAAATCTCAAACACTCCATACTCCTATGGTGTTTCGGGAGATGTAAATCTAGGTGTTTTGCTAAACTTGCAACTCAAATAAATCCCTTTATGATAAAATCATAATTCATTTATTTTTCTTGTTACAATGATTTTCCACTTCATCTTGAAAGTCTTTGAAACATTTTCAAATATTTCATACTTCTTTCTCATTAAGTGAATATTCACTCAAAATTCCGGAGAAAGCATATGAAGTTGAAACCCATCGCTTACGACTGCACATAATGGACTACATACATCGATATGTATAAATTCCAATATTTTAGTCGTTCGTTCTTCTTTGGCCTTTGAACGAAGTTTTAATTATCCCGAGGAAAGTCTCACAAGCGTCACTTGATCAAATCAAAGACTCCAAAAATCCATGAAAATGGAGATTCTTCATGTTTTCTTTCCAATATAATTTAAACAGCGATGTCACTTCATAAGTGATCTTTCAATCATTTGTCTTGCAACATTTTAGCATTAGGATTTATGGATGTGATTTCTTCAACTAGATTTGTAAATCATCCATCTTATATGGAATACGGTAATTATTTGAACAACCTTTGTTCTTATAATACTTGATTCAAATAACAATCATTAAAACAAATCTTGAAGTCTTTCTTCAACTAGATTTGTAAATCATCCATCTTATATGGAATACGGTAATTATTTGAACAACCTTTGTTCTTATAATACCTGATTCAAATAACAATTATTAAAACAAATCTTGAAGTCAAGCTTTGATGTCAACGAGAAATACAAACAACGGTTTGTTTGTTTTCGATGAACATCATCACATATTCTCTTGCTAGTTACTTAGGCCATTGTGGTTCATGAATTGCGTCATTCCGTATGAAATTTAATACCAACCAATTCGGTATCCAATACCCAAGAACCACATTGTTTAACAAGCAAAGAATACAACCATAACATGTATATCATATATATACCTAAATTGGATATTTCCAATCTTTTCTTTTCTGCCAAATATATTTTATAGATTCTCTTTCAGCATTTTCTTTTCCTTTTAAAAGAATTTATCAACATCAAAAGTGGCGCCATATACATGACACATAGTCCAAAGCGTGTATATTCAAATAATAATACCTTTGGACTTGCACTTTGAAGTAGATCACCATCATCAAAATGATCGGTATTCTTTCAAAATCCATTCTTTAGTAATCTTTTAGTGTAGTAAACATTTTACATACATATTCTATTCACCCTTATCATGACATTCATGATCAAGCTACTTTAGCTTATAAAGGCGAATCGTGAGTATAACATTACTTTCCAAAACCCTTTTGGATGATTAGGATGTCTAGCATCTCCAACCTTCGCAAATTCTCATCCAATATGAGAACATATATTATACTCTATCATATTTCAACCAAAACATTGTTTGAGATATCGTTATATCGCCACACATGATGGTTTCAAACAATTCTTTCTCCTAGATAAACTTGATGTTTAAATCAAGAATCATGGAGGCAAACATGATACTTAAGATACTAACATCGAATTGTTACTCTCGATTTAATACCAATTATTAAATTTCACGGAGTAAATAGAATTTTGCTGAAAGTTTGCAATAGGACTTTAAACTTTAGATTGACACTCAACACAATACGATACCGGAAGTAAAGTATATATCCGAATTCTATAGTTCTATTATCTCAATTACAACTATGCATATGGTGGTGAGCGAATGCCAATGACTACAACAAATTATGCAAATTCACTTTGATTTAATTTATGATAAATTGAGTTCTACTAATCCAAATTAGAAATGAACTCCCACTCAAAACGACATCCCTCGTGTCTTTTTGGTGATTACATGAACCAAATCCACTACACCAAGTCCGATCATCACGTGAGTCGGTGTAGCTTCAAAGGCGAGCATCAAATGGGCATCATATCTACTATATGACTCATGCTTAACCTTTCGGTCCGTGTTAGAGGCCATGTCTGTACATGCTAGGCTCGCCAAGTAAGAACCTTAGTATTCGCGTGTGTAATCGTCTTACACCAGAGTGCTCGAGATTCAAGTACACCCGATCATCACGTGATGTCTTGAAGCGACGAAACATTGTCGGTGCATACTTAAGGAAGAACACATTTTATCTTGATATCTAAATGAGGATCATCTTATTATGCTAATAAAACGCCAAACAAGCAATATAAGATGCTATCAAACATCACATGTTTATTAGTGGAATGATATGGTTCTCATATGATCTCTATCATGTGCACCGTGGTATGATCACTATCATACCTTTATGTGTAAATCCAAGGTCTATGGAATTTACACGTTATGTATGTTGTACGAGTATCATCTCATACTTCTACTTACAACATCCCCATATCATGACACTAGCCCAGCAACAATCTAAACTAGACGCCTCTAATTTATCCATTGCAAGTTTTACGTGGCTTAGGGCTTTCGAAGATAGAACCATTCTTACCTACGAACATGAACCACAACGAGGATAACCAATTTGTTGACAACTCGTTGCAAATTAGATATTGACTATAGGAGAGACAGACACCCGCTAGCCACTTATGAAAAACTAGTTGCATGTCAAGCGTGGAACAGGTCTCATGTGCGAGGACATGTAAAGTTTGTCCGGGCCGCTTCATCCCACTATGCCACCAATATCCAAAATCACAAGAAAGGAGCAACAACATGATCATCATCGCCCACATACTCATATGTGTACTACTGCAAAGTATCTACGCATAGATCCGGCTCGATACCATGAAGGGTTTGCAAGATAGAAAACAAAAATTTTCCTACGATGTGAACTATATACCAAGATCTATTTATACTAGATACAAACAACGGGCGGATGTATATCCGTAGAGAACATACCCTTGAAGACCGACAAAGCTTAACGAGTCCAAACTCGTGGTTGATGTAGACGATCTCTTGCCGATCTCAAGATCGAGAGGAAGTCCTAGCGCCGCAAAACAGCAGCGCATCCGTGCTCGCACACACGTTCGAGGCACCGAGCAACCTCCGCCTCCTCGCTCCAGCGATGCAGCAGAAGCACAACTCTTTCTTGCCGAAAAGCCACCGGGAACATGTATCTCGCTAGTCCGAGACCATGGGGGATAAATTCTAGAGGGGGAGAGAGATCCTTCACGAGGAGGTGTAGTGTGAGAGGAGGAGGGGGCCTTTATAGGGAGAGGGGCACCCAAGGGGCCATGCGCCCAACCATGGGGCTGCCCCCACCTCTTCCACATTCATGTGGGTGGAGCTCCCACTCAAAATGAAAAGCCTCCACTCCCATTAAAAGCCTCCACTCATAAATCCACTCACATGCATTAAATTTCCACCAAATTTAATGCAAGCTCTCATTAAATAAAACTCTTTTATTTATTTATTCAGAATTTTGTTAATTACTTTAATTAACAAACATTCACATAAAACCCTTGCTAGTATTCCATTTCACATGCGTAACCAGTTTCAGCAATTTCAACCGAACAGTTTGATTGTCTAGTGAAATAAATTCTCGCTTTCCTTTTCTTCGGCATGAAACTTTTGCTCCAAATGGATGTCGGTGTCTCTTAAGTGTGTCACCCTACGGTTCGCGAATAATGCGGACATGATCGAGACCCTCTCGGATCAATAATCGAAGCGGGATCTGAGACCCATATCGACTCCCACACATTCAACGATGACTTTCTTGTGATCGTCGGAACCTTTTACGCTAGTATCTTAATCCTTTTGTTTCGCGATATATTACATGTCCGAGATTCGATCATCGGTATCTCCATACCTAGTTTGATCTCGTTCGACATGCACTCTTTTCTCGTTCCGTGATATAACATTCTAGTGATCAAATCACTTGCTTGCAAGCTAACCAATGTGATATCACCGAGAGGGCCAGTATATCTATCCCATCGGGATGAACAAATTCCACTCGATCCATGGGCCTCAACATAACACTTTATTAGTTCGAACCCATCTTTATAATCACCTGTTACGGTGTGACGTTTGATGTTATCAAGAAACTCTTCGGTGTTAGTGATTGACATGATCTCATGGTCTAAGGATTAGGATCACGTAAGTTGTTATAGCAATATAAACTCAATGACTTTGATCGTAATGCTATACTTCGGATGAATGTTCATCACACCATTACACTAATGTTGTGACCTCGTTATCAACAACATCCAATGTCCATGATCAGGAAACCTATGATCATCTTGTTAATCAACGAGCTAGTTTATAAGAGAGGCATAACTAGGAACTTTCTATTTGTTTATTAAACACACATGTATTAACGTTTCCGTATTAATACAATTATAGCATGCAAAATAAACATTTATCATAAATGAGGAATACGATAATAACCACTTTATTATTGCCTCTCGGGCATATTCCCTTCAAGTTTGTGTTGGAGATATGCCCTAGATGCAATAATAAAAGTGGTTATTATTATATCTTTGTGTTTATGATAAATGTTTACATTCATGCTATAACAGTATTAACTGGAAACATTAATACTTGTGTGATTTGTAAACTAAATTAGAGTCCCTAGTAAAGCCTCTTTGTAATACTAGCTTGTTGGTTAATAGATGATCGTGGTTTCCCGATCATGAACATTGAGATGTTGTTAACAACGAGATCATATCATTAGGAGAATGGTATGATGGACATACTCATATAGATAAGCGTAGCATAAAGATCAAGTCATTTCGATAGTTCATTTGCTATAAGCTTTCTGATACATAGTAACCTAATTCCTTCGACCATGAGATCATGCTAATCACCATCACCGGAAGGATACTTTGATGACATCAAACGCCACACCATAATTGGGTGGCTATAAAGGTGGCATTGAGTGTTCGGAAAGTGTGTGTTGAGGCACATGGATCAAGAGTGGGATTTGTCCATCCATATGACGGATAGATATACTCTGGGCCCTCTCGGTGGAATGTCATCCAATTGGCTTGCAAGCATGTGACTGGCTCACAAGGGATCACATATCACGGGAACGAGAAAAGAGTACTTATCGGTAACGAGGTTGAACTAGGTATGCAGAGATACCGACGATCAAAACCTTGGATGAGTAAACTATCATGAGACAAAGGGAAATTGGTATCGTATGTAAGTAGTTCATTCGATCGCAAAGTAATCGTAGAAATATGTGGGAGCCATATGAATTTCCAGATTCCTCTATTGGTTATTGATCGCAGAAGTGTCTCGGTCATGTCCGCATAATTCACGAACCATAGGGAGACACACTTAAGGATTCGATGTTGTTTAGTAGATATGGAATGTTAGTAGGGATACCGAATGTTGTTCGGAGTCTCGGATGGGATCGGGGATATCACGAGGAGATCCGGAATGGTCCAGGAATAAGATTCATATAAGGAAAGTCTGATTCCGGAGTTCGAGAAAGATTCCGATGTTTTCATTGGAGAGATTCTAGAAGGGTCTAGGAGGTTCACCGTTCCGGAAGGGGAATGGTCCATGAATGTGTCATGGGTAAGTGGAATGATTGGATCATATCTTAGGTCACTTGGTGTGGACATTAGCAAGAGAGAATTAAAGCTCTAAATTGAAAGTCAAATGGGAAGTTTGAAAAGTCAAACTTGAACAATGGTTTCCTAGTGGAAGAAGGAAAGAGTCCTTCTCTCAATCCAACTTGGGTTTGGGTTTGGATTCAAACCCACCCCTCCCAAGGCTGCCCCCCCTCTCATAAATAGAGGGGGAGGGCTGCCCCAAAAAACACAAGCCCTAGCCCTCCCACACCCAAGCCGCCGCCAGCCGCAGCTGGCACCGCCCTAGCCACCGCCGACACCTCCTCCTCCTCCCGGTCTTCTAAACCCTAGATCACCGGGAAACCCTAGATCCACCATAACTCGCATCGGCTTAGGCGAAGCCCTACGGGATCTTCCCTCTACCTCCGACACCACGCCTTCGTGCTGCCGGAATCGCGAGGGGAGAACTACAACCTCCGCTGCCTGCTGGAACAAGGGAGAGGAAGGTCTTTATCGAGTACCGAACATGTGACCGACTGCGGAAGCGCTGCCGGAACGCAGCGCTGGAAGGATCGTCTACGCGATCTTGAGATCAGCAAGTGTACGACTACATCACCCACGAGAATCTTCTCTCGTTAACCGCTTTGGAATCTTCGAGGGTGAGTACTCTAATCGACTCGTTGCTACAATCTAGTAGATAGATCTTGGCTTGTTTGTTTGCATGCGGTAGAATTTTTTTGTTTTCCATGCTATGAACCCCAACAGTGGTATCAGATCCGTGTCTATATGTAGATTTGTTGCACGAGTAGAACACAATGGTCATTGTGGGCGGTGGTGCTTTTATTATCAATTGCTTTTTTTGTACTTTGCATCTTGCGGTATGATGGGATGAAGCGGCCCGGGCTAACCTTACATGACATCGTTCATGAGACTTGTTCCACGCTTAACATGCAACTTGTATTGCATAAGTGGCTTGGCGGGTGTCTGTCTCTCCCATCATAGTATAGATTCAATTTACAACGGGCACTTCATAGTTCAAACATCAACGTTGTGGTTCTTGTTCGTAAGTTAGAACGACACTCATTGAAAGCCCCAAACCACGTAAAATATGCAAAGAAAATTAGAGGCGTCTAACTTTGTTTTGTAGGGGTGTGCTATGATGTGATATGGCCATGATTGTGATTATATATGATGTATGCAATGTTCCTTATTTTAAGTCGGCAACCGGCATGAGACATATGGTTGTCTTTTAATTCCGTTAAGACCTACGTGTCTATTTAAAGTAGTTGTAATAGTTGATGCTGGTGGACGACAACCATGAAGCGACACCATTGACCTTGACGCCATACCGGTGATGATGGAGATCATGTTCGTGCTTGAAGATGGAGATCGGAAGCACAAGAAGAAAGGCCATATCATATCACATATTATGAACTGCATGTGATGTTAATCCTTTTATGCATCTTGTATTGCTTAGTTTGTGATGGTAGCATTATAAGATGATCCCTCAAGCACAAAAATTTCAATTTATAAAGTATTCATCCTTAGTAAGCACCGTTGCTAAAGCTCGTTGTTTCGAAGCACCACGTGATGATCGGGTGTGTTAGATTCTGCGAGTGTATACAACGTGAGCAAGCCAGATTTGCTCCTGCGGAAGCTAAGGTTTGATCTTGATGAGCCTAGCATGTATAGACATGGTCTCGGAACACGGATCACCGAAAGATAAAGCATGAGTCATATAGTAGATATGATGAACATGTTGATTGTTCGCCATTGAAGCTACATCAACTCTCGTGATGATCGGTTTTAATGTGGTGGATTTGGTTCATGTGATCACTAAAGCAATGTGAGGGATATTGTTTTGAGTGGGAGTTCACCTAGATTAATTTAACTATTAATTAGAACTCAATTTGTCATAAACTTAGTCTAACCTATTGCAAATATGTTGTAGATCAATGGCGGCCCCTACCATCAATTTTAATGCGTTCCTAGATAAAGAAAAGTTGAAAAACAATGGAAGCAACTTCGCGGATTGGTTCCGCAATTTGAGGATTGTCCTTGTGGCATCCCGCAAAAACCACTACTAGAAAATCGCGTTGTTTTTGTGCATTGCATCACCATGACCGCATGCTCATGTCATCATGCCACATTGCATTTGAGCATCGTCATGTCATCTTGCATTTGTTTGCATAAAACTATTTTCACAAAGCCTGTTTTTGTTTTCTAAACGCCCCGTCTTGTTTTCAAATTAAAACCCGGGTCTCCGGATTATTTTGTTTTGTCTGCTATCGGTTTGCAAAATCCCGGTTTTAATTGAATAAAATCTATATTATTTTTAGGGGGCAGTCGAACGGGCCGATCCGACCCAGTCGACCACCCCCAGTGCAAAATCGGTCCACCTTAAACCCTACCCCAAATCTTTTCTACCCTATCCTAACCTACACAGCCACTCCCATCCCTCCACCTCACCTCCCTAGGCCACCTCACCCCCCTGGACCCCAATCCCCACCCACCTTGCCACCTCATCAATCCTAACCCCAACTCCCTTCCCTCTCTCTCTCTCCTGGACACACACACACAGCAAACACACGCACGCCACCCTGACTGGGCCCACCCTCCCCTGGACCGACCCCACCCACAGCCTCTCTACCTCCCTCACCCACCACCAGCCTCACCCGCCGCCTGGCCCACCCTCACACGCGACCAGCCCCCCTCCCTCGGGCCCGCTCCCCCACCTGCCGCGCCTGGCCCACCGCCTTCCCTCCCCGTCTCCTCCCTCTCTCCCCCGACTCGTCTCCCACCTCGCCTCCGCTCGTGCGCCGGCCGCCATCCCCTACCGCCTCCGCCCACCGCCTCCTCTGCTCTCGTCCCTCCCCACCTTGCTCTCCTTCCTCTCTTCCTCTCTGCACCGCCCGCATGCGGACCCCCCTCCTCCGCCAGGGCCCCGCCCACCCCGCCTGGTCCTCCTCTCCTCGAGCGCCAGCGCGCCTTGGCCGACAAGGCCTCAAGGCCTCCTCCGGAAGCTCCCAGTGCCTCCACCTCGCTCCCACCCCGACGCCTCCTTCCTCCCAGCGCCCGCCTTCCGCGTCTCCTGCGCCTCCCTCTCCCCATCGCCCTCCTCTTCCGCCTCGACTTCCTCGCCAAGCTCCACCGCCGCCACGGGACCCACCGCCGCCTCCTCCCTTGCGCGCGCCTCGCCTCCTCGGCCGACGCCACGCCCCCTCCTTCCTCACATCCGCAAGCTTCCGCCGCCGCTCCCTGGCGTCCTCCCTCGGGCTGGCCTCTGTCCCGGCCTGCACCAGCTCGTCGCCGAACCTCCGGACCGCCGTGTTCTTCCCCTGCGCCAGCGCGACGGCCGTCGGTCGCGCGTCACCTCTCCATCGCCCTGCGAGCCCCCTGTTTCCCTCGGGCCGAACCCTGCCTTGGCGCGTCGCTCGCGACCTGCCTCGTCCTCGGCCTCATGCGACCCTGCCGCTCTGGCACCCTCACCGTGCCCCGTTCTGGTGCTCCCACGAATACATCTCTGAGACCCACGCGATGGACATGTTTGATGGGATTCACGGCAAGACCTTCTTGTCAACAAGGCCGCATCGATGCGGATCCAACTCTGACATGCTAGCATCCAAGATCTCCCTCACGGATCATCAAGCACTTCTACCTGGACCCGAAGACCTTTGGCTTGGACCTAAGTTCGACCGTCGACATGGAACTAAAGGACAACACACCAAGATTGCCTTCCCGGAATTCGACGCCTCGATCCTGCGGGCCCGAAGACCACGGATGCGACAAGATCTACCTCACGGAACACCATGATCTCCAACCCGGGCGGGTCCGATATGCCCCGACGCCAACCAAGTCCTGCTTCCCGGTTGCGACAAGACCTCCTTCCCGTACCGATCCCGATCTCGTCGAGCCGTTCTCCCGTCAAACCCTGAGACCGAACCCCGAACCCCCGGAACCAAGATCGTCGAACCCTAATGTGTGACCCTAAGCCCCTATTTTTATAAATGCTTTATATAAAACTTGTTGCATATTAATCATTCATCTCGCATGCATATTGTCATGTGGTTTGGGGGCCTTATGCCGATTCACCTAAATTAAATATGGGGCCCATATGCGGGCAAATCTAGTCTTATATTGGCCTCATTTAAATTTGTGTAGCGAACCGGTAACTTATCTTGCCCTGTTATTACAACATTTAATTTGCGGGGTAGATAAATAACTTGAACCGTTTAATTAATTGTCGCGACCCCGGTTCCACTTAATATTGCCCAATTGCATCGCATATTTGCCATGCCATGCATCATACATGCATCATGCCCGATCTTCTGCCGTTGTGTTAAATAGTACATCCAGTGTTTCTTCTAGTGTTTTGGTTCTTCGCGGATAAGGCCGTTGAGTTGATGCGAGTGTCGACCCGATCTTCGGATGAACCTTCAGCAATGTTTTCAGGCGAGCATCTCCCCCTTTCTACCTATCTTACTTTTATAGTATTTATTCCCTCCTGTTGATCTATTGCTATCTGTGATGCGTTGCTCTAGTTTTCGTACCCGTGATATCCCTGGCAGCCTTATATTGCCTTGGACACATCCTATTACCTGTTGTTTGGTAGATAGTTGGACTTGCGCGTCGTAGTCGCTTGCTCAAGTGCTGTTGCGTGTCGTCCAGTACCATAGTTGTTGGGGTATTGCCGCATGTTCGAGGTTGGAGATGATCATGGCTTTCGTTATCGTTCACTTTAATTACTGTTTAACAACTAAAATTGAAGTAGGTAGCGAGGCAGGTGGGCAATAGATGTTATTTGGTTGTTAACCCCACTTGTGTCCGTGGGACCCCGAGTACTTGATACTGTTCCTTGAATTTTCGCTATCCACATCCGGAGGATTATGGGACCCCGAGCGAGCTTGATTCATCTTATTTCTTGGGGCCACAAACTAGTTTGAGGTTTTATTTACTATCATGTACTTATGCCATGCTTCGCTTTATTTACGATTGTGCGAGGAGCACATGTCTTGTTAGGAATTGTGACCCGTTTCAGTGGTATCGACAAGCCCAGTTTTGGGTTCTCGATCGTTCTGATGACCCCACAAACCTTGAGTCCGTCTCAGCTAACCGTTCGCGGGTTATACTTAATGGGTGCCCCCAAAAATATTCTGAATCCTGTGATTGCTTTGTCGTGAAAGCCTCTTTGGGTTTTGTTTTGGTTTTTCCGAGGTTGATCGAGTGTGTGTTGCTATTTGTGCACCCCTGCAGGGTAAAACTTTCTGAAAGCCGTGTCCGCGGTTATGGACGACTTGGAGCATAGTATCTCGATCATAGACAACTATAACTAAAGTAGTGCTATAAATTTGACTTTATAATGACTAGTAATCAGCTTCACTATAATGGAATGGCTAAATAAAACTGCCAACAATTGCTTGTTTGGGTTGTCGCTTGCGACCATTGTATCTGACTAGTAAGTACTGCAACTACAATGGAATGGCTAAATAAAAGTACCAACAACAGCTGGGTTTGGGGTTATCTCATGCTAAATGTATCTGACTAGTAAGTGTTGCAACTACAACGGAATGGTTAACTAAAAGTGCCCACTGCTTATTTTATCAAGATGACTATCTATACCTGACTAGTAATTGCCGCAACTATAACGGAATGAGTAAAACTGCCAACCGTGTGAGTTCCTCGGTGGAATTCCTCGTTTGGTCTCGAGGGGGAAATACCAGGATGGGATTGTTTGGTGGTAGAATCAGGTTGGTTCCGAATAGGTCTTTCTTATCCCTCTCTGATAGCCGCCAGTGGTATCGAGTCTCTATAGGTTGTTTAGTGCATGTTGCCGTTGCCGCTCTAGTCCACCATACCTATGTAGGCGAGGACCGCCGAATTCTAGCCTCGCCGTGTACTGGCCTCAGTACTGACCGCTCTCTCTTTTTCCTTTGCCCTTTGCCGGCACCCCTTTTGTTTAAGCAGGTTCGAGATCGCCGTCGTTATCAGGGTTACCCTTCCGGCTTGGCCTGGGCAGGGTTATGGACGCCACTGGTTATTCTTCAGGGCTCTTAGCCCCATTTGCATCTTGTCCGTAGTCGGACGCTGTATCATTTTCAAGGTGATTTAAATCTTTGTATATTATATTTGTATTCTTGACTCGTTGAGTCGCTGTTGTACATATCTGTTCTGTGGGTCCCGTCGAGGACTGTTGTGTAATGTTATTACTTCGTTTTCCACCCGCACGAAAGTGCCTGGTGGGCACCTTTGAATCGTTTCTTTCGGGTTCGGCGGGTTTCGCTAAAACTTGCATAGGGCCGATTCTGAGGGTGTTACAGAGTGGTATCAGAGCTCAGCAGTTGCGATGCCCCACAAGTCCAGCCTGTAGGATAACCTAGCTAACGACCGAAGTAGAGTGTCAAAACTATTTTTGTAAAATCGGTTGGATAGTTCTGATTAGGTCTGATTTTACTCCTTACCCCTCTGCTATTCTCCTCTTACCTCTACGTGTTTTGAATCCGCTCTCGTCTCTCTCTTCGAGTCCAGGATTTCTCGTGGTTGGGTTCCGTCGTATCTTCAGGGTTTCGCTTCCTCTTTTGGTAACGGTGTTTCTACATCCGGTCCTCCTGCTATCTGAGTGGTCCTTTATCTGTGGTACCATCCTTTGTTCCTTGTCTGTGCCTTCTGGTGTTTTTCCGACGCGACGACATCATCTACGCCAGGTCCGATGCAGAGTCTGCATCACTCCTTTGTTTCCGAATGTGGCATCCCGCAAAACCACTACTAGAAAATCGCGTCGAATTTGTGCATTGCATCGTCATCATCATGCATCGTTTGCATAAAACTATGTTCGCAAGCCCGTTTTGTTTTTCTAAAACGCCCCATCTTATTCAAACACCGAAAACCGGGTCCCCGGAATATTTTGTTTTGTCATTGTCGGATTACAAAAGCTGTTTAAAAATAAATATTTAATTAATTGTTTTAGTGGGCAGGCGATCGAGTAGACCCGAACGACCACCCCTGTTTTAAATCGGTCCACCCTGCCAGCCCCATCTAAATCCTAATCCCACCTAAAATTCTACCCACCCTCTGTGGCCACCCACCCCGGCCCCACTGCCTCACCTTTTCCCCTCCACCCACCAACCGGCCTCGCCCCGGGGCCCCACCCAGCTGCCCTGCCGCCAAACCCACCTCACCCAACACACGCACGCTCCCACCGTCCCGGACCCACCCGCTGGCCCACCACCCCGTCGCCCGCACGCGGGATTCTCTCCTCACCCCTCCTCCCCATCGTCTTCCTCACTCCGCCTGCCTCTCCCCTCGGCTCGTCCTTGCCGCCGCCGGCGGGCCTCTCCGCATGGGCCCCACCCGCTCGCGACGCCCCGCTCCTGGCCTGCCCCACGCGCCCGGCTCCTCCTCTCTTCCAGGCGCGCTCCGATGCCGCCGGACCTCCCGGGCGCCACGCGACCTCGCCATCCACCCTCCTCTCCCTCACCGGCTTCCCCCCCGGCGCCTCTCACCTTACCCCGCCGCCTCGCCGCTCGCTCCCCTCACCTACCGCGCTCGCCCCACCTCCTTCTCCCTCCTCTGGGCCTCCTCGCCGCCGTCCTTCCCTCTGCTCTCCCCGCCGCCCTATCTCACCACCCCCCTCGCTGCTCGGCTCTCGCGAGCCTTGCCGCCTCCGTCAGGCTGCGCCTCCGGTCCTCCTCCGTCGCTGCCGCATCCATCCGCCGCCGGCGCCGGCCTCTCAACCGCCCGCCCGAGCTCTACCACCTCCCAAGCTCCTCCCCCGCGGCGCCTGCCTCCCGTCCGCCGCAGGCCGGCCTCGGCCCTCCTTCCCCGCCGGCCCGTCCTCTGGTCTCCGCCTCGGCCCCACCAGCGCGCCGTCCGACGGCCACGGCAGCGTTGTTCCTCGTGGGACCTCGTTCTCTGTACGGGCGTTGGCCGATGTGGTGCATGTGCTACAGATGCTCTATGTGAGATCGTCCCCAATCCAACCCTGCCGACAGATCTTCTTATGTTGTTCAGCTGTGGTGAGAATATGTCGACTATGCGACGCATGGCAAGATCTTCGGAAATACCCCAACTTAGACCACTCGAGTGCGACAACAAGTTCGGCACCGACCCGAACAAATCCGGTGAACCCCGATACCCTTCCGAAGTTCGACAACGACTACCCGGACGCCAAGATCACCGTCTCGGAACGACACGATCTTCTCCTCGGACGCCAAGATCTCCGCCGGAAAGGACAAAACCAACGACATGACCCGACGGCCGCGGATGCGACAGGACCGTCCCAGAAACGCCAAGTACTTCCCTCGAACGCCAAGGCCCGAACCCGAAGACCGTCAAGATCGCCACCGAACGCGAAGTCCTTCTCCCCGGAGCTCAAGATCTGCCCCGTTATTCGAGAACGTTTCCGCCGAGACCGACCCGTCGGACCCTGGACCCTGAGACCAACCCCGAACCCCGGAACCCCAAGATCGTCGAGACCCCTAATGTGTGAACCCTTCCCGAAACCTTATTTTATAACATAATAACAACTTGTTGCATATTGAATTGTCATTCTCGCATGCATATCATCGGTTTGGGGGCCTTATGCCGATTCACCTAATAATTAAATATGGGGCCCATGCGCGGCCAAATCTAGTCTCATATTGGCCTCATTTAAATTTGTGTAGCGAACCCGGTGCTATCTTCTACCATGTAAAACAACATTTAAATTGCGGAGTGTCTAAATAACTTGGACCACCTAACTAATTGTCGGGACCCCGGTTCCGCTTAATATGACCTAATCGCATCGCCCCTTTGCCATGCCATGCATCATACATGCATCATGCCGATCTTCTGCCGTTGTATTAAATATTGCATCCGATGTTTCTTCTAGTGTTTTGGTTCTTCGCGGATAAGGCCGTTGAGTTGATGTGAACTTCGCCCCGATCTTCGGATGAACCTTCGACAATGTTTCAGGCGAGCATCTCCCCCTTTCTACCTATCTTACTTTTATAGTATTTATTCCCTCCTGTTAATCTATTGCTATCTGTGTCGCGATGCTCTAGTTTCCGTACCCGTGATATCCCTTGCAGCCCTATATTGCCTCGGACACATCCTATTACCTGTTGTTTGGTAGATAGTTGGACTTGCGTCGTGTAGTCGCGTGCTCAAGTGCTGTTGTGTGTCGTCATATGCCACAGTTGTTGATGTATTGCCGCATGTTGATGATGGAGATGATTCTAGCTTTACTTATCATTCACTTTAATTCCTGTTTAACAACTAAAATTGAATAAGCAGAGGCATCGGTGGGTGATAGAAAATATTTGGTTTCGAGCCCACTTGTGTCGTAAGGCCAGTACTTGATACTGTTCCTTGATTTATCGCGCTATCCACATCCGGAGGTATATGGGACCCCCGAGCGAGCTTGATTCGGTCTTATTTCTTGGGGCCACAAACTAGTTTGAGGTTTTATTTACGATCTGTACTTATGCCATGCTACTTTCGTATTTAAATTGTGCGAGCACGCTGTACTATTTAGGTTGGGACACGATTCCGCGGTGTCGACAAGCCCAGCCACACTTCGGGTTCCCGATCGTTCTGACCGTATACCCAAACCTTGAGCCCGTCTCGAGTCGGTGGCTTCGTTGCGGGATCTACTTAAGGTGGCCCCTGAAATAATTCTGAATCCTGTGATTGTTCGATCGTGAAAGCCTCGTTGGGTTTT
The DNA here is from genome assembly GCA_030063025.1 of Avena longiglumis. NCBI lineage: Eukaryota > Viridiplantae > Streptophyta > Magnoliopsida > Poales > Poaceae > Avena > Avena longiglumis. The sequence goes on from CP125978.1 coordinate 462,730,925, forward strand.
GATTTGGTTTTCGAGGTTGATCGGCGTGTGTTGCTATTGGTGCACCCGGCGGGTAAAACTTTCTGAAAGCCGTGTCCGCGGATATGGACGACTTGGAGCACAGTATCTCGATCATAGACAAGCATAACTAAAGTTTATTGCTATAAATTTGACTTATAATGACTAGTAATCAGCTTCACTATAACGGAATGGCTAATAATACTGCCCACAATTGCTTGTTTGGATTGTCGCTTGCGACCATTGCACCTGACTAGTAAGTATTGCAACTACAACGGAATGGCTGAATAAAAGTACCAAGAACTGCTGGGTTTAAGGATTATCTCATGCTAATTGTATCTGACTAGTAAGTGTTGCCACTATAACGGAATGGTTAACTAAAATTGCCCACTGCTTATTTTATCAGGATGAATATCTATATCTGACTAGTAATTCCTGCAACGATGACTGAATAAGTAAAACTGCCAACGGTGTGAGTTCCTCGGTTGACTTCCTCGATTGGTCTCGAGGGGGAAACACCAGGATGGGTTTGTTTGGTGATAGTTTCAGGTTGGGTCCGGTTAGGTCAATCTTATCCCTCTCTGATATCCGCCAGTTGTATCGAGTCTCTATAGGTTGTTTAGTGCATCTTTGCCGCTTGATCCACCATACCTATGTAGGCGAGGACCGCGAATTCTAGCCTCGCTGTCTTGGCCTCGATCTTGGCGCTCCTTCTTTTCCTTTTCCCTTTGTCGGCACCTTTTGTTTAAGCAGGTTTTGAGATCGGCGTCGTTAGCGGGGTTACCCTTCCGGCTTGGCCTGGGCAGGTTATGGACGCCATTGGTTATTCTTCAGGGCTCTTAGCCCCATTTGCTTCTTGTCCGTAGCTGGACGCACTATCGTTTTCAAGGTGATTTGGATCTTTGTATATTATATCTGTATTCTTGACTCTTTGAGTCGCTGTTATATATATTTGTTCTGTGTGTCCCATCGAGGACTGTTGTGTAATGTTATTACTTCGTTTTCCACCCGCACGAAAGTGCCTGGTGGGCACCTTTGAATCGTTTCTATGCGGGTTTGGCGAATTTTTCTCAAACTTGCATAGGTCCGATTCTGAGGGTGTTACAGAGTGGTATCAGAGCTCAGCAGTTGCGATACCCCACAAGTCCATCCTGTAGGATAACCTAGCTAACGGCCGCAGTAGAGGGTCAAAACTATTTTTGAAAATCCGTTGGATAGTTCTGATTAGGTCTGATTTACTCCTTACCCCTCTGCTATTCTCCTCTTATCTCGACGTGTTTTGAATCCACTCTCTTCTCTCTCTTCGAGTCCAGGATTTCTCGTGGTTGGGTTTCCGTCGCACCTTCAGGGTTTCTCTTTCTCCCTTTTTGTAACGGAGGTGCTACGATCATCAATCTGCAACGTGTATGTTGTACCCTTCCTCCAATCTTTTGTTCTTGAGCTCCTTATCCATATGTGTTCCTTGCTGGATATCAGTGTCGTTGAAAAACATCTGAGAAGGACGAGCTTTGGTGAAGTTGGAGTCGACCTTGAGCATGTGTTGTTCATGCCAATGGAACCATCGCGAAACCTAATCAGTGTGTCTTTCATACGTTTTTTGTTGTATCTTCCGGTGTTTCCCGATGTGATGACATCATCGCGAGATCCGATCTGATGCGCATCACTCCTTTGTTCGAACCTCGCTTGTCGAGATCTTGATCTGCTCCGAGTTGGTTGCATAATCCGCCTATTCGTATGCGAGTAATGGTTTGAGTGCGGGATGGAGTAGCTACCATACCACTACTCTTATCATTCGCTCTTGTACGCCGAATCGATGGATCAGCGGTTTACTCCGTCCACGGAAGTTAGGGGTGGCTTATTTGTTGATACCTCTACCTTCGACCTTTTGTTTCCGGAGTGTTCTCTCGACGATCACGGACAACGACCTCTTGTTAGTGGTGTCGCGAGGATCTACACGAAGCGAGAAGACGCAGATCGCCGACCTTCTTCCCGGTACCATGAGGCGGATCTCGAGGGCGAGATCCATTGTTAGTGGTGTCAAATTGTGGCATCCCGCAAAACCACTACTAGAAAATCGCGTCGAATTTGTGCATTGCATCGTCATCATCATGCATCGTTTGCATAAAACTATGTTCGCAAGCCCGTTTTGTTTTTCTAAAACGCCCCATCTTATTCAAACACCGAAAACCGGGTCCCCGGAATATTTTGTTTTGTCCATTTGTGGATTACCAGCTGTTTAAAATAAATATTTAATTAATTGTTTTAGTGAGGCGGTCGAGCAGGCCGAGTAGACCCGAACGACCACCCCTGTTTTAAATCGGTCCACCCTGCCAGCCCCATCTAAATCCTAATCCCACCTAAAATTCTACCCACCCTCTGTGGCCACATCACCCTGGCCACTCCCCTTGCGCCACCTCACCCTCTCCTCTCCTTCCACCCATCCAGATCGCTCCACCTCACCCCTCTCTCTCCTCCCTCTCCAGCTCACACCCCACCAACCCAAACACACCCTGGCCACACCCACCCCCGGCCCCACTGCCTCACCTTTTCCCCTCCACCCTGGCCCGCCTGGCCCCACCAGCCTGCCGCCAAACCCACCTCACCCAACACACGCACGCTCCCACCGTCCCGGACCCACCCGCTGGCCCACCACCCCGTCGCCCGCACGCGGGATTCTCTCCTCACCCCTCCTCCCCATCGTCTTCCTCACTCCGCCTGCCTCTCCCCTCGGCTCGTCCTTGCCGCCTCTCCATGGGCCCACGCCCGCTCTGGCGCCCGCCTGCCCCGGCTCCTCCTCTCTTCCAGGCGCGCTCCGATGCCGCCGGACCTCCCGGGCGCCACGCGACCTCGCCATCCACCCTCCTCTCCCTCACCGGCTTCCTCCCCGGCGCCTCTCACCTTACCCCGCCGCCTCGCCGCTCGCTCCCCTCACCTACCGCGCTCGCCCCACCTCCTTCTCCCTCCTCTGGGCCTCCTCGCCGCCGTCCTTCCCTCTGCTCTCCCCGCCGCCCTATCTCACCACCCCCCTCGCTGCTCGGCTCTCGACGCCGCGAGCCCGCGTCGCCTCCGTCAGGCTGCCGCCCCTCTCCGGCGGTCCTCCTCCGCCGCTGCCGCATCCATCCGCCAGCGGCCTTGACCTCTCCGCCCTTGGCTCTACCACCTCCCAAGCTCCTCCCCCGGCGCCTGCCTCCCGTCACGCCCGGCTTCAGCCCTCCTTCCCCGCCGGCCCGTCCTCCGGTCTCCGCCTCGGCCCCACCAGCGCGCCGTCTGACGGCCACGGCACCGTTGTTCCTCGTGGGACCTCGTTCTCTGTACGGGCGTTGGCCGATGTGGTGCATGTGCTACAGATGCTCTATGTAAGATCGTCCCCAAGCCACCCTGCCGACAGATCTTCCTGATGTTGTTCAGCTGTGGTGAGAAATATGTCGACTATGCGACGCATGGCAAGATCTTTGGAAATACCCCAACTTAGACCACTGGAGTGCGACAACAAGTTCGGCACCGACCCGAACAAATCCGGTGAACCCCGATACCCTTCCGAGTTCGACATCGACTACCGGACGCCAAGATCACCGTCACGGAACGACATGATCTTCTCCTCGGACGCCAAGATCTCTCCGCGGAAAGGAAAAAACCAACGACATGACCCGACGGCCGCGGATGCGACAGGACCGTCCCAGAAACGCCAAGTACTTCCCTCGAACGCCAAGGCCCGAACCCGAAGACCGTCAAGATCGCCACCGAACGCGAAGTCCTTCTCCCCGGAGCTCAAGATCTGCCCCGTTATTCGAGAACGTTTCCGCCGAGACCGACCCGTCGGACCCTGGACCCTGAGACCAACCCCGAACCCCGGAACACCAAGATCGTCGAGACCCCTAATGTGTGAACCCTTCCCGAAACCTTATTTTATAACATAATAACAACTTGTTGCATATTGAATTGTCATTCTCGCATGCATATCATCGGTTTGGGGGCCTTATGCCGATTCACCTAATAATTAAATATGGGGCCCATGCGCGGCCAAATCTAGTCTCATATTGGCCTCATTTAAATTTGTGTAGCGAACCCGGTGCTATCTTCTACCATGTAAAACAACATTTAAATTGCGGAGTGTCTAAATAACTGGGACCACCTAACTAATTGTCGGGACCCCGGTTCCGCTTAATATGACCTAATCGCATCGCCCCTTTGCCATGCCATGCATCATACATGCATCATGCCGATCTTCTGCCGTTGTATTAAATATTGCATCTGATGTTTCTTCTAGTGTTTTGGTTCTTCGCGGATAAGGCCGTTGAGTTGATGTGAGCTTCGCCCCGATCTTCGGATGAACCTTCGACAATGTTTCAGGCGAGCATCTCCCCCTTTCTACCTATCTTACTTTTATAGTATTTATTCCCTCCTGTTAATCTATTGCTATCTGTGTCGCGATGCTCTAGTTTCCGTACCCGTGATATCCCTTGCAGCCCTATATTGCCTCGGACACATCCTATTACCTGTTGTTTGGTAGATAGTTGGACTTGCGTGTCGTAGTCGCGTGCTCAAGTGCTGTTGTGTGTCGTCATATGCCACAGTTGTTGATGTATTGCCGCATGTTGATGATGGAGATGATTCTAGCTTTACTTATCATTCACTTTAATTCCTGTTTAACAACTAAAATTGAATAAGCAGAGGCATCGGTGGGTGATAGAAAATATTTGGTTTCCGAACGCCCACTTGTGTCCCGTAAGGCCCCGAGTACTTGATACCTGTTCCTTGATTTATCGCGCTATCCACATCCGGGAGGTATATGGGACCCCCCTGAGCCAGAGCTTGATTCAGTCTTATTTCTTGGGGCCACAAACTAGTTTGAGGTTTTATTTACGATCCTGTACTTATGCCATGCTACTTTCTGTATTTAAATTGTGCGAGGAGCACACTGTACTGTTTAGGTTCGGGACACGATTCCGCGGTGTCGACAAGCCCAGCCACACTTTCGGGTTCCCAGTCGTTCACAGCCGTATACCCAAACCTTGAGCCTGTCTCGGAGTCAGCTGGCTTCGTTGCGGGATCTACTTAAGGGGTGGCCCCCTGAAATAATTCTGAATCATGTGATTGTTTCGTGAAAGCCTCGTTGGGTTTTGATTTGGTTTTCGAGGTTGATCGGTGTGTTGCTATTGGTGCACCCGGCGGTAAAACTTTCTGAAAGCCGTGTCCACGGATATGGACGACTTGGAGCACAGTATCTCGATCATAGACAAGCATAACTAAAGTTTATTGCTATAAATTTGACTTATAATGACTAGTAATCAGCTTCACTATAACGGAATGGCTAATAATACTGCCAATTGCTTGTTTGGATTGTCGCTTGCGACCATTGCACTGACTAGTAAGTATTACCTACAGGAATGGCTGAATAAAAGTACCAACAAGCTTTGGGTTTAAGGATTATCTCATGCTAATTGTATCTGACTAGTAAGTGTTGCCACTATAACGGAATGGTTAACTAAAATTGCCCACTGCTTATTTTATCAGGATGAATATCTATATCTGACTAGTAATTCCTGCAACGATGACTGAATAAGTAAAACTGCCAACGGTGTGAGTTCCTCGGTTGACTTCCTCGATTGGTCTCGAGGGGGAAACACCAGGATGGGTTTGTTTGGTGATAGTTTCAGGTTGGGTCCCGTTAGGTCAATCTTATCCCTCTCTGATATCCGCCAGTTGTATCGAGTCTCTATAGGTTGTTTAGTGCATGCTGCCGCTGCCGCTTCAGTCCACCATACCTATGTAGGAGAGGACCGCCGAATTCTAGCCTCATGTGTCTTGGCCTCGATCTTGGCGCTCCTTCTTTTTCCTTTTGCCCTTTGTCGGCACCCCTTTTGTTTAAGCAGGTTTTGAGATCGACGTTGTTAGAAGGGTTACCCTTCCGGCTTGGCCTGGGCAGGGTTATGGACGCCATTGGTCATTCTTCAGGGCTCTTAGCCCCATTTGCTTCTTGTCCAGGCTGGGCACTATCGCTTTCAAGGTGATTTGGATCTTTGTATATTATATCTGTATTCTTGACTCTTTGAGTCGTTGTATATATATATACGTTATGGGTCCCATCGAGGACTGTTGTGTAATGTTATTACTTCGTTTTCCACCCGCACGAAAGTGCCTGGTGGGCACCTTTGAATCGTTTCTATGCGGGTTTGGCGAATTTTGCTCAAACTTGCATAGGTCCGATTCTGAGGGTGTTACACCGAACCTTGTTTGTCGAGATCTTCAGTCTAATTCCGAGAGTTGGTTGCACCATTCGCCTATTCGTGTGCAGAGTAATGGTTTGGGTGCGCGATGGACTGATCACCATCCGACTACTCTTTTCATTCGCTCTTGTACATCGAATCAGTGGATCCAGCAATTTTACTCCGTCCACGGAAGCTAGAGGTGGCTTTATTGGTTGATACCTCTACCTTCGCCTTTGTTTCCCGGAGTGTTCTCTCAACGATCACGGACAACGACCTATTGTTAGTGGTGTCGCGAGGATCTACACGAAGCGCGAAGGATCAGATCGTCGGCCTTCTTTCCGGTACCATGAGGCGGATCTCGAGGGCGAGATCTATTGTTAGTGGTGTCGAATTGTGGCATCCCGCAAAAACCACTACTAGAAAATCACGTTGTTTTTGTGCATTGCATCACCATGACCGCATGCTCATGTCATCATGCCACATTGCATTTGAGCATCGTCATGTCATCTTGCATTTGTTTGCATAAAACTATTTTCACAAAGCCTGTTTTTGTTTTCTAAACGCCCCGTCTTGTTTTCAAATTAAAACCCGGGTCTCCAGATTATTTTGTTTTGTCTGCTATCGGTTTGCAAAAGCCCGGTTTTAATTGAATAAAATCTATATTATTTTTAGGGGGCAGTCGAACGGGCCGATCCGACCCAGTCGACCACCCCCAGTGCAAAATCGGTCCACCTTAAACCCTACCCCAAATCTTTTCTACCCTATCCTAACCTACCCAGCCACTTCCAGCCCTCCACCTCACCTCCCTAGGCCACCTCACCCCCCTGGACCCCAATCCCCACCCACCTTGCCACCTCATCAATCCTAACCCCAACTCCCTTCCCTCTCTCTCCTGGACACACACACACAGCAAACACACGCACGCCACCCTGCCTGGGCCCACCCTCCCCTGGACCGACCCCACCCGCAGCCTCTCTACCTCCCTCACCCACCACCAGCCTCACCCGCCGCCTGGCCCACCCTCACACGCGACCAGCCCCCCTCCCGCGGGCCCGCTCCCCCACCTGCCGCGCCTGGCCCACCGCCTTCCCTCCCCGTCTCCTCCCTCTCTCCCCCGACTCGTCTCCCACCTCGCCTCCGCTCGCCCGCCGGCCGCCATCCCCTACCGCCTCCGCCCTCCGCCTCCTCTGCTCTCGCCCCTCCCCACCTTGCTCTCCTTCCTCTCTTCCTCTCTGCACCGCCCGCACGCGGACCCCCCTCCTCCGCCAGGCGTCCGGCCGCCTCCACCCCGCCGCCCCTGGCCCTCCTCTCCCTGAGCCGCGCCCGGCGCCGCCTGCTCCTCAAGCGCTCCGAGAGCTCCCGCCCGCCTCAGACCTCGCTCCCACCGGCGCCCTCCTTCCTCCCGGCGCCGCCCATGCTGCGTCTCTGCGCCTCCCTCTCCCCATCGCCCTCCTCTTCCGCCTCGACTTCCTCGCCAAGCTCCACCGCCGCCACGGGACCCACCGCCGGCCGCTCCTCCTTCCTGCGAGCGCGCGCCTCCGCCTCCTCTGGCCGCCGACGCGCCGGCGCCCCCTCCTTCCTCACCTCTGCAAGCTTCCGCCGCCGCTCCCTGGCGTCCTCCCTCGGGCTGGCCTCTGTCCCGGCCTGCACCAGCTCGTCGCCGAACCTCCGGACCGCCGTGTTCTTCCCCTGCGCCAGCGCGAAGGCCGTCGGTCGCGCGTCACCTCTCCATCGCCCTGCGAGCCCCCTGTTTCCCTCGGGCCGAACCCTGCCTTGGCGCGTCGCTCGCGACCTGCCTCGTCCTCGGCCTCATGCGACCCTGCCGCTCTGGCACCCTCACCGTGCCCCGTTCTGGTGCTCTCACGAATACATCTCTGAGACCCACGCGATGGACATGTTTGATGGGATTCACGGCAAGACCTTCTCGTCAACAAGGCCGCATCGATGCGGATCCAACTCTGACATGCTAGCATCCAAGATCTCCCTCACGGATCATCAAGCACTTCTACCTGGACCCGAAGACCTTTGGCTTGGACCTAAGTTCGACCGTCGACATGGAACTAAAGGACAACACACCAAGATCGCCTTCCCGGAATTCGACGCCTCGATCCTGCGGGCCCGAAGACCACGGATGCGACAAGATCTACCTCACGGAACACCATGATCTCCAACCCGGGCGGGTCCGATATGCCCCGACGCCAACCAAGTCCTGCTTCCCGGTTGCGACAAGACCTCCTTCCCGTACCGATCCCGATCTCGTCGAGCCGTTCTCCCGTCAAACCCTGAGACCGAACCCCGAACCCCCGGAACCAAGATCACCGAACCCTAATGTGTGACCCTAAGCCCCTATTTTTATAAATGCTTTATATAAAACTTGTTGCATATTAATCATTCATCTCGCATGCATATTGTCATGTGGTTTGGGGGCCTTATGCCGATTCACCTAAATTAAATATGGGGCTCATATGCGGGCAAATCTAGTCTTATATTGGCCTCATTTAAATTTGTGTAGCGAACCGGTAACTTATCTTGCCCTGTTATTACAACATTTAATTTGCGGGGTAGATAAATAACTTGAACCGTTTAATTAATTGTCGGGACCCCGGTTCCACTTAATATTGCCCAATTGCATCGCATCTTTGCCATGCCATGCATCATACATGCATCATGCCCGATCTTCTACCGTTGTGTTAAATAGTACATCCGGTGTTTCTTCTAGTGTTTTGGTTCTTCGCGGATAAGGCCGTTGAGTTGATGCGAGTGTCGACCCGATCTTCGGATGAACCTTCAGCAATATTTTCAGGCGAGCATCTCCCCCTTTCTACCTATCTTACTTTTATAGTATTTATTCCCTCCTGTTGATCTATTGCTATCTATGATGCGTTGCTCTAGTTTTCGTACCCGTGATATCCCTTGCAGCCTTATATTGCCTTGGACACATCCTATTACCTGTTGTTTGGTAGATAGTTGGACTTGCGCGTCGTAGTCGCTTGCTCAAGTGTTGTTGCGTGTCGTCCAGTACCATAGTTGTTGGGGTATTGCCGCATGTTCGAGGTTGGAGATGATCATGGCTTTCGTTATCATTCACTTTAATTACTGTTTAACAACTAAAATTGAAGTAGGTAAGCAGAGGCACAGGTGGGCAATAGATGTTATTTGGTTGTTAACCGTCCACTTGTGTCCCGTAGGACCCCGAGTACTTGATACCTGTTCCTTGAATTTTCGTGCTATCCACATCCGGGAGGATTATGGGACCCCTCTGAGCCAGAGCTTGATTCAGTCTTATTTCTTGGGGCCACAAACTAGTTTGAGGTTTTATTTACTATCATGTACTTATGCCATGCTTACTGCTTTATTTACTATTGTGCGAGGAGCACCTGTACTATTTAGGAATTGTGACCCGTTTTCGCGGTATCGACAAGCCCAGTTTTGGGTTCCCAGTCGTTTACAGCCGGCCCCACAAACCTTGAGTCCGTCTCGAAGTCAGCTAACTTTGTTGCGGGTATACTTAATGGGGTGGCCCCCTGAAATATTTCTGAATCCTGTGATTGCTTTGTCGTGAAAGCCTCGTTGGGTTTTGTTTTGGTTTTTCCAAGGTTGATCGAGTGTGTGTTGCTATTTGTGCACCCCTGCAGGGTAAAACTTTCTGAAAGCCGTGTCCGCGGTTATGGACGACTTGGAGCACAGTATCTCGATCATAGACAACTATAACTAAAGTAGTGCTATAAATTTGACTTTATAATGACTAGTAATCAGCTTCACTATAATGGAATGGCTAAATAAAACTGCCAACAATTGCTTGTTTGGGTTGTCGCTTGCGACCGTTGTATCTGACTAGTAAGTACTGCAACTTCAACGGAATGGCTAAATAAAAGTACCAACAACTACTGGGTTTGGGGTTATCTCATGCTAAATGTATCTGACTAGTAAGTGTTGCAACTACAACGGAATGGTTAACTAAAAGTGCCCACTGCTTATTTTATCAAGATGACTATCTATACCTGACTAGTACTTGCCGCAACTATAACGGAATGAGTAAAACTGCCAACCGTGTGAGTTCCTCGGTGGACTTCCTCGTTTGGTCTCGAGGGGGAAATACCAGGATGGGATTGTTTGGTGGTAGAATCAGGTTGGTTCCGAATAGGTCTTTCTTATCCCTCTCTGATAGCCGCCAGTGGTATCGAGTCTCTATAGGTTGTTTAGTGCATGCTGCCGCTGCCGCTCCAGTCCACCAGACCTATGTAGGCGAGGACCGCCGAATTCTAGCCTCGCCGTGTACTGGCCTCAGTACTGACCGCTCTCTCTTTTTCCTTTACCCTTTGTCGGCACCCCTTTTGTTTAAGCAGGTTCGAGATCGCCGTCGTTAGCAGGGTTACCCTTCCGGCTTGGCCTGGGCAGGGTTATGGACGCCACTGGTTATTCTTCGGGGCTCTTAGCCCCATTTGCATCTTGTCCGTAGTCGGACGCTGTATCATTTTCAAGGTGATTTGGATCTTTGTATATTATATCTGTATTCTTGACTCGTTGAGTCGTTGTTGTACATATCTGTTCTGTGGGTCCGTCGAGGACTGTTGTGTAATGTTATTACTTCGTTTTCCACCCGCAGGAAAGTGCCTGGTGGGCACCTTTGAATCGTTTCTATGCGGGTTCGGCGGGTTTCGCTAAAACTTGCATAGGGCCGATTATGAGGGTGTTACAGTCCTCAATACTGGTAATTTGACCTATGTGTTGGATGCACCGCTGGGTGACCCGCCTGCAGCTGATGCTACCGATGAGGTAAAGAATGTTTTCCTTGCTCGAAAGAATCAGTACTCCACAGTTCAGTGTGCTATCTTGTATGGTTTGGAATCAGAGTTTCAGAAAAGGTTTGAGAACCATAACCCACATGATATTGTCCGTGAACTCAAAATGATATTTGAGGCTCACGCACAGTTGAGAGTTATGAGACTTCTGAAAAGTTCTTTAACTGCAAGATGGAAGAGGGCAGCTCCGTCAGTGAGCACGTGCTTAAGATGTCTGGGAACGCAAGCAAGCTTCAAAGCTTAGGTATAGTGATTCCTAATGCTTTGGGGATTCACCGTGTCCTCCAATCACTACCACCAAGTTACAAGAACTTTGTGATGAACTACAATATGCAAAACATGGACAAGTCGTTTCCCGAACTCTTCTCCATGTTAAAGTCTGCAGAAGTGGAGATCAAGAAAGAGCATCAAGTGTTGTTGGTCAATAAGACACCAAATTCAAGAAGCAAGATAAGTCTAAGAAAAAGGGAAACTTCAAGAAGGGCAATAAGAAAGTTACCGTGCCAGCGAAGAAGACCAAGGCTGGGCCTAAGCCTGATACTAAGTGCTTTTCCTACAAGGGAGAAGGTAACTGGAAGTGGAATTGCCCTAAGTACTTGCGGTGACCCAGCATACCACTACATGATGTAGTATACTATAGTCGTTGACATAACACCAATGAAACACCGTTCACTAGTATTACATCCCTCAGAATGGCACAACAGGAACACATCGGGTCCAATACATGGCTAAAGGTTACAACTCACTCTTTACATAAGATCCAGAGAACACTCTAGGTTAAAGAGAGAAAAAGAACTTGATGGGGATGTGCCTACCGGGGTATACCCAGCAGGACGTTTCCGACTGGCCCAAGAATTGGCGAGTGGGCCTGCAAGACGGCGACTGGATTGAAGCCCAGCGAGGATCCAAGCGACTGGAAGCTGAAGGCCCAGGCGAGTAGATAGGCCCAGTCGGATTAGGTTAAACGAGTACCGAAGCTTTAACTGAATCGGTTGAGATATGTAAACCCTAGGGAAGGTGTGCCTTTATAAACCTCCCTGTAGGGCGAGTAGAGATACGTTCCATCATACACCCAAGCGACTCGCCGCCTAGCCTCCGAGCTCGCCCATTGTACCACCTTCATAATACAATCTAGCAGGAGTAGGTATTTACCCTCCGGGGGGGCGAACCTGGGTAAAACCCTGTGTCTTTGCCCTCATCTCGCAGCGCAGATGGCTGGCCGCCCTTGCCCCTCGTTCTACTACTCGCTGTCGATTGCAGCATCTGCCGTGACAATTCCCACGACAGTGGCGCCCACCATGGGGCCTGGCCGGTCTGTCCGGTGTTCTGCGGCGAGATCCAATCTGCCCATCAACGAGACGGTCGCCACCGGCCGCATGATAGCGATCGGCGAGATGCTCCAAATCTTGCCGAGCAGCTACGTCCCGGCGGCGTGACCCGTCACGCACAACGTGATCCTGCCGGTCGGCACGATCAGCCTCTTCGTCGGCCTCACCGACGTCATCGTCTCGGAGGATTCGGCTCGCATCCGCGAGTCGCCGCCACGCGATCGGCTCTCCGAGAGCCAGATCCACACGATCCATCGCCTCGCCTCCGAATACAATTCGGCCCACAGCGACGTGGCCGAAAACTCAGCGGCCGCAGAAGACGCGGCCCTCAACGACGACGCCGACTCGGCGACCCCGGCGTCACTCGCCGGGTCCATCACCGCGGCTTCACCCGTGGGCTCCATCACCCAGGTCTCCAACGTGGGAGACTTTGAGGACCCCTCCATCCTTGGGATCTTCGAATTCGACTCCGGGTCGGAGAACTCTGCCGACCTCCGCGACGGAACCGGTCGCCACGCCGCGACCTACATGGCGACCGGCACCGATCCACTGGAGGATCCATTCTCCACCCCAATCCCTCCTAACGCCATGGCAACGGAGGTCGAGGAACTCCGCCTGAAACCGGCGGAGGCGGTGCACAAGGAAGAAGCCGAGCGCGAAAAATTTCGCCTCGAGCAGGTGACGGCGCAGGAACTATCGCGCTACCACCAGCAGCGGATCAGGTCGCGCCTGAACCCCACCGTTCGGGCGCCCTGAACCGACGGCAACGACCCGGCCCGCGTGGCCGAGCGCGTGATCTGTGAGAACGCGCCACCAGGAGGAAGCGCCTGGCCCCCGCCAGGATCAACGGCGATGGGCGCCCCACATCCACCCTACCGCACACCTCCCAGGGACCAGCCGCGAATAGTAGTCTCCTCACGGGAGAGAGACGCAAACGGCCTCCCACTGTTCTCCACCCTAATGGACAACTTCGTGGCGGGCCGAGCAGCAGCCGACAACATCACGGCCACGGGCGACGGCACCCTACAGATCCAGTTCGTCAGGGCCCTGCTCGCAAAGGCCGTCGAGCAGCAAAACGCAGGCGCCGACTCGCAGGGTCGAGTATACTCGCGTTCGTCGGGAAGCAGAGCGGCCTCGAGCGGCCGCCCAGCGGCAGCAAACACCCTCAACTGCCCGCCACCAGAGCCACTGCAGCTCCAACACCGACCCGCGAACGCGGCACTCTCCACCAACGACCCCAGGCCAGCGACCAACTTCGTCGCCGCCAACGGGCAACCCATCGACGCCCGCACCCACATCATCAACAACCAAAGCTGGCGCGCACGCCAGCCCGACGACCTGCGACACACCCTAACCAATCGCCGCGACGGCGAGCCCATGGGGTCGCTCAGTCGACTCGGCCCCAAGTGCTTCGGACCAATGATCCGAGGCGAGAAGTACCCGCCAAACTTCAAGGCGCCGAAGGAGATAGAAAAGTACGACCCCTCGTACGACCCCGCCGTTTGGCTCGATACATACCTCATGGCGATGGGGATCGCGGGCCACACCGACCTGCTAGCCGCCCGTTACCTCCCCCTGATGATGGAAGGGACGTGCAGGCAGTGGATCAACACCCTCCCCCAGGACAGTATCGATTCCTGGGAGGAGATGCGCGACGCCTTCGTCAGGCACTTCGAGTGCTCCTACACCCGCGCCACCACCATCGAGGACTTGGAGCGATGCGTCCAAGGACCCCGCGAGTCGACCCGCAACTGGGTCCAACGGTGGCAAGAACTCTGGTACAACGCGGTCGGTATCCACCCGGACACCGCGATCCACTGCTTCAAGACCTCGTGCCGCTACGAGCCCCTGGTCGCCAAGCTCAAGCGACACTCTCGCACACTCGACAACATCCCCGACCTCCTCGAGATCGCCAAACAGTACGCGGAGGAAGACCCAAACCAGGAAACTGACGACGAGTCAGGAAGTCAACGCCGCACGAGCGGCAACGACAGCGGACGACGGTCCGACCTACGCTATAGCAACACTCGCCTCACCGGCAAGAGCCGCAGTTACGGGCGAGTCGACTTCGTCGCCAATGCCGGGCACGCGCAACGCGAGCCCAAGAGCTTACGCCGCGACGGAGGACAACGCCGCGACGGCGGCAACTACAAGGCCAAGCCAAGGTTCGACCCCGTGGCCCTCCTTAACCAACCATGTGCGTTTCATAGCAGGGAAGGGAAGCCCACCACACACACCACCGCCGACTGCCACACCCTCAGGGAGATCGAGAAGGCACGGCGAGCACGGGAGGACCCGGACAACGACCCGCCAAACGGCGGAAAATTCGGCAAAGTGGCCGGTTCGCTCCATACCTTCACGGGCTTCAACACGAAGCGCGAGAAGAAGGTCATCGCCTGCGCCGTCGCCGTCAACGTGGTGGCCTAGGTGGACGTTCCCCAGTTCCTCAACCGGTCGGAGCAGCCCATCACCTGGAGTCGACAAGACCACTCGCCACGCATCGAGTACCCAGGTCGAGTCGCCCTGGTAGTCAAGCCTAAGGTCGGCGACTACTGGCTCCCCAAGACATTGATGGACGGTGGCAGCTCCATCAACATCCTGTACCTGGACACCTTCAGGCGGCTGCGGCTCCTGCGGTCGATGATCGAGACGACCCACACCACGTTCCACGGCATCGTCCCCGGTCGGAAGGCGTACCCGATTGGTAAGGTCACGCTGCCAGTCACCTTCGGCACACCAGCAAACTTCCGCACCGAGCGGATCGTCTTCGAGCCCTTCGACAGCCCCTACCATTACGTCCTGGGGCGCCAGTTCGCCAAGTTCATGGCAGCGCCCACCTGCATAACGCGATGAAGCTCCCCGGGCCGTGCGGCGTCATCACCATCAACGGCGACCCCGACATGGCCGCTGAGTGCGAGGCCAAAGGAGCCGAGCTCGCTGACGTCGTCATCGCGGCGGAGACCAACCACGCCGATGAGCTCGCCAAGTACGCGAGTGGGGTCAACGACGAAGACCCCACCATACTCAAGAAGCCCAACTCGGAGGGCCCAAACACCTCAACCTTCGAGGCAACGACGCACACCCGCACCGTCGAGCTGGTCCCAGGCGACTCCAGCCAGACGGTGACGATCGGGACGGGCATGAGCCCAGCGTAGGAAGGCGCGCTCATCGAGTTCCTCCGTGAGAACAGGGACATCTTCGCATGGAAGCCCTCTGACATGCCCGGTGTCCCTAGGGAGCTCGCGAGCACAAGCTAAACGCCGACCCCAAAGTGCGACCGTCAAACCGCTATGCCCTTCAATGAATAGCGCCGAGCAATCGCCGAGGAGGTGCAGCGTCTACCGCAGCTTCATCCGGCCAATCAAATACTCCAAGTGGCTGGCAAACCCAGTCCTGGTCGAGAAGAAGAACGGGACCTGGAGGATGTGTATCGACTACACAGACTTGAACAACGCCTGCCCAAAGGAGCAGTTCGTCCTCCCGCGGATCGACCAGATAATCGATTCAACCGCGGGCTCGGAGTCGCTCTGCTTCCTCGACGCCTACTCCGGGTACAACCAGATCAAAATGGCCGTCGAGGACGAGGAGAAGACGGCGTTCATCAAGCCATTTGGAGCCTTCTGCTACACCGCCATGACCTTCGGCCTCAAGAACGCCGGGGCGACCTACCAGCGGTGCATGCAAGAATGCCTCGCGAGCCAAATTGGTCGCAATATCCACGTCTACATCGACGACGTGGTCGTAAAGTCCGCTCGCCAGGGTGACCTACTCGCCCACCTGGCGGAAACATTCGCCAACTTGCGAAAATATAAGATAAAGCTCAACCCAGGCAAATGCACCTTCGGTGTACCAGCAGGACAACTACTGGGGTACGTCGTTTCCAAACGAGGGATCGAGGCGAACCCCACGAAGATCGACACGATCGCCTGGCTCGGCAAACTCGAGTGCCTGCGCGACGTCCAGAAACTGGCCGGGCGAGTAGCGGCTCTCAGTCGCTTCATCCCCCGCCTGGGCGAAAAGGCGATGCCCCTATACCGCCTGATGCGCAAGAACCCCACCTTCTAGTGGGACAAGGAGGCGGATGACGCGCTCCGCGATCTAAAAAAGGTGCTATTCGCCGCACCGCTACTCGCCGCCCCCGCCAACAAAGAACCCATGCTGGTCTACGTCGCGGATTCCGAGTGCGTCGTCAGCGCCGTGATGGTCGTCGAGCGACCGGAGGAAGGAAAGGAGCGCCCAGTACAGCGACCGGTGTACTACATCAGCGAGGTCCTCACCGAGTCGCGCCAGCGGTACCCCCAGTACCAAAAGCTGGTATACACGGTCTTCAGAGCTCAGCGGCGCCTGCCGCACTACTTCCAGGAGCACCCGATCACGGTCGTCTCCTCAGCACCACTGCAAGACATCATCCGCAACCGCGAGGCGACCGGGCGGGTTGCCAAGTGGGCCATCAAGATCGGCGTCCACAACATCAAATACGAGCCGTGAAAAGCGATCAAGTCACAGGCCCTAGCGGGCTTCATCGCTGACTAGGAAGAGGCCCAGCAGCCAGAGAAGCTGCCATACCTCCATTACTGGAGCCTGCACTTCGACGGCTCCAAGAACGCGGACGGCGCAGGCGCAGGGATCGTGCTAACTTCACCAAAGGGCGACAAACTCCGCTACATCCTCTGCCTCGACTTCACACCCTGCACCAAAAACATGGCCGAGTACGAGGCCCTACTCCACGGCATGCGAGCTGCCAAGGAGATGAATGTCAACCGCCTATGCTGCTACGGAGATTCCGACCTCGTCGTGGTGCAAGTCGCACCGCACTGCGACGCCGCCCCCCACCATGGCGGCGTACCGCCAAGCAGTGGACAAGTTGGGCGGACACTTCACAGGCTACTCCGTCGAGTGGATTGACAGGCGGAAGAACGAGGAGGCCGACGCACTCTCTCGCATCGGGTCCGCTCGACTCGCACCACCCACCGGCGTATTCCTTGACACGATCACCAAGCCATCAGTCTCTTCCCCGAGGGAGATCGACATCGGAGTCCCGCTCCAACCAGAGGCTGCCCTGGTCGCACTCGTCAACGAGCCAGACAACCGGACCAAGCCCTACATCGCCTACCTGGAAGCCGGCACCTTGCCGGCAGACGAGACGGATGCTCGGATGATCGCTCGTCGATGCAAGTCCTACACCATCATCGACGGCGAGCTCCACAAGCGCAGTGTCACCGGCGTGTTCCAACGCTGCGTCCAACCCGCCGAAGGACGCAACATCCTCCACGATATCCACTCCGGTGACTGCGGCCACCACGCCGGCGCGCGCTCTCTGGTCGCCAAGGCTATGCGACATGGCTTCAACTGGCCCACCGCACACGCCGATGCTGTCGACATTGTCCAGCAGTGCGCCGGGTGCTAGAAGTACGCCAACCAGACACACGTGCCGACCTCAGCGCTCAAAACAATCCCCATCACTTGGCCATTCGCTATGTGGGGCATGGACATGGTAGGCCCCTTCAAGAAGGCTCCCTCCGGCTACACCCACCTGCTGGTCGCGGTCGACAAATTCACAAAGTGGTTGGAGGCCAAGCCAGTTCGGAAATGCGACGGGAAGACCGCCACCACGTTCCTACGCGAGCTCATATATCGCTACGGGTTCCCAAACAACATCATCACGGACAACGGCACCAACTTCGCCAAAGGGGCCATGGCTGAATTCTGCGAAGAGCACCACATCCGGCTCGACCTCGCATGGGTCGCCCACCCGGAGTCCAACGGCCAAGCAGAACGAGCCAACCAAAGCATCCTCCACGGCCTGAAGCCGCGACTCCAAGTACCCCTCGAGCGCACCGCCGGGTGCTGGGTCGAGGAGCTACCCTCCGTCATCTGGGGCATCCGCACCTCGGTCAACAGGTCGACAGGATTCACCCCCTTCTTCATGGTGTACGGCGCCGAGGCAGTCATGCCCACCGATCTCGAGCACGACTCGCCACGGGTCGTCCACTACACGGAGGCTGCAAACGAACTCGCGCGCCAAGACGGAGTCGACCAGCTCGACGAGGCACGTGACCTCGCTCGGTCTCGCACCGCCATCTACCAGCAGGGACTCCGCCGCTACCACAGCCGGCGGGTGAGAACTCGCACCTTCCAGGAAGGCGACCTGGTGTTGCGCCTCATCCAGGACAAGAAGGGCATGCACAAGCTCTCCCCTCCGTGGGAAGGACCATTCGCCATCGGGCGAGTGCTTGGCAACGACGCCTACTACCTCATCGACGTCCGCGGGGACGGCGAACTCGACGTCAAGCGACCATGGAATGTAAACCTCCTACGGAAGTTCTACCCCTAGAACCTCATATATGTACTCTCCGATTTTGTGAAATAAAAAGAATCAGTTACCGCAAATTTCGCTTACTCTCCATGTCTTGTGCCACTCGCACTCGTAATAACAGCGTCCAGCTAACCGCAGAAGTCAACCTTTGGTACAGCGATCGGCACGGCCAAGTAGTGTGACGCAAGAGAACTGAGTAACCTCAGGTCTTGCATCGTCCATGAAAAACGCCTCGGCATAGCGACTCGAACGGATAAGTACCACGCTCGGGGACTGATTACCAGTTCATCGCGAGCGGCTCGGGAAAACGCCAAGTAAGAGAGCATGCCCAGAACTCGCCACGCGACTGGCCAAACGGGCCAGGCAGGAGTGATGCGCCCAAACCAACGCGCCAAGTCCTCAACCACCCTCAAGTCGCACCTAGAACAACCAAGTACCACGCTCGGGGACTCGGCCACCCGACCCCGTTCGCGCAAGGGAAAACAGTGAAGTATAGAGCGTTCAAGGGAGTCGCCCTGCGACTGGCTCTTCGAGTCCGGTCGAGTAGACAACAATAAAAAAAACATTCAAAAACAACAAACATATCATACACGAGGTAAACCCCACAAAAGGGCGGACGCGCTCGGGGACTCGTTCAAACCACAATCACAAAACACATGACAAATTCCAATACAGACACGATGTCTCATTCAAAAGCATGTCGCATTGTTTCACATTACAAAATATGCCAATATGGCAGACCTGCTACTAACGCCTCAGGGCAAACTACCCTATTCTGCAAGCTTCGACGACGACTCGCCAGCACCCCGACGACCGCGAATGAACGACGTGTATGGGTTTGACGGGTACGTCGTCAGCTCACCCGCCATCGCCGCGCGGAAAGGCTGCTCGACCTTGAAATCCCGGTGCGGTGGCTCAGGGTCGTGGGGCGCGACAACCGTCTCCTGGTAGGGAAGGAGGTCGCCCATTGCCCAGACACGCTCCGAGTACACCGCGGCGCGGTCCGTCAACTTGAGCACCTCGGAAAGCTCCACCGCGCCAGTCGACGAAGGGTAGCCGCTCGTCACGTCGTCGAGGTCGAAGTCCTCTGGGAAGTGAGCAAGTCCAAGGCTCAGCGCCGTTGATGCTCCGCGTCGAAACGCCGACCGCGTCATGAATTAAACTACCGAGGGCGCCTTCTCCAAGTACTTCCACACCTCGACGAGGTCGCTGGGAATCACCTCTGTGGGTGATATATCCTGGAGGTATGCTCAGATGCACGTCGCCGACAATGTCGCCGAGTCAACGAGCATGCCCACACACTGTCGCGCGTCGAGCAAGGTCGCCTCTTCCGCGCTATCAATGATGCGACCTGCGAGTAGAGGACAATAGTGAGTACGCTGAACATCACAAACAGCACAAGCTACTTGCAGGGGCAAGCACACTTACCAATCAGCGGGCGGGCGAGATCCGTGATGAAGCGTTGAAGCGCAGTATGATCGTCCCGAAGCCCAGCAACAAGGGCGTCCAACACTTTACGATCCTCTTCAGCGGCCGCAATGGCGGCCTTGGCTCGCCCATCAGCCGAGCTCGCTTCCTCCTTCGCCTCTCGCAGCTCGCGCTCGAGATCGGCGATCCGCTTTTCAGCGAGCTCAGAGCCGAGTGCGCCGCTGCCAATTCACCCGCGGGGACAAGTCCCTGGCGAGCTTCCTCCGCCTTCGCGGCAACCGTCTGAAGCCCTTTATTCGCTTCCTGGACGGTGGCCAGTTCGGTCAGCTGATTCACGTTGCAGACCCTCCACATCATTCAAACAGTTAGACGATGCGAAAAATCCTAAGTGCCCACCCACTGAAATTCAGCGAGTGTGCACTCGGGGACTGGCAATCAAAAAATCCTAAGTGCCCACCCGCTGAAATTCAGCGAGTGTGCACTCGGGGACTGGCAATCAAAAAATCCTAAGTGCCCACCCGCTGAAATTCAGCGAGTGTGCACTCGGGGACTGGCATTCAAGAAATTCTAAGTGCCCATTCGCTGAAATTCAGCAAGTGCACACTCGGGGACTGGACGCGAAAAATAATAACAAGGTACTTAAAGGATCAGACCGCTGCAAAACACCGACCTGATCCTCGGGGACTGGACATACCTGGATGGCTGCGCCAAGCATGCCATGGAGTTGTATCGCATCCACGGACGCGAGGAGAGCTGGCGTATACCCACGACGCTGGTCGATTTCCGCATAGGCGACCCCGTGTGCACGGCTCGATGGCGAAGTTCCACTCGCCGTGGCCGCTTTGGACATAAAGCGTGGGAATGTCGCGATGGAGGCACCCGCCCCGAAGGAGGTCGGCTCGGCCATCCCAGGCGAGGGAGCGCCCTCCTTCGTGAACGCGGCTGCCTCTGTTGCGGGCTCAGTCGGCGCGACCGCCGTATCGTCAGATATCGTGACAACGTCATCGCCCTTGGCCCTCTTGCTGCCATCTGTAGGGTCGACAACCTCGTCCGACTTCCTCTTACGGGAAGGATCTTCCTCGCTGGTGACGGGTGGCACCTTAGCCACGGTCGGGTGGCCCATTCTCTTCACTCCGGTCCTGTACATCAATCGTGTAAGCAAAGATAATTCAAGTGGTTATGGAAGACAAAGGAGGGTGAGGGTACTCACTTGGCGACTGCAATAAAGCGTAGCCCCGTGCGGAGGCCGGCTGGTTTCTCCAGTTCAGGGCCCAGTTGGCGACTGGGCCCCATCTCCAAGACGTCCCGTGCCTAAGACATGGACGACTTCTTCGTCGTTGAGGCCGCAGCCGGAGCCTCTGGGATACCTTCGGCAGGGGCTTCCCTGCGAGGCGAAGCCGCTGCGGCCGGAGCACCCCCCAGACCAGAGACTGGGGCGAATGGCGGAGGCATTGAAGCCAGCGGCACCTCGACGGTGGCCGTGTCCAGCACGGCTGTCGTCGGCGGTGCCTCGTCCTTGGCCGGGCTGGGGGCGTCGGAACTGCTCGCCGAGTGCGGCGGCGAGAACGGCCTCGTCGGCTTCGGCTTCCTCTTCGCAGGAGCCTTCGTCTCCTTCTCCTTCTTCTTCTTCTTCGACGGAGTCGCTTGTCGGCGCGAGGTGGTCTCCAGAAGTTCTTCGTCGTCATCGTGATGCTCGAGGCTTTTACTTGCCTCAAGCTCACGCTGTCGCTGCCCGCGGGTCTTGCGAACCAGCGGGGCGACCTCCTCCTAGGACTCGTCGTCGTCATCGATCTCGCCGCCCCGAATCGCTTTGGCGAGGCGACTACCATGTCCTGGACGGACGAGCTCGAGTTCTCGTCATCCGAAGGCGGGAGCCATCCTTCCACCACTTGGAACAGCTGCAAAGAATGCAAGATGAAATTAGAGTTACCGCGACTGCAAAAAACTGCAACTGCGAAGGAGGCGAGGTGATTACCGTTGGGGCTGGACGCTTTGCGGTGTAAGGTGTGACTCCGGCTTGTGCGTCCAGGTACACTGCCTGGGTGATCTTCTTTAGTGCTGGGATGTAGTCCTCCAGCTTCCACTCATCGAGGTAGGCCTTCGTCGAGTCTTCCCGGCCCGTGTACTGGTACATATAATGGTCGCGTCGAGCCAGAGGGACGAGCCGCCGCCCGAGCCAGCAGTTGTATAGGTTGATCGTCTGGAGGCCCTTCTTCTTCATACCGCGGATGGTCTGGAGCATCTCGTCAACGACCATCTGCTGGTCGTTGGGGAGCTTGCCGACTTGGAGACGGCGCGGCTCGGACCGGTTGGCGAGTATCATGGAATCGCTGCCTCGCCTCCGGGTTCGCCTCGGCAACATAGAACCACGACTTCTTCCAACCGCTTACGCTTGGCGGGCAGCATCAAGTCGAAAAATGAAGCCTTTGACTTCAGCTGGAAGGTTAGGCCGCCCGCAGCAAGCATTGGGCCGCCCGCCTCCTCGCGGCTGATCCGTCCGTGGAACAGATCTTGCCATAGAGGGAAGTAGGGCCGGCAGCCCAAGTAGCACTCGCAGAACGCCACAAAGATGGCGAGCTTCTCGATGCTGTGGGGACCCAGATCCGATGGATGGATCCCGTAGTAGGCGCAGAAATGCCGGAAGAACAGGGAAGTGGTGAACCCTAACCCCCGTTCAAGATGGCTGGTGAAGCAGATGAATTCCCTTTCTCGCGGATTCGGGGTCGTCTCTCCGGCCGCAGGGATGCGCCAAAGGTCGGCAAGATCCCGCCTCGGCGAAGGCCGCCCTCGTGCACTTAGATCTGCCCCAAGGCTCGGTGGAGAGGGCCATGGCGGAGAGATTTGTTGGGGGTCGGGGGGTTTCTGGTCGGCTGGGTCGCGATACGAAGGGAGGCGAAAATGCGCGCAGTCGGAGGAAATGGTGAGAAGGTGGTTCTCCGGTCGCCTGCCATTCCCCTTATATAGCGGATGTTACCCGCCAAATCAGGGAACTGTTAACGCGCGATGATTACGCCAAAATTTACCGTTGGATTACCCCAACGGCTAGTTTGACCACGTTTAACGGTCCAACTTCAGCCACTCGGTTCGCCGACCCAATCACTATGACAGTGTTTCGCCGACTCGACTCACCAAAGCTGCGACCTGGATGACTGGTTTTCTCCTTTATACAGGAGCCCACCGACGATTCGACTGGATGTCTACTCTGAAGCCGTATACTCCGACTGCCAGTAGCCACCTATGCCTAATCGACAACGGCCTCGGGGACTACTGATGGGGATGTGCCTACCGGGGTATACCCAGCAGGACGTTTCTGACTGGCCCAAGAATTGGCGAGTGGGCCTGCAAGACGGCGACTGGATTGAAGCCCAGCGAGGATCCAAGCGACTGGAAGCTGAAGGCCCAGGCGAGTAGATAGGCCCAGTCGGATTAGGTTAAACGAGTACCGAAGCTTTAACTGAATCGGTTGAGATATGTAAACCCTAGGGGAGGTGTGCCTATATAAACCTCCCTGTAGGGCGAGTAGAGATACGTTCCATCATACACCCAAGCGACTCGCCGCCGAGCTCGCCCATTGTACCACCTTCATAATACAATCTAGCAGGAGTAGGTCTTTACCCTCTGGGGGGCCGAACCTGGGTAAAACCCTGTGTCTTTTCCCTCATCTTGCACCGCAGATGTCGACCGCCTTGCCCTCGTTTCTACTACTCACGCCGATTGCAAGATCTCACGTGACAATTCCTAATGTAACTTATTACGAAGAAGAATCAAAGATAAATAACACAAAACTATTATACTACTAAAACTAGTATTTAACTAAGGAATTGGCATTGCTACTATTGCAATACACTACAGAATTAGGTTCTTTGGCTAGAGATTATATTCCTATCAAATCTGTAACTTCGTCTTCACTTGAGTTGGGGTATATGTTGACTTCCTTGTCTTCATTGAAGAGCTTTAGCTGGTCTTGATAAGTCCTGGAGCATAACTTGATGTAGACATCGTCTTAATGGCTTCAGAATCTAGCAAGGGTTAAGAAGATACTTTGAGTACGAGCGTACTCAGAAAATTCACTAGAAAAGGAGTGTTTGATGCACTATAACTACATGCACAAACCGTAGGTCATAGGCAATGCAAGTTTTCATAAAAATTTCTTCAAAGGTTGCTTTTATTCTGAAAAGCTATGTCCGTCAGCCTACACGAGTTTACCAGAACTTTCATGGAGTTCCTTTCCCGCCGCGTTCGCAGCTCCTTCCCGGAACAGGGAGTAACAAGTTATAGTTCTTACACTCTGCAGAGGTGCATTACTTTACCCATGAGAGATCAACTCTTTGTTGCACAATCGTACAGCTTATTCCCGTCCACAATTCCATGATGTGGGGCCCAGAAGATGATCCAAGCCAATCACTGCCCCCTTCGCGACCTCGCATGCCTCCTTGGTGTACACCATGCCCACATAATGAATTACGACAATGGTTTGTACAAACCGTTAGATGCCAGAACTATCATGGGACGATGCGGGTTCCCACCCATATGCTGCATATCCTCTACGAATTACCAATTAATATTTTGCTACGAGGATAACAGCCACGACCTGCACATCCGGCTTCATGCGAGAGGAAGAATATACAGCTGACTTCTCCGTCCCATTCCAAATTTCATGGTCAACGCGTAATATACGATGCAAGAATCACTGGCGACATTGGTTGTTAAGTCCTAGGTGATATAGTTCTGAACAGCGGTATTCCAACTGCCGGGTTTAATAGATTAGCTGACCACCCTGGATCAGTAACCAATAATCCACATTCTTATCAAAAATAGTGTTTTCTGATCTTTTTCAAATGCAGGTGATAACAACACTGGATTTGTAAAATACTTTATAGAAAATAAACAAAGGACATGAGCAAGTGTGAACTTGCCTTTTGTGATGGCAAGATTATGCACTCACGGTCTTCGAGTTAGTATAAGATCCAAAATCTGAAATCAGCATCATTGGTCCGGTACGGACTAATGTTTAAAGAAGCAATATGCTTTTATGCATAAGTAATGTGATGCATGTTTTTAAACGCAAATCCCGGAAATAACGTTGTCCTAGGGTTTGGATTCCGGAAATGGTTACTTTGGAATGTGTGGTCCTTTTAGATAAGTTTCACATTTGTGCTTTTATTAGAGCTTATGAGTGTGTGTGAGCAACACATATTTATTTAGCAATAAAATATACACCTATGAAATGCTAGTCAAGATTGCTTATACAAGAGTTCTGGTTTGAAGTGGCAAAAAGGATAACCTTCGAAGAAAAGGTTTCTCTTCTAAGGTCTAAAGAAGCTTTATGGTTAGTTAGTGGTGGTTGATGTTATTTGTTTGCTCAAATGGTTTGGCTTGAGTTGCTTTATAACTTAACTACTCAGACCAAAGTTAAATATAAAACATATAGTAATGTTTTATTGTATTATATTTAGATTCTTGGAGACTAAAGTTAACTTTAAAATATAGATAGTTTTGAAGGTTTAATATTTATAACATTTGTATCTTGTGTATCTGGAATGTTTCCTTTAGGTTATTTATATTAGTGATCCTTTTACTTAGTGTAGTGGTTTCTTGATTTTATAATGGAGTAGTATCATTTATCTTTTATAAAGGAGTGGTTGTGGTTTTATAATCCAAAATATAATATTACTTCACTACTAATGGACTTATTATAATGTTGGGGAAGTTTTTGTAATTTGGTGGTTAACATGGTTTAGAAAAGGTTTGGTGTATTCATAAATTGTTCTTTAAGGTTTTTATTCTAAGTGGGAATCTTTTTAGAATATGATCTTCATTTAAGGTTGAAGATAATTTAATAAAAAGGTATTTATAATGTTTTAAATTATTATGTCTTCATATTATTAATATTTAAGACTAATTCTATTTATTATATTTAATTTACTCATTTTAGAAATATTAACAGATTTTATTTATCCTTATCTGAATTATTAATGAAGTAAATAAGTTTAAATTTGAGTTGTTAAAGTATTTGAATTTTGTTATTCATCTCCAAAGTGGAATTTTATATTTTCAATATATAAATATTATTTTTGTGATCATTTTGGTATATTACATTTATTTTTGTGATTTAAAATAATAAGATATGATTTTTTACAATTCTTGTTACTTTATAATTAATTAATAAATAATAAATATTTACTTAAGTGAAATAATAATACATGATTATAGTTTTAAATTATACTTCTTATTTTTCTAAGATTTTTGGTAATTTATTTATTTTTTAATATTTACCATTATTAGAATATGAATTATCAAAGTTTTATTACTTATAAAACCTTTATTAAATAATATTTATTTAAATAGTCAACATTATAATATTTTATAATAAGTTTAAGTTGTAGATTTTATTTTTCTCCAAATTTTCATATATTATACATATTTTTCTGAATTGTAAATCAAAAGTTATTAATTAAACAAGGTTTAATCGTTTATTTGATTTCTGGAATATTATTAATTAGATTTATAACATTTTATCTATTTCTTTAAACATGAAATACTTTTTACACCGTACCTAAAGCTAACTTTAGTCACTAACTAGTGGGCCATTCTGCACCTCAGCTCTTAGGTTAAAGAAATTGCATTTGTTACCGAATGTTAGCTACCCCCAGTCAATGACATATGGGCCCTAGGCCATGTCATCAGCCACGCGAGACAGGACTAGTCAAACGAACTGACGTGGTTCGATCCTGAGGTGAACATGACGTAACGATGGCGTCAGCACCACCACCGCTGCTAGTGGTTGGTCATCAAGACGATCTATCATACCAGCGAAATAAGCCTAGTTCGAATCAGTGCACCGTGCTGAGTCCTAAAGTGGCGGCGCCACTCGGAAATGGTCACCGGAGCCTCAGCTCCGACGAGCTCCGACGGTGGTCGACGGTGGAACACGGTGAAACGGCGATTTACAACGAGATCAGGCGATTGAAGGTTACTGGAAGGTTCAGGAACTCACCCTGATGATGATAGAGAGGTCGGCGAGGATAGGCGCGGTCGGAGGCGAGATCTCTGACAAGATTTTCGACGAACCGCCGCAAAGAGGAACGGCCAAATTCGTCCACTCTAGTGTTTCCCTTGATGCAGGATTTCTCTCAAAGGATCTACGGAGGACGGCACTTCTCCATGGCTGCTTGGAAGGGTGTGGGGGGATGTGGTTCGACGGCGAGGGGTGGCTCCGATGAGCTAGGTTTTTGGTCTCATTCGCATCTGAGAGGATAAGGAGGAACTAGAGATAGGGATTGAGGCAGGTCATCGCGGTGGCCTTCTTATCCCTCTCTGTAACGACAACGAGCATCTTGGCGCACGACTGACGACGACGGCATCGGGCGGCGGCGAGCTCCTCCAACGAGCTGCCTGTGTGTGACGATGACGACAATGACTGTTTTGCGGATAACCCCCTAACGATTCTTTCAGCTCAACCTACGGTCCTTACCTGACCCCACTTGTCAGCCACAGATGGAAACGAGTTGGGCTGGTTGCTGGGCTATTGTGGGCTGCACAGGGGCGTTAGGTAAGCTAGTAGGGTTGGGCTGCGTCCAGGTAATGTTTTTTTAATTTGTTTTACCTTTTTCTATTTTCTGTTTTCCTTTTCAGATTTGAATTTGATTTATATTTTGAACCTTTCTTTGTATGATTTATTTGCTGGATATTTGCAACAATACTAAAATATATTTGGTATCCTTTGTGAACTTTTATATATCATCTTTTTGTATTTCTGTTATTTACTCAATATGAACCCCTTTTTAATTGTTTGTAGAACTTTTCTTATTATTTTTCTCTCCTATTTTAGTTAGGGATTTCTTGAATGATATATTCTTATTTGCTTATAAACTTAACTCTAGTTGGCTCATAATTTGAATAGAAACTTTTATATGTATAATGATCCTATATCATTATTTGATGCATGAAATATAAAAGACATTGATATGGTTATTACTAATCCCATTAATTTGGAAAATGGCCATGTATATATTCTACTGTGATAAATAAAAAAATTTAAGGTTTTGAATTATGAATATTTACCCTAGGGTTTAGGGTTTTTAATATACTTATATTCCTTTTTGGATATGAGTAAAGAATTAATAACTAAGCATATTGTCTTCTGTTTGTGATATTTGATGACATCACCTTTCATAAAAGAATGTTATAATTAGAATGTTTTATAGAAAGGAATTGATAAAGATATACTTAAGCACATATAGTGATGATGCTTGGAATTAACAGAGATGTGCTTATGTTATTTGTTTTATGGAAATGTTCCTATCAAGTGATATAGTTATAAGATGAGGAATTATTAATATGAAATGGATATTATACTTGGTTTTAAGATTTAGAGTTGATTGTTTACCAAGAATTATTATCTTCCATAATTCATAATTCTAGACTTCTTATTAAGGAATTCCTTTCCTAGATATATTGCCCTTTTCTATCTATCATCATGATTAACATGATGAGTTTTAATTCATAGAAATATTCTCATTCACTGATTAACCTTCTAAACTTATGGATGAATCTAATGAGTTTGATATTAAAGTATTTCATAGTTTTCTCATATCCTTACTTGGTTGTATCTACTCCTCTACTGTTGATAGCCTTCCATCCAACAAGTAGTTCCTTCAAACTCTACTCATAATCTTCCGTAATCATTCATCACTAATGTATCTCTAATAGGTGTATGCATCCAACTACCTTTCTCTAAAGTTGACTATCCTTTAAGATGACTAACACCACTTCTAAAACTCTATGCTACACTAGCTTTAATTGAATAATATCATTCTATATTCACTTTACTCCAACCCTAAATTATATTTATGTGGATTTCAATGACTACTCTAGGATAACTTATCTCTTCTAAGGTTCCCATCATGATCTACCCACCAGTATTACTTATACTAAATATAAGCATTCAACATTGGTGGCTAAGGCATCACCACTATAATCCTTTAATAATTTATTGCTTAAGTTCTTAGTTGGCTAAGCAAGACTTTATAAATCCTACTTTTCCATTATCTTGAAATTATATTTTTAGTATCTCATATTGGATTAAGGTTATTAATGGATTATGCCCTATTTAAAATATTTAAGTAGATGTTAAGATAAGATCAAGAAATAGTAGATCAAGGATTGATAGTTAAAGAATTTGTGAATCAATGGGGAATTACCCAACATTGATGAACAACTTATATTAAGATAAGTTCCATAAAGATTGCTATAGAAAGAAAGATATATAGTGGATAATCTTGACTTAGTCTCTTTCCAACTCCAACTCATTAAAGAGTTTAAGATTAAGTATTACTATGATACTCATAGTAAGAATAGATAAGAATAAGATAGGTCAGCATTAATCATTGCATTTTTATTATGTTAGTGGTAATCTTAACTTAGTATTCATAGGTTGATATGATGAATAGTATGATATGATCCCTTAAGGATCATATATAAATCATTTAAGCAATGTATTATAAGTGACATTTTATTATATCTGGTCTACCCTTAGGCCTAATCATATTTAACCAAATAAGGTTTTAGCAAAGGTCATATTGAAACTTATCGCAGTTAACTTGATGATCTACTTCAATTCCATCAAGTTAAGAGAAGCTTCAATCAATTTGACAAGTTTTGTTTTAGAAGATCGAAAATTATTCGGATTTTCTATGCATGGATGCAATGCACACATCTGGGTTCAGCTTATTTCTAAGCTCTAATGCTGGGATGTTACAGTACTTGGCGGATTTGAAGAATGACAACATCAAGAAGAAAGGTATATCCGATATACATGTTATTGATGTGTATCTCACTAGTTCTCGTAGTAGTGCCTGGGTATTTGATACTGGTTCGGTTGCTCATATTTGTAACTCGAAGCTAGCGAAGAACGAGGTGACGATGCACGTTGGAAATGGATCAAAGGTTGATGTGATCGCGGTCGGCACGCTACCTCTTCATCTACCATCGGATTAGTTTTATACTTAAATAATTGTTATTTGGTGCCTGCGTTGAGCATGAACATTATATCCGGATCATGTTTATTGTGAGACGGTTACTTGTTTAAGTCTGAGAATAATGGTTGTTCGATTTATATGAGTAATATGTTTTATTCACATGCACCTTTGATAGATGGTCTATTCTTATTGAATCTCGATTGTGGTAATACACACATTAATAACATTGAAGCTAAACATTTGAAATTGAGTGATAACTTGACCTATATGTAATCGCTGCCTTGGTCATATTGGAGTGAAGCGTATGAAGAAACTCCATTCCGATGGACTTCTTGAATCACTTGAAAGATGTGAAGCATGTCTGATGGGTAAAATGACTAAGACTCCATTTTCTAGTATGATGGAGCGAGCTACGGACTTATTAGAAATCATACATACCGATGTGTGTGGTCCAATGAGTGTAGCATCGCGCGGTGGTTATCGCTATGTTCTTACCTTCACGGATGACTTGAGTAGATATGGGTATATCTATTTCATGAAACATAAGTCCGAAACTTTCGAGAAGTTTAAGGAATTTCAAAGTGAGGTAGAGAATCAACGTAACAAGAAGATTAAATTTTTACGATCTGATCGTGAAGGTGAATATCTAAGTTAAGAGTTTGGCGAGCATTTGAAGAAATGTGGAATACTTTCACAATTAACACCGCCGGGAACACCACAACGTAATGGTGTGTCCGAATGTCGTAATCGAACTCTCTTAGATATGGTTCGTTCTATGATGTCACTTATAGATTTACCGCTATCGTTTTGGGGTTATGCATTAGAAACAGCCGTATTCACTTTAAATAGGGCAGCATCTAAATCCGTTGAAATAACACCGTATGAATTCTGGTTTGGGAAGAAACCTAAATTGTCATTCCTTAAAGTTTGGGGTTGCGAAGCTTATGTAAAGAAGTTACAGCCTGACATGCTTGAACCCAAAGCGGAAAAATGCGACTTCATAGGATACCCGAAGGAAACTATTGGGTATACCTTCTATCATAGATCCGAGGGCAAAATCTTCGTTTCCAAGAATGGATCCTCTCTAGAGAAGGAGTTTCTCTCAAAAGAAGTGATTGGATGGAAAGTAGAGCTCGACGAGTTTATTGAACCTTCTCTCGAACTTGCGAGTAGCGCAGCACCGGACGTAGTTCCTGTGGCTCCTACACTAATAAGAGAGGAAGCTAATGATGTTGATCATGAAACTTTGGTTGAAGTTACTACGGAACCTTGCAGGTTAACGAGAACTCGTACCACTCCTAATCGGTATGATCCCGTTGTGAGTGTCATGTTGGTGGACAACACCGATGACCCTGCGACATTTGAGGAAGCGATGATGAGCCCAGATTCTAATAAATGGCAAGAAGCCATGAAATCTGAGATTGGATCCATGTACGAAAACCAAGTATGGACTTTGGTGGACTTACCGGATGGCCGGAAGGCTGTCGAGAACAAATGGATTTTCAAGAAGAAAATAGATGCTGATGGTAATGTTACTGTCTATAAAGCTCGACTTGTCGCAAAAGGGTTTCGACAAATTCAAGGAGTTGACTACGATGAGATTTCTCACTAGTAGCGAAGCTAAAGTCTATGAGGATTATGTTAGCAATCGCTGCATATTATGATTATGAGATATGGCAGATGGATGTCAAAACGGCGTTCCTCAATGGAGACATTGATGAAGAGTTGTATATGATGCAACCCAAAGGTTTTTTCAATCCTAAAGATGCTAACCAGGTATGCATACTTCAACGGTCCATATATGGATTGAAGCAAGCATCCCAAAGTTGGAATCAATGTTTTGATAAGGTAATCAAAAGCTTTGGTTTTATACAAACTTATGGAGAAGCTTGTATTTACAAGAAAGTGAGTGGGACCTCTGTAGCATTCTTAATACTATATGTAGATGACATATTGTTGATTGGGAATGATGTAGACCTTCTTAATAGTGTCAAGGATTATTTGAATAATAGTTTTTCAATGAAAGATCTTGGCGAAGAAGCTTACATATTAGGCATAAAGATTTATAGATATAGATCGAGACGCCCAATATCATTGTCACAGAGTACATATTCGGACAAAGTTCTAAAGAGGTTTGGAATGGAAGATAGCAAGAAAGGGTTCTTGCCCATGTTGCCCAATACGACCTAGAAGATAGAGAAAGGATGAGTAAGACTCCCTATGCCTCAGCCACAGGATCTCTCATGTATGCCATGCTATGTACTAGACCCAACATTGCATATGTTGTTAGTTTGACTAGCATATATCAAAGTGATCCAGGAGTGGATCATTAGATAGCGGTCAAAAACATCCTTAAGTACTTGAGAAGAACTAAGGATATGGTTCTTTCTTATGGAGGTGATGAACAAATCATTGTTAATGGTTACACCGATGCTAGTTGGAACACCGATCCGGATGATTCTAAATCTCAATCTGGATACGTATTTACTTTGAATGGTGCAGCAGTTAGCTGGAGGAGTGCAAAGCAAAGCGTTGTGGCGAGATCTTCAACTGAATCGGAATACATAGCTGCTTCGGAGGCTTCACAAGGGGCGATATGTATGAAGTAGTTCATTACAGAGCTCGGTATGGTTCCAAGTGCGCTGGACCCAATGTCTATCTACTATGATAACATGGGCGCCATATCCAATGCGCAAGAACCAAGGTCACACAAGAAGCTGAAGCACATCAAGCTACGTTTTCACGCTATTCAAGAGCATGTCCAAGATGGTGATATAAAGATTTGCAAAGTACACACAGATCTGAATGTGGTGGATCCGTTGACTAAACCTCTGCCGAGGGCAAAACATGACCAACACCAAACTGCCATGGGTGTTCGGTATATTACCATGTAATCTAGATTAGTTGACTCTAGTGCAAGTGGGAGACTGTTGGAGATATGCCCTAGAGGCAATAATAAAAGTGGTTATTATTATATCTTTGTGTTTATGATAAATGTTTACATTCATTCCATAACAGTATTAACCGGAAACATTAATACTTGTGTGATTTGTAAACTAAATTAGAGTCCCTAGTAAAGCCTCTTTGTAATACTAGCTTGTTGGTTAATATATGATCGTGGTTTCCCGATCATGAACATTGAGATGTTGTTAACAACGAGATCATATCATTAGGAGAATGGTATGATGGACATACTCCTATAGATAAGCGTAGCATAAAGATCAAGTCATTTCAATAGTTCATTTGCTATAAGATTTCTGATACATAGTAACCTAATTCCTTCGACCATGAGATCATGCTAATCACCATCACCGAAAGGATATTTTGATGACATCAAACGCCACACCGTAACTGGGTGGCTATAAAGGTGGAATTTAGTGTTCGGGAAGTGTGTGTTGAGGCACATGGATCAAGAGTGGGATTTGTCCATCCATATGACGGATAGATATACTCTGGGCCCTCTCGATGGAATGTCATCCAATTGTCTTGCAAGCATGTGACTGGCTCACAAGGGATCTCATATCACGGGAAAGAGAAAAGAGTACTTATCGGTAAAGAGGTTGAACTAGGTATGCAGAGATACCGACGATCAAAACCTCGGATGAGTAAACTATCGTGAGACAAAGGGAAATTGGTATCGTATGTAAGTGGTTCATTCGATCACAAAGTAATCATAGAAATATGTGGGAGCCATATGAATTTCCAGATTCCTCTATTGGTTATTGATCGGAGAAGTGTCTCGGTCATGTCCGCATAATTCACGAACTGTAGGGAGACACACTTAAGGATTCAATGTTGTTTAGTAGATATGGATTGTTTGTACGGATACCGAATGTTGTTCGGAGTCTCAGATGGGATCCCGGATATCACGAGGAGATCCGGAATGGTTCGGAGAATAAGATTCATATAAGGAAAGTCCGATTCTGGAGTTCGGGAAAGATTCTGATGTTTTGATCGGAGAGGCTCTAGAAGGGTCTAGAAGGTTCACCGGTCTAGAATGGGAATGGTCCATGAATGTGTCATGGGTAAGTGGAATGATTGTATCATATCTTAGGTCGCTTGGTGTGGACATTTGCAAGAGAGAATTAAAGCTCTAAATTGAAAGTCAAACGGGAAGTTTGAAAAGTCAAACTGGAACAATGGTTTCCTAGTGGAAGAAGGAAAGAGTCCTTCTCTCAATCCAACTTGGGTTTGGGTTTGAATTCAAACCCACCCCTCCCAAGCCCTCTCATAAATATATGGGGAGGGCTGCCCCAAACACACAAGCCCTAGCCCTCCCACACCCAAGCCGCCGCCCGCGCCGCCAGCCGCCGCGCCAAGCCGTCCTAGCCACCGCCGACACCTCCTCCTCCTCCCGGTCTTCTAAACCCTAGATCACCAAGAAACCCTAGATCCACCATAACTCGCACCGGCTTAGGCGAAGCCCTGTGGGATCTTCCCTCTACCTCCGACACCACGACTTCGTGCTGCCGGAATCGCGAGGGGAGTACTATAACATCCGCTGCCTGCTGGAACAAGGGAGAGGAAGGTATTCATCGAGTACTGAACGTGTGATGCGGAAGCGCTGCCGGAACGCAACGCCGGAAGGATCGTCTACGCGATCTTGAGATCGGCAAGTGTACGACTACATCACCCATGAGAATCTGCTCTCGTTAACCGCTTTGGAATCTTCAAGGGTGAGTACTCTAATCGACTCATTACTACAATCTAGTAGATAGATCTTGGCTTGATTGTTTGCATGCGGTAGAAATTTTTTGTTTTCCATGCTACGAACCCCAACTGTTTGAGAAATAAAACATAGACGGCAGCAGCAGAAGAGGAACCGCAGGTGTTCGTGTTGGCACCGTCGTTAGCCATGTCGTCGAGGAAGAGGGTGCTAATGTCAGGGAAGAAGTCCTCGTTTGGGAAGACGTCGGTGCAATCGCTATCCGAGAGGGAGTCCATGATGAAGCCAGTAGTCGCGCCGGTAGCGCTCCCCAAAAACCTTATCACCCTTCTCCCGTACAGACTCAAGCGGGGTCTCGAGGCCTTTACCGCCCTCGGTGCACGCCGCAAGACGGGATGGGGAAGATCTAGGTAGCGCAGTGCTCTGGAACTGGAGGCGGAAAGGATGTGTGACAGTGTGTCTGAGAGGAGGCGCGACCTCTCTCTTATATAGACACAGAGGGGTAGGCAGATAAGGTGTAGAGAAGATGAAACGAACGGACAGAAGTTGAAGCAAACAGGCAGCAGCCCACCGGACAGCCTCCACTCAGTTCGTATTTATTTAGCTCGTATTAAAAGTCCACTCGGGCAAAACGTTTCAACTTCTGTATGACTGTTCATGTACCATTCATGCGTGGCAAAATAAAGCTCGGCTCAGCGAGATTCCCACAACCCGCGACGCACACACGTCGTGACGTGACGTGATGAGGCGAGGCGTGGCGAGGCGAGCGAGGAGGAGGACCTCGCGTGTGGAACTCTCTCCTTCTCCTTCTCATCCTTTTTTCCAAGTGGTAGGAGAGCTCACCTTATAAGCTGGTCCAACTTCCACTCAACTAGCAATGTGGGACTAAACATTTGTCCCAGCTCTTGCCTTGCATGAATGGGCCAAATGGGCCTCTAGGATTTCAGGAATTTATTGGCATATAATAAATAGGCTGGGCCTAATTAGGCAAAAATTCCAACAATCCCCCACCAGATCCCAGAGGCACATGAAGTTTGCCTTTGGTTCCAAAACATTGTTTATATACCGGTACTGTATTGGATCATGTTAAGTTGAACTTCCACCTAGAGCTTTATGTTATACTAGGTTGCAATTTGTATAGTGGACTATGCCTTGAACTGCAAGTTTGCTGCGAACCTAGATTCACAAAAAGTCTTGACCGATACTAGGCTACCGTGGGACTTCCCCGCGGGTGGAGTTTATACGTCATACTCCATGACCTTTCATGAGTTTATTAGAGAGCACCCTACTCTCATAGACTGTGACGTTTTAACAGTCAGACTCATATAGGTGTGTTCTTCAAAAGATGTTTTGCAGGACAATATCATTGCTTAGGATAAGCCACTTAGAACACATTATGATAATAAATCAACCTGTCGTGCATAATAGGAAAGTATTGCATCTTTATGGAGTGGTGTTTATTAAAGTAGGGATACTTTCCTCTCAGCTAACCAACAGCTTGTCTCCCAATTCTAATTCACGGGATCTCCGATCACATAGAATGGTTTACCACTATGGAAATCTCAATTTGTGGGTCTCATACCCATCTCCTTCGATGCATTTTCTATCATGTTGCGTGATAGACCCTTTGTGAAGGGATCTGCCAAGTTTTTAGATGTTTGGATATAATCCAATGCAATAACTCCGGAGTTTCTCTTTTTCCTGATAGATTTCAGTCTCCTCTTCACATGTCTTGATGACTTCATATTATCCTTAGAACTATTTACCTTGAAAATCACAGTTTGATTATCGCAGTTCATAAGGATTGCGGGTATTGGTTTTTCAACCACAGGTAAGTTCATCCAGAGTTCATGAAGCCACTCTGCTTCAACAGTGGCTGTGTCTAATGCTGTGAGTTCTGCTTCCATAGTTGACCTTGTTAAGATGGTTTGTGTAACATCCTCAAAATCATGTTTCAAACTTATACATACCATCCATGCATCCATGAGCATATGAATTTCATTTCAAAACAAATCAATTCAAAACAGAAGCATTTGTGCTTATTATTTTATGTGAGCTTGCTCTAAGTCTCAGTGTTATCTTCCAATGAGAAGAATACTTGTTTTGATTCAGTAAAGTTTGTGTATTCAAACTTAGGCACCACCAAAAGTTTGAACAAGTTTCAAAACAAAATGAATAATAAAAACCAATATTATGCCTATTGAATATATATCATAAAGGCTTGGTTTTATTTTATTTTCACTTGATCAAAGTGTTTGGATTGGACAGTAGTGTTTAAACACACATTGGAATGCAAGGTTTGCAGTATAAAAACCTAGAGAAGTTTTGAATTCAAACTCAATTGATTTGGATTTGAAAATCATTCCAGAAAATCAAAACAGAAAAAGAAAAGGAGAAAAGAAATAGAAAAAGGCCAGCGCCCAACTACTAATCCAGCCCACTAAGCCCGCCCGGGGTCCTTCTCTCTCTCGCTCACCCACAGACACACCCCCAGAGTCACTGACCGCACGACCCCACCTCCTCGCTGTTTAAACCCGCTGACGAGTGGACCCTGCGACCACGTCGCCTTCGTCGTCAATCACGCGCGCCAGCGCTGCTCGCTCCGCTGTTACCTCGCCGCTGTTACTGCGCGCTTAATTGCCATTGATACGCCGCGCGATCCTCGCCCCTGCTCCGCCTACTTAACCGCCACCTCTCTGCGACCATTTCCCCTCACTCAGCGCTTCCACATCGCCACCAGGCTGCCCACAATCGCACTTGCGTCGCCGCAGACAGACACGCTCCGGCGACGAATCTCGGTAAGCACGGACCGACCCTTTGCCTCTCATTCAAACCACTGCGACCAGAATGATCTTGCGCATCTGCTAATGCCCTTCGTTTGCTTTACCATGACCCAGAGCGACGTCCTCATTCTCACCCGCAAGCACCTGCGCCGTCGCCGACCGACGGCGATTCGGGTAAAGCCGGTCGCCTTTGCCTTCCCTTTAGTACTAACTTGATCGCCAGATCCTTGCGCATCTCCTGAACCATCCGGTTTGTGTTGGGTCGACGCAGAGCCTCGGCAACAACCTCGACAGCAAGCAGCAGACGCCGCCCGCAACTCCGACGAGCTCCAGCGACTGCGTCCGTGCGCCCCTTGCCAAGCCGTCGCCAGGTTGAGCTTCAGCACGCCGTCACATTTCTGGTAAGCCCCTCCGACGACCCTAGGACCATCTGTAGCGCCGCGCCGCCGTAGGCAGAGCTCGCCGCCAGTAACCACTGCCAGCGCCGCCCAACTTTGGTTGTTTGATCCAGAGCCGTCAGATCTGGATCCAGCGTGCAGAATTAGATCACTTAACGAATCGTTACGAGTAGATCTGAGCCGTGCGGTTTAAATAGATCTAACGTCTCAGAAGCGTGATCCTACGCGAAGCGGTACGGGCCAATTAGAACAAGACGCGTGGCAGCAGTTAGATTTAAAAGACAGAATTTGAATCTATTAGAAGTTTGATTTTGTTTTGACTATAACTTTTGATCCCCACGTTAGAATTTGACAAATTTTATACCGTTGGAATCAGGAGAGCAAGCTCTTTCTAAATATGCAATGTGTTTAATGTTTTTCTTCTGTTAAAATGACTTTATTGGCAGAAAATTGTGTAGGGCTAATTTGAGTATATGAAATATTTAGGAATTGAATTAGGGTTTAAATAAATGTTGTTTGGCAAGTTTCTAACTTGTTAAAGAACCAGTACTGTTTAATTGCTTGGTAGAGTTTTAAAAATCATCACATACCATTTTGCATGCATGCATATATTTTTTGTTGTATATGTTTTGTATGTAATTTGTTGCTATAATTCTTTGTGTAGATTTTGGTGCTAGTGATTGTGATTGTGAAGAGTGTAACTACTCTCCAAATTACCAAGGCAAGTGGTACTTCATGAATATTATTATTCCTATGTTTTACTAAGCATTGGAAATATTTTGTATACTTGCATGTTATATTTTGCTTATATGCCATGTTGGGGAAATCCTAGTAGATGTAGAATTGCTAGAACATTTCTAAGTTAAGATATTATCTATGCCATGCTTAGCCTAGCTAGTAGCAACCAAGGGTTGGTGAAATATATACATGCTGTGATGAAAATATTTCTAAGTCTTTGGACTTGTGTTTTGCCTAATAAAACAACTAAGTAAATGAAACAACTGGGTGGAATGGAAGGAATGGTTTGTGTTGAGTGGTTACACAAGGCCAGGGGACTGGTGAACCTTGTGTATCTCACCTGTGGAAAGCCACCCAGGAACAAAGAGATTTTAGAGGCCAAGTGTTCAGAAGCTTCTAGTGCAACCACTTGGCAATATGGGCTCTGCCTAGATCATATAAGTTGCTAGAACTTAGTCATTTGGACAGTTGGTGGTAGTGGGATGATAGGTTGGAACGCGTCCATTTGGTCTAAGGGAAGGCTTCTGAAAGGTCTTGTCTTGGTGAAAATCAAGTCTGGTGGGGAAAGTGCACAACCTCTGCAGATGGAAAAATCTAAGTACTTAGCCATGTCCCTGGAAAAGGACAACTTGAGCATCAAGACATGGAAGCTATCAAGAATCTCCTCATCCCAATTTTCTAAGTAAAACTTGTGGGTGAACAAGGGTGAAGGACCTCAATGTCTATTGGTGGTTCCTTGGGAAAAGTTTTGACAAAGAAAAACTTAGTGATTTCAACTAATAGGCAAAATCTATTTTGAGCAAAGCAAGCCAAGCTACACTTAGCCAAATTGCATATAGTATTTAGTCCACCTAAATTATGCTAAGGTATCACTTGCCAATACTATTCCAATGTATTGACCCACTGTGGCTGTAACTTGTGATGTTGCAGGTTACTCTGATGAGGATTAGGAGTCATGAGTCTACACCCAACATGTTTGCCTGTGGCACATGCAGATGAAGACTTTTATTTATTTACTTATTCAAACTCTTGTATTAGGCATGTGGCCTTGGAGTTATAAAGACTATGTTTGTCTCTAGAATGCCTGTAATAATGACCTTTGTATCTGTGTACTTCATCTTAAACTGTGGATGCTAGCAATGATCCAGGGACTAGCATTGCAATCAGAGGGATCCTTTTCCTTTATAAAGGAGGGATCTTACAGTTTGCTTGCAAGACTTCCAAGAAACAACGCCACCAGCAAGTGCGAATACATATCCACTTGTGGCCTTTATCTCGTCAACATCAGATATCCAATTTGAATCACTATAACCCTCTAGTACCCTCGGATACCCGCTATAGTGTATGCCATAGCTCGTAGTGCCTTTTAGATATCGCATAACTCTCTCAAGAGCATACCAGTGATCATCTCCTGGATTTGAAACAAATCGACTGAGTTTGCTTACAACAAAGGCGATGTCAGGCCTCGTGGCACTAGCTAAATACATAAGCGATCCAATAATTTGAGAGTATCTCAGTTGGTCTCTAGCATTTCCTCGATTCTTTTGAAGCAACACACTAAGATCATACGGTGTAGGAGAAAACTTGAAGTCGCTATACCCGAAACGACTCAAGATCTTTTCCACATAGTGGGACTGAAGCAATGTAATCCCACCATCATCATCTCTCAATAGATTGATGTTCAGGATGACATCAGCTACTCCTAGATCCTTCATCTCAAAGGAACGAGATAAGAAATATTTGACCTCCTTAATTGCATTAAGGTTGGTTCCGAAAATCAGTATGTCATCAACATACAAACAAAGGATGACTCCCTCACCCCCACCATGGCGATGGTACACACATTTATCAGCTTCATTTACAACAAAGCCTGCAGTAGTTAAAGTTCTTTCGAACTTCTCATGCCACTGATTAGTTCGTATTTACAACAGACTGCGCAGAAGATGAAACGAACGGACATAAGGGAGCCCACCCGACATCCTCCACTCAGTTCGTATTTATTTAGCTCATATTAAAAGTCCACTCGAGCAAAACGTTTCAACTTCTGTACGATTGTTCATATACCATTCATGCGTGGCAAAATAAAGCTCGGCTCGGCGAGATTCCTGCAACCCGCGGCGCGCGCGCGTCGTGACGTGACGAGGCGAGGCGTGGCGAGAAGGAGGAGCGCGCGTGTGGAACTCTCTCCTTCTCCTTCTCGTCCTTTTTTTCAAGTGGTAGGAGAGCTCACCTTATAAGCTGGTCCAACTTCCACTCAACTAGCAATGTGGGATTAAACATTTGTCCCAGCTCTTGCCTTGCATGAATGGGCCAAATGGCCTCTAGGATTTTAGCAATTTATTGGCATATAATAAATGGGCTGGGCCTAATTAGGCAAAAATTCCAACACCACATGTCAGAAGGCCGACAAATATATCAAGTTTCCCGAGATGCTGGCGTGGCAAGTGTACTCAGTCCCACACGTTAGAATAGGCCCCATGGGTCAGTAGGCTACTACTAGATCCCACGCGTCAGAAGAGGTCCGACAAGTAAGTAGAGGGCCCACAACACAGAAGGGCTATTGTTGGGACCCCTATGTTAGAAGAGGTCCCATAAGGTAGAAGAGGTCCGCACGTTAGCTTGGTCCCACACGTCAAAAGGCCGACAAATAAAGCAATTTCCCGAGATGTTGTGTCGCAAGTGATGGGCCCACATGTCAGGGTGTGAGTCAACTAGACGGCAGTTGATGCAGTCGTAACGCCAAACGTCGACATCTGGCAACAGACGGAACAGGGGTATAGACGTAACGAGTCAGCGATTTCTGATGGTATAACTACAATTCGATAGATCGTATTGACATGGTCATAATTTCAGAGCAAACCAAGACCACAGTCGTAATAATCTTTTTTATGTTTGACAACTATACTACGTTACAAGCTGGGGTATGTTCTAATTTTTTTTTTGAAAGGGAAGGACGCAGTTGGTCTTTTTACTAAGCAGTACAGCTCGTGGAAGGGAAGTTTATTATGGGGGGAGTCCATGTTCCACACGCCATATCTACAGGTTTTGAAGCGAAGTTAATTACGGGAGTCTGCTTCTTAACATTTCTGGTGTCAAACTGGTTAAACGTGTTAAGTAACCATATCAGGAGGAGTCTTCTACCCGTGAATTTTAATTTAGATCTAACCATCGATCGGAGTTATATTTAAAAAATTATGTGGATTAGTCGTCTATTACAAGTTTACAACACATATATAGATGTTGTGTGGCAGGTGATGGACCCACGTGTCAGGGTGCGAGTCAGCTAGACGGAAGTTGATGTAGTCGTAACGGCGGACGGTGACATCCGGCAACAGACGGAACAGGGGTATAGTCGTAACGAGTCAATGATTTTTTTTTTTTTTTTGCAAAAATGAGTTAGTGATTTCTGATGGTATAACTAAAATTCGATGGATCGTATTGACACAGTAATAATTTCGGAGCTAACCAAGGCCAATCCTTTTCATGTTTGACAACTATACTACGTTACAAGCTAGGGTATGTTCTAAATTTTTTTGAAAGGGAAAGACGTGGTTAGTTTTTTTTACCGAGCAGTACAGCTCTTGAAAGGGAAGTTTATTATGGGGGGAGTCCATGTTCCACACGCCATATCTACAGGTTTTGAAGGAAGTTAATTACGGAGTAGTCTGCTTCTTAACATTTCTGGTGTCAAACAGGTTAAACGTGTTAAGTAACCATCAGAGTTATACTTAATATAGATCTAACCATGAATTTTAATTTAGATCTAATAACCGTGTTAAGTAACCATCAGGAGGAGTCTTCTACCCGTGAATTTTAATTTAGATCTAACCATCAGAGTTATATTTGAACACAGCCGCGTTTGTGGCAGGCACGTGACGATGCGAAACAGGGTTTATTTTGTTCCGATCGATCAAGCTAGGAGTTTTGTTTACATACGTGTGTTGTCAAAACAAAATCCATACGGTTAACATTTTTTTTTTGAACAAGTGTTACGGTTAATAATTATACTTATAGGAGTACGTACGTAGGTAGCTAGCGCCAGCTTAATTTCAAGATAAAATCTGGGCAAAATTCATTCGTTCGGTAGGTATAGTTACTTATATACCCCTAAGCTGGCTCTACGGCGTGCATAAATAGCAGCACGTACGGCGTGATCTCCCAAATTAAAGCATCACCCCCTCCTCGACCGATCGCCTCCTCGTCTGGTTGATCCATCTCGCTCGCTCGCAATGACGACAACGACGAAGCTCATCTGCATCCTGCTGGTGCTTCTCCTCGCAACTCTCAGCGGTACGTACGTACGCAGAAATCATCATCATATGTTAATACTCCGTCGTCGTCGATCGCTAGGTTTTACTGATACTAGCAAGATTGCTAACTCTACTACTTGATTATTCTTCCTAATCATCAACCTACGACCGCAGGTGCTCGCGGGCAGGATTGCTGTCAATGTTCTGGTTTCCTTTGTCGTCGGCAATGTGGTGGTCTTCCGGTTTGTGGCTACAATAATAATAATCCTGCTACCCCCAACCCGCCTCCGCCCGCCACCACCACCTACGGCGGCTACACCCTGTTCGTGTTCGGCGACTCTTCGCCGACAACGGCAACAGCCCTAAGGTTGCCACCAGCGACCTCGAGCGAGCTCATCCGCTCATGGTACAACCCCTACGGCTACTCCGGAAACGACGACGGCTCCTTCACCTCGCACAACCAAGCCACCGGACGCTTCTCCAACTACATGGTCCAATCTGACTTCGTCGGTACGTATATATATATTGCCTATCAACGATCAACTACTTTTCATCTTCAACGATCATCTACCTATAGCTACTACTAGTAGTAAATTGGATGGATCTATATATGCAGTATATCTGTTCTTGCCGATCGATGTCTCTAATTAACTAACCATGTATGTTTGTATGCACATATATATGGCGTGGCAGCGAAAATGCTGGGGCTGGACATGGCGCCACGGCCCCACAAGGAGCAGCAGGGCCACGTCGTCGACGATGCCGGCATGACGTTCGCCACGGCGGGCTCCGGCGTCTACTCCGTGCCGGAGGGCGTGCCGACGCTAAGCCAGCAGGTGGACACCTTCCAGAAGAATATCCAAGGCAACAGCATCCCGCGAGCGCGCTCGCCAGGTCCGTCGCCCTCGTCGCCATCTCCGGCAACGACTACGACCGCGTGGGCGTGGCCTCCCCAGCGGCTTCGCCGACGTCTCGGCCTTCACCAAGAACGTCACCTCCGCCATCGCCGACGCCGTCGACCGCATCAGGGCGCTCGGCGTGCCCAAGGTGCTCGTCAACAACCTCCACCCGCTCGGCTGCGCGCCGGCGCAGACCAGGG
The DNA here is from genome assembly GCA_030063025.1 of Avena longiglumis. Taxonomy (NCBI): domain Eukaryota; kingdom Viridiplantae; phylum Streptophyta; class Magnoliopsida; order Poales; family Poaceae; genus Avena; species Avena longiglumis. The sequence continues at coordinate 462,774,919 of CP125978.1, forward strand.
CCAGCGACCACAAGGGCTGCGAAGGCGCAGGGAACACGGGCGCCGACACCCACAACAAGAACCTCGCGGGACTCATGAAGGGCAAGGACGGCGTGCTCGTCGTCGACCTCCACTCCGCGTTCACGGACCAGTCGCGCAGCTTCTACAACAAGCTCACGCCCTGCTGCCAGGGCATCGACCCCAAGGACTTGTGCGGCGACACCAGCACCGACGGAGACCTCTACTCGCTCTGCGACAACCCCAAGGAGCACTTCTACTGGGACGAGATGCACCCCACACACAACGGGTGGGCGGCCGTCATGGCGCACGTCGAGGACTCCATCAAGCAGTTCGTCGGCGTCGACCAGGACTAATTGTCTATCTATCCATATATACATCGTCGATCTTAGGCTAGGGTTTTGTTATTAGTTAAGTGGTGCCATTAATTCATGGCATGTCGAATTGTCGATCGATCTATATATACATACAAGTAATTAGGTTTGAGATATAGTTTTCGTTTGTTGTCCCATATCGAATCAATAATATCAATATATATCGTGTGCAACAGAGATTTTGTTCTTGATTCATGTCCCATATTGATGTTGAGGAAGACGCCTAATTAAAAGGGCAAGCCAACTGCACTACCTAGTACGTACTACTTCGTACGTGCAGTTTAAATGTTAGCCTTTTGCCAATGGTTGGTGTTAGAACTGTTCCCGCAAGCAATTGAAATAACTTTCCCACAGGTAAACTTTCCGTTTGGAACGGATGTAAAAAATATTGTTTTTGTGACGCTAACGAAATAATAGAACATTTATTGTTATCATGCCCTTTTGCTAAAATTTTGTGGCGTATGGTCTTCACTTTTAACTTACCGCCTCCAACCAATATCATCAATATGTTTGGGAATTGGCTAAACGGGATAGACAAAGAAAGTAAAGCAAGAATACGTATAGGCATTTCGGCCATGTGTTGGTCAATTTGGAAATGCAGAAACAACTATATTTTTAACAATACTGGAGTTCCATCTTTTTTGCAGGTTATTCTTATGGCGGCTTACTGGATTCAGCTCTGGGCACTTATGTCACTCCAACACCTGCGGCAACCCTTGGTTTCTGGGTGTATCCGTCTTGTGGCGGTTACTACGGAGTTTTTCAACCAAGCTTCGTGGTGTCATTCTAGTAGAGTGACTCATATCTAGCTACTCCTTGTGAGTCCGATCTCGTGTGAGATCTTTATCTTTTTCTAGGGTTGGTGCTTGTATCAACCCCTTTTGCTCTTTCGTTTGTAATACTTTTGGCTACTTTTGAAGATTTCTTTTAATAAATGGCTGTGTGCATCCTAAGATGTAGAGGCCGGGGAATTCCCACATTTCGAAAAAAAAAGGTAAACTTTCCGTTGGGATCTGTTGAAACTACTGATACTAATCTTGGAACATACTGTAATGCCAATAATGCTATATCTACGAAAAAATAGTTACAGAATGCATCTATTATTGCTGTAATGCAGGGGTATTTTGCAGATAAAAAACATTTTTCGTCTAAAATAGGTCAAAAGGATAAAAAACTCAAGTCGGGGCAGGATCCTAGCTAATTAATTAAGGCTCGGGCTGAAGAAATGTTGGTGGGGAAGAATTCAGGCACGACGTAGATAACTAATTATCTTGTTAGAATCTAACCTACGTTGGTCATTGTTGTATTTGACATGTTAACTCGTTTGCAACCAAAACCTTTTAAGAGGTATTTTCCGCTCAGACTAGTCACAGTGGAGAGTATCATATAGTAGTATCATGTATATGATATTATCTCCACAATACATAAAATCATAGTCTTGGTGTATTTATTGTTTTGTAGAATATCAATGTAAAATTGTGTAGAAGATTTATTTAGATTAGTTTTTTTAGTTCTATGCGCTATGATATCGTATCTACCTATCCTACCAACACGATCTCTTTTATCATTAATTACAGTGGCTGATGGCAACAAACGTGGACACTTTTTGTTGGGACTCCAAGAGTGTTGTAGCAAGCTTCTTTTCCTCATAAGGGAAACTCGAGGGTTTATATCAAACTCTCAGAGAATTGATTATGATAGGGTATTTGTCTTCTCCTCTTCAAGCAACCTGTAAAATAAAATAATTTGTCTTATGTCCCCAACTTCACCAAGTGGTTGTCAAGCACAAGGTTTCGTATTAGTAATATGAAATAAAATAAAATAAAATCTAAAATAAAAATAGTAAATAAATTGAAGTAATGTAAACTAGATGATATGGAAGATAGTGGAGTTGTATTTAGGTTTTTATGAGTGATTGCAAGTAGGGAAAGTCACTAGTGCAGAGAGGCCCATTGGTCCCGGTTGGTAAGGGGCTTTAGTCCCGGTTACCCAACCGGGACAGGGTAATCGGGACTAAAGCCCCAACCTTTAGTCCCGGTTGCCCCACCAACCGGGACAAATGGGGGTACACGTGGCGGCGTCAGAGCGCGAGAGGGATGGAGCATTAGTCCCGGTTCGTAACACGAACCGGGAAAAATAACCTTCTGCCGCGGCAGAGATTTGGCCCATTTCTCTGTCGCGGCAGAGAATTCATTTTGCACATTTTGTTGCCGCGGCAGCATTTTCGCCACTTTTTGTGCCGCGGCAGAGAATTCATTTAGGTTGTTTTATTTTTTATTTAGTGTTTTGCACTTATCAATGAAGGAACTATTATATTACACAAGATCATCATGACAATATTACATTCGATACACGGATCAAGTTCATGCACTACATACAAAATTTGCTCTTTTTACAATCCCTATTGTTCTATACACAGCCGAATAGTATTCCTCTTTTGGGTTTAGAACTTCTGCATCCAAGAATCCCGCCAATTCCTCCTGAATTGCTCGTACGCGATCCTTTGGCAGAAGACCGTCCCGTAGACGTTCGATCTGATTTAAAAAAGGAGTCAGCCTATATGAATGAAACTAAACACAATTTGATTGTAATTAAAAACTATAGAAATTGTTAACGTACGTGGAGTTGCTCTAAATTTCTGCCCTTCTCATCGCACGCCTGCCGGATGAACTCGCAAACATAGTATCCACATAGATTGTTACCTGGTCCCTGCGGCACTTTACGAGAACAGAGTTCAATCAAAATAATAATCAAGCATGATAATAACTGTATCAAAACTAGAATCAAAGAGAAGCGCGGATATAGCTAGTGGTGCTTACATCTAGTGGTTGAAATGTAAGCTCCTCTTTCCAAACACCCCTAGCCTTGTTGGTGAACCTTTTCTAAGCGCTGCCCGGCGAAGAAAACGAATAAAAGAAGTTATTAATTACTTGATATCATAAAATTCACAAACGTTGCCAATATAGTATCGTAATGATTATAATTACCGCTGGAGAAGCATCTGCATGTCCTTCCACGTCTCAAGGGTTTTATGTTTTGAGTCCATGACTAGTACACGCCTTTTGTCAAGTTGAATGATTAACAGAATATAGTGGAAGCTACGAATGCATAACTAATCAATTATATACTTAACATCGAGTAAGTGAAATAGAAAGTGTATAGAAGACAATAACACTCACTCGAAGTTGTAAGGAAAAAGTATTTCCCTTCTGGTTTCTTGAAACCTTAACGCGTGTACTTTATTATCCTCCGTATCCTGGGGGCTTGTTTTGAGATTAGCTTCATGAACCCAATATGGGTCAATGAAGCCAATGTTATAGATTTGTTCTCTGCTGCATTCGAGAATCTTCATTCTGCATATTACAGTATGATTATATACATGCAATAAACAAGGTGAGATAGCCGGAGATTAAATTAATTACAGAATTAGTACTTACCGACAATAGGCACTGATGATCGATTTGTCCAAGGCGTCTTAATTGAATAATTGAAATAGTTCATCAAATTCAATGGATATCATGTCATCCTTTTCTTTCCCATGATGCTTTTTTGTAACCCTAAGCACTATCCAGTTAGCCTCGGCCTTTGTGGCATGCATGTACCAGTTATGCAATCTTCGCATTTTTGTTGGAAGATTGTTTAGCTCCTCAGGTTTGACGAGAGGTTTGACGTAATGGCATTTGTATGCTACTTCACTCACGGGGAAGTACTCTAACTGGGATAATTACTGGGCAATACTCATACCTTGAGCAGCGGACTTCTCCAGACAGTAACTACCTGGATCATACCGCTTCGCCCCATATTTGCTCGACCCAACATTGGTTTGGGAAATCACCTTGAGAGGGCAAGACTGTTTTGCTTGTTCTTCGAGGGCAACAGATTTCGCTTGCATCGATTCTTCGAGGCTTTTTGTGCCGCATGTGACTTGAGAATAGAACGCTCATAGTTTGATGACAGCTTTGGCTCGGGTTGATGAAGAGACTTTAGCATTTTCAACACTTTGGCTTTTTCTTCTTTGGTGCTGGGGAACTCTAGCTCTTTCGGTCGCCTCAGCTTAGCGAAAAACGCTGTCGTTTCCGCATCAACGATTGCATGATCTCCTCTTCAAGATACCATAATCTCTTTGGAGGAACCTTTGGTACTTTTGGAAGAGGCTCTTGTTTACATTTCGACGATCGCTTACCACGATGCAGAGTAGCGGTACGCTTACGCTTTTTATCCTAAGGCACCGGCGATGGCTCCCGCGGCGATGGTTGCGCCAGAGATTGGTGAGGCGACGGAGCCGGGTGAGGCGACGAAGACGGCTGCCGCGGCGGCGACGACCTCGATGGAGACGGGTGAGGCGGTGGCGAAGATGGCCTTGGCGTTTGATTTCGAAGCACGATACATTCCTTTGGCCATAGAATGGTGACGTTTTTTGCGTCTCCCAGTTCAGTCACATCCCCTTCACCTGTAGGGTAGTCAAGCTTCAAAACTTCAAAGGTGGGCATGATTTCATCCACCCCGACAACAGCGTAGCCCTTTGGAACCGGACGACAGTGTTATGTTGGTGTGGGTCCAATTGGTAAGGCATAGCCGACCGCCACCTTCATTGATATGTTCACAACTTTGACATGTAGCTCGCAGTGTGTCATCTCTGTGATATCATCCACTGGGTAGCCAACTGGAGCCATCGTCGGTGCACCATCGTCATCGCCATTGTCATCACCCGGGACCTCGGTGGAAGCCACACTGCTTTTTCGATTATTCGATAGGCCGGTATCATCGAATGCAGTGTGCTGCTGAGATGGGCTGGTAGTACTTTGCTCTTTAAGTGCGTTAATTTCATATTGTTGTTGCTTTATCAATTCTTCAATTATACGCATTCGCTCTTTCTGACTATCTGCTTCAACTTCCGCCCTGTACTTTCTCCTCTGACGGCTTCTATCAGGATATTTCTTCCTCTCTTCGGGAAACCCAGTCCTCCATGGTTGGGAGCCTCTTGTGCCTCGTGTTCGTCCATCATGTTCCTTATTTCCAAGGGCAAGTGTGAGCTCATCATTCTCTCTATCGGGAATGAAGTCCCCATCTTTAACAGCCTTTACTGCTTTTCTCATCGTCTCGATTGGCAAGGGGTCTTCTTTATGTCGTATGTTATATATACACATCCCTTCTGAGTCCAACGTGCCCCCATGCCGGTAAAACCAATTCCTTGCACGTTCTACCCAATCGTCTGTCTCTGGGGTGATCTTTTTAGCACGCAGTTCATTCTCAAATTTCTCCCACTTAGGAATGTCAGCCCTGTAGCCACCTTGCCCCATAGTATGGTGATACTTCTTGTTAGCACATTCACTTATTCGCTTGGAACATTTTCTTAGCTTTTTTTGATGTCTTGTATTCCACAAACTCAGCCCAGAATGGTTTTATCTTCTCAAACTGAATATTCTTGAAATCGGGAGTCTTCTCTTTCACGACATAGTCAAGGTGCAATCTTTTCTTCCAGTTGGTGAAACACTAGGTCATCTTCTTCAAAGCCCACTCCCTGACCTTAGCCTCCATGGCTCTCCCATGTTCTAAGGCGTCCTCAACTGGATCCTCCGCATTTGGGTCCATCTCTCTCTTCGGTAGTTTGAAATTAACCATGAGCCTCTTTCACAGTAAATCTTTGGCGTGGTTAGGGACAAATAAACATGTTCCCTCTTCTTTCGCATCAGCAGGCCTATTCCAATTTCGAATGGTGATCGGGATTAAATCCCTAACGATTACTCCGCATTGTGCCACAAATTTGTTTTCGACAACTTCGGGAGCCGTCGGTTTGCCGTCTTCAGCGACATCTTCGATCCTGAACCTCTCATGGTCTTGCAACTTTTTGGTTGGGCGTCGTCTGCTCTTTCCAGTAGATTTGTTCGATCCGGAGGGCTAAAATAAGAAAGATCGTCGTTACTATTTCTATATAGATAGCAGATGATTAATTAATGAATTAATTATATTACATGCACCTCGCCGGAGCGGTCGTCTTCTCGATTACACAAGGCATCGCCTTCTCCCTCGCGGAAGGCAGCACCTTCAACCTCAAACAAGTCGTCTATTCCGGCAAAAAGAGGATCACCCTCACCGGAGTTGTTCAGAAACGTTGATGCATCTAAATTTTCTTCCCCGTGGATCACACCTTGGATCAACTCTTCCTTTTCTTCGTCTCTGACGTGTGGGTCCATATTTTCTGCATAGGTGGAAAAACGAATAAGTCGAAGCGGCTAAGGGAGAAAGTTAGGTGCGGTGTTGAGAGATATAAACCCTAATTCAAAGAAACCCTAAAATATACATACACAATAATAAAAATGAAGAGAAACCCTAAACCGACATGCACCTAAGAGGGGAACATGAGTATAAGGCTACAAAAGGGAAACTATCCAGCAGATAGGTAACACTATATACTAACAAAATACCATATTGGAATCGATTTAAGAGGGTTCGGAATGCCCTGGCGAAGGTACATCGTCGAACCCACATGCACCTAAGGGGTATTAATGATTCCTTATCTAAGATAGGGTTTTTAAGTTGCTTGACAATGTTAATCGGGTCTGGGGCTACCGACAGTGACTGACCAGTGGGGCCGAAGACCAATAATACCAAACTAATTAATAAACCTAATAATACCTAACTAATAATAAACCTAATAATCCAAACACCGAAAAGAAAGGGAAACAATCAACACATGGCATCGATGCAATGCTCAAGCAAGTATGATGATATGACAAGTTAATTTGCATTGGAATGTAACCCTAAGACATGCTCGACGATTTAATCGGGGTTCCGAGGGGTGAAAACCCTAACTCGGGGAAACTCCGGAACATATGAGAGGGGTGCATTTGTTCTTCTAATTATACTTGTCATTTAAGTTGTTGAACAATGCATGATTATAGGTTAAATAGATAGGTTTCATTTTTCTGAACAATTTGATATATTATTTGGATTTTTCTGACTTATAAATAAAAAGATATTGAATTTACAAGTTTATATCAATTTCTGGAATTATTAAATCATTTAAAATTGAATTACTGTATCAATATGACATTAGCAAAGGGTTGGTTTTTTTTTACCCAGACAGAACCTAGCCACTGTGACTGACTGCTGGGCCCTAGGCCACATTAGCAAGCCACCATGGTGGTCAAAGGTCAGCGGGCCCGTGGGGCACGTCAGCGTGACGCCGGGGTGACAACATCTCGGCGGCCACCGTCGGGTGGTCACCGGGGACGGCGCTGTGAGGCGTGCGGGGCGACGGGGCTAGGCTTGATCGAAGCAGCGCGTCGAGGTAAGCAATAAAGTGGCGGCGCCGCTCGAAGAAGGTCACCGGAGCTGGGCGCACGGCGGGCAGCGGCGGCGGTGCTTGCAGGGACACGACGCGTGGCGGCTACAACAAGCAAGCAGGCAAACATAGGGCACTGGGAGGTGCAGAGGCTCACCGCGTATTAGAGAGAGGGCGATGCAGGGAGCAAGATAGTGGCGGCGCCGCTCCTTCTAGGTCACCGGAGCGTCGCCTCCGTCGAGCTCGAGCGGAGGCGGCGTGGCGGGGAAGTAGGGCGCATGCACGGAGGCGACGGTGGCGGACGCCAGGCAGCGGCCGAAAGCTCAGCACGGCGTCGGGGCGGTTCTGCAAGGCACAAGGAGAAGCGTAGAAGTGAGATGGGGAAGAAGAAGAGGAGGCGCGTCAGTTATAACCAAAGGACCTTTAGTCCCGGTTGGTGAGATGGAGAAATTTTCTCTCTGTTCCCGCCTGATTTTTTATTTTGGGGTTTAAATTTGTAATGTTTTTTAAATGATAATTACTTTGTAATTTAGAAAAACTTTAAACATAAAAAGAGTTTAAATTTGAATAACTAATTCGAAACCATTTTCTGTTTTTAAAAATAATTAATGTAACCATTTAAACTATGAAGCATTTAAAATTAAAAATGAATTAACTTATATTTTTTGAATATTAATTTGGAATTTAGAAAAACTTTAAACAAAAAAGTGTTTGGATTTGAATAACTAATTCAAAACCATTTTCTATTTTAAAAAAATAATTAATGTAACCATTTAAAATTAAAAATTAATTAACTTATATTTTTTGAATATTAATTTGGAATTTAGAAAAACTTTAAACATAAAAAGTGTTTGAATTTGAATAATAATTCAAAACCTTTTTTTGTTTTTAAAAATAATTAATGTAACCATTTAAACTATGAACCATTTAAAATTAAAAATGAATTAACTTGTATTTTTGAATTTAATTTGGAATTTAGAAAAACTTTAAACATAAAAAGTGTTTGGATTTGAATAACTAATTCAAAACCATTTTCTATTTTTAAAAAATAATTAATGTAACCATTTAAAATATGATCCATTTAAAATTAAAAATGAATTAACTTATATTTTTTGAATATTAATTTGGAATTTAGAAAAACTTTAAACATAAAAAGTGTTTGAATTTGAATAATAATTCAAAACCATTTTCTGTTTTTAAAAATAATTAATGTAACCATTTAAACTATGAACCATTTAAAATTAAAAATGAATTAACTTATATTTTTTGAATATTAATTTGGAATTTAGAAAAACTTTAAACATAAAAAGTGTTTGGATTTGAATAAATAATTCAAAACCATTTTTTGTTTTAAAAAATAATTAATGTAACCATTTATAATATGAACCATTTACAATTAAAAATGAATTAACTTATATTTTTTTCATATTAATTTGGAATTTAGAAAAATTTAAACATAACGCAACTAACACAAATTTACATAGAAGAACTATTAGAAAATTTGATTAGGATTGAACTGGAATTAAAGTACATAACGCAACTAACACAAAGTTACATAGAAGAACTGAAAATTAAGATACATGGCCAAATTAAGCCACAATCGGCCGTACTTGTTTTGCAATGTTTGAATGATTCAGTCATGCTCGCCACACCGTAATACTCGCCATCGTAGTCGCCGTGACCGCCGCCGCCATCGTCATTGCCGCTCGGCCGTAGTTGAACCTTGAAGGCTGAGTACGAGTGGGCTGGACTTGAGGGTAGCGCAGGCGGGGGCTTGAGTCGGCGGACGTGTCGTAGGCCATGACGCCCTGGAGAGTCCGGCCGCGCCACCACAGCCGACGGTCGGCCTCGTTGAAGTTCGGAGGAGGTGGGCTGTCCTCCTCGTGCCTGGCGAGCGCCCTCTCACGCCGATCCACGAAGAAGGCTTCCCAAGTCAAGAAATAGTCGGGATGCCATCTGGGATTCCTCCGCTGCTCCGGCGTGAGCTCGAAGTAGTAGTGGTTCGTGATGGCCATCCGACGCGCCACACCTAGAGGGACAGGAGGAACAAGACGCCTCGGCCAAAGATCCAATCCGACGGGGACAGAGTCTGAGGGGGTAGTTCGAGGCGCAAAGCGCCTCCGCCTCCCTGGGAGTTAGTGCTACGGTGGAAGTCATGGGAAAGAGTGATGAGGTTGCAGATATGAGTCTAGAGATGTGCAATTACAATGGAGGCCAACCCTACATATATATAGTGAGAAATGGCAAGAAGATGACTGGAGGGAAGAACCGGCGGGAAAAAATGGCGGGAAGAAATGGCGGGAAAAAATGGCGGGAAAAAATGGCGGGAAAAATGGCGGGAAAAACCAGACCCACTTCCTACTGATTCGGCAGACATTTGTCCTTTTTACCCGGGATGGACGAAAAGGTTTGAGATGTCCCGGTTAGGAGATATTCCATGTAAGGTGGTCTAGTATTTTAGAAAAATGGGACGGTAGCATTCTGAAACGGCATTTTGGTGGTTACTTCACAAAACAACCCGTTCTTTGCGCTCGGAAAATGGAAAAGGGCTTTTCCGTGCGACAAAAAGGAAAAATTCATCCTGCAACATTGTTTTCTATACCAATATCCACACACATGCATAATATGGGCACAACATCACAAACTATGCCGTGATTCAGCACATAACATCGGTCATTTGGATCGAAAGCCATGAAACCTCGAACATGATAGGTCATTTTGTGAAGGTTTTTTCGAAACATGATCAATATACCAAGTTTGGTATTTTTACTTTCAACTATGTAAAATAATATGACACCACACGAAGGATTTTTATTGTTCGTATTTTTTTTGAATTTATTATGCCCGTTTTGAATTATCTGAATTTCTAACTATGGTCGAACCGGTGTGCATGAAGATAGGGGACGAGCATCGTTAGAACTTGGATTGGATCTCTGAAGAAACCACATATTGCGAGTCTAAAAAATGATTTTTTTCAAAAAATCACGGGCGATAGATCATGTACCTGTAGTACAAACCGGACCCACTTCCTGCCGATTCGGCAGACATTTGTCCTTTTTACCCGGGATGGACGAAAAGGTTTGAGATGTCCCGGTTGGGAGATAGTCCATGTAAGGTGGTCTAATATTTTGGGAAAATGGGAAGGTAGCATTCTGAAACGGCATTTTGGTGGTTACTTCACAAAACGACCCGTTTTTTGCGCTCGGAAAATGGAAAAGGGCTTTTCCGTGCGACAAAAAGAAAAACTTCCTCCTGCAACATTGTTCTCTATACCAATATCCACACACATGCATAATATGGGCACAACATCACAAACCATGTCGTGATTCAGCACATAACATCGGTCATTTGGACCGAAAGCCATGAAACCTCGAACATGATAGGTCATTTTGTGAAGGTTTTTTCGAAACATGATCAATATACCAAGTTTGGTATTTTTACTTTCAACTTTGTAAAATAATATGACACCACGCGAAGGATTTTCATTGTTCGGATTTTTTTTGAATTTATTATGCCCGTTTTGAATTATCCAAATTTCTAACTATGGTCGAACCGGTGTGCATGAAGATAGGGGAAGAGCATCGTTAGAACATGGATTGGATCTCTGAAGAAACCACATATTGCGAGTCTAAAAATGATTTTTTCGAAAAATCATGGGCGATAGATCATGTACCTGTAGTACAAACCGGACCCACTTCCTGCCGATTCGGCAGACATTTGTCCTTTTTACCCGGGTTGGACGAAAAGGTTTCAGATGTCCCGGTTGGGAGATAGTCCATGTAAGGTGGTATAGTATTTTAGGAAAATGGGACGGTATCATTCTGAAACGGCATTTTGGTGGTTACTTCACAAAACGACCCGTTTTTTGCGCTCGGAAAATGGAAAAGGGCTTTTTCGTGCGACAAAAAGGGAAACTTCCTCCTGCAACATTGTTCTCCATACCAATGTCCACACACATGCATAATATGGGCACAACATCACAAACTATGTCGTGATTCAGCACATAACATCGGTCATTTGGACCGAAAGCCATGAAACCTCGAACATGATAGGTCATTTTGTGAAGGTTTTTTCCAAACATGATCAATATACCAAGTCTGGTATTTTCCTTTCAACTATGTAACATAATATGACACCACGCGAAGGATTTTCATTGTTCGGATTGTTCTAAAAATGGGACGGTAGCATTCTGAAACAGGATTTTCATTGTCGACACCACGCAGAGGGATTTCGGCAGGCTGGGCCAGGCAGCACTAATGATAGGGCTGAGTGTCGACATTATGTCGTGCGGAGTGTACCTTGTCCCGGATGGTGTCACCAACCGGGACTAAAGATGAACCCGTAGTCCCGGTTGGAGACACCAACCGGGACAAAACACGAGTCAACACTAATAATAGGGGTGAGTGTCGACATTATTTCGTAAGTGTCGACACTATGCCGAGCTGCTTGTACTATAAATAGGCATCCTTGCGAGTCCAGTCCTCCAGCCAGTTTGAGGCATCTCCGAGATGGTTTTCGAGAGCAGGGACACCACTACGGTCAGTTTCAAGGAGATGCCGACGGAGCCCAGTCCTCCGGCATCTTCGAGAAACTGGTCATAGAGGCACTCCCTAATATGTGAAATTAGTTAGCTCCGAGGCGTATTGATCTAGTTAGAGAAGTTACAAGCTGCAAGATGGTTTTCGAGAGCAGGGACACCACTACGGCCAGTTTCAGGGAGATGCCGACGGAGCCCAGTCCTCCGGCATCTCCAAAAAACTGGTCATAGAGGCACTCCCTAATACGTGAAATTAGTTAGCTCCCAGGTGTATTGATCTATCTAGAGAAGTTACAAGCTGCAAGATGGTTTTCGAGAGCAGGGACACCACTACGACCAGTTTCAGGGAGATGCCGCTAGATCCCAGTCCTCCGGCATCTCCAAGAAACTGGTCATAGAGGCACTCCCTAATATGTGACCGCGCGCGTTTGGAGATCAGATCTTAATGGTAAGTACGAATCAGGACAACTTCTTCATAGTCCCGGTCCAGCCACAAAACGGGACTAACACTCAAGACATTTATTCATATTAAAAACTGAGACTACAAAACCGGGACTAAAGGCCCCCCTATATATAGTCCCGGTCAAGCCACAAATCGCAAAAGATATCCTTCGGTCAAGCCACAAACCGCAAAAGACATGAACTAGAGTTACATAATATGAGCATGAACTTCTTGGCATATGTCATTCCTTATGATCGCTTCAGACGTAACCATGGAGCATATTCTTTACTTAACAGAATGCTTGGGTCAGTTTTCGTTGTGAAGGGCGGAATTTCATCAAACTTATTATAATCTTCTGACATGTCTATCTTGTCCTCGATTCCCACGATGTTTATTTTCCCTGAAAGAACTATGTGACGCTTTGGCTCATCATGTGATGTATTCGTTTGCATATTTTTTCTTTTTTTCGGTCTGGAGGACATGTCCTTCACATAGAAAACCTGAGACACATCATTGGCTAGGATGAATGGTTCATCTCTATAACCAAGATTATTGAGATCCACTGTTGTCATTCCGTATAACTGGTCTATCTTTACCCCTTCCCCATTCAGGTTGACCCATTTGCAGCAAAAGAAAGGGACCTTAAAAGAGACTCCATAGTCTAGTTCCCATATCTCCTCTATGTAACCATAATATGTGTCCTTTTGTCCATTCTCGTCTATTGCATCAAAGCGGACACCACTATTTTGGTTGGTGCTCTTTTTATCTTGGGCGATCGTGTAGAATGCATTCCCATTTATTTCGTACCCTTGGAAATTCAATATAGTAGAAGATGGTGACGCGGCCAACAAGTATAGCTGATCTCCAACAGTGGTGTCATTGAAGAGATGTGTCCGCATCCAACCACCGAAATACTTCATGTGTTCATCTGTAATCCATGATTCAGGCTTCCCCGGGTTTTTGGTGCGTACAATATTCTTGTGTTCCTCGATATACGGAGCTGCCAAGGTGGAATTATGTAGAACTGTGTAGTGTGCTTTAGTGAAAGAATCCCCGTCCCTACATATCATTTCTTTCTTTTCCAGCGTGTCTTTTCCACTTAGTCTTCCCTCATGTCGCGAGTCAGAAACACCAATCGGCTTAAGGTCAGGAATAAAGTCAACACAAATCTCAATGACCTCCTCTGTTCCATATCCCTTGGAGATGCTTCCTTCTGGTCTAGCACGGTTATGAACATATTTCTTTAAGACTCCCATGAACCTCTCAAAGGGGAACATATTGTGCAGAAATACCGGACCGAGAATGGCAATCTCTTCCACTAGGTGAACCAGGAGATGCGTCATAATATTGAAGAAGGATGGTGGGAACACCAATTCAAAACTAACAAGAAATTGTACCACATCCTTCTGTAACCTTGGCAGAATATCTGGATTGATTACCTTCTGAGATATTGCATTGAGGAATGCACACAGCTTCACAATGGGTACTCGAACATTTTCCGGTAGAAGCCCCCTCAATGCAATCGGAAGCAACTGCGTCATAATCACGTGACGGTCATGAGATTTCAGGTTTTGGAACTTTTTCTCTGCCATATTTATTATCCCCTTTATATTAGATGAGAAGCCCGACGAAACCTTGATACTGTAAAGGACTTCAAAAAAGATTTCCTTCTCTGCTTTGGTAAGAGCATAGCTGGCACGACTTAAGTGACGCCCTTTATCCGTCTTGTTATGTGTATGCATGTTCTTTGGGTCTTTCATAATTTGTTGGTCCTCTCGTGCTTCTGGTGTATCTTTTGTCTTCCCATACACGCCTAGGAATCCTAGCAGGTTCACGCAAAGATTCTTCGTCACGTGCATCACGTCGATTGAAGAGCGGACACACAGGACTTTCCAATATGGCAGCTCCCAAAATATAGATTTCTTCTTCCACATGGGTGTGTGTCCTGTAGCGACGCTGCTTGAACTGATTGACCACCGGACCCTTTCCAAAGATTACTTCTATGTCCTTGACCATACCAAATACATCATCACCGAGGGAGTTCAGCTTCTTCCGTGATCTGCCTCACCTTTGAAATGCTTGCCTTTCTTTCTTACGGGATGATTGGTCGGAAGAAATCGTCGATTTGCCAGGTACACAACCTTCTTGCATTTATGCAAATATGTACCTTCAGTCTTATCTAAACAGTGTGTGCATGCCTTATATCCCTTGTTTTTCTGTCCTGAAAGGTTACTAAGAGCAGACCAATCATTGATGGTTACGAATAACAACCCTCGTAGATCAAATTGCTCATGTTTGTTCTCATCCCACGCACGTACACCTGGTTTGCCCCACAACTGTAAGAGTTCTTCAACTAATGGCCTAAGGTACACATCAATGTCGTTGCCCGGTTGCTTCGGGCCTTGGATGAGCACTGGCATCATAATAAACTTACGCTTCATGCACAACCAAGGAGGCAGGTTGTAGATACATAGAGTCACGGGCCAGTGTCAGGATCGCAGCTCTCCCCAAAAGGATTCATGCCATCCGTACTTAGACCAAACCATAAGGTCCTTGCATCACCTGCAAAGTCCGGAAGTCTCTCGATTTTTCTCCACCGTGACCCATCAAGAGGGTGTCTCAACTTCCGCCTTTCTTACGGTCTTCTTTGTGCCATCGCAACAACTGGCATGCTCTTTCTTTCGAACATGCGTTTCAACCTTGGTATTATAGGAGCATACCACATAACCTTAGCAGAACCCTCTTCGAGGGGCTCTCCTCAACATCACCATGGTCATCTCGTGCGATCTTATACCACAACGCATTGCATACCGGGCATTTATCTAAATTCTCATACTCCTTATCATGTAGAGGATGCGATCATTAATGCATGCATGTATCTTTTGCACATCTAATCCTAGAGGATGAGAGTCTTCTTTGCTTCAGAGGTACTCTGAGGAAGTTCGTTATGTTTTGGAAACTTCGGCTTCATTATTTTCAGCATCTTTTCAAATGAGGAGTCAGTTAGACCACACTCTGCCTTCCATCGCAACAATTCCAGTGTGGTACCGAGCTTTGTGCTGCCATCTTCATAATTTGGGTACAAGAATTTCTTGTGATCTTCTAACATGCCCTCTAACTTCAACTTCTCATTTTCTGTTTCACAGTCTCGCTTTGCATCAGAAATGACCCTACCAAGTTCATCAGTCGGCTCATCTGATGCCCGTTCTTCACCTCTTTCCTCTCCATTGTCTTCCATTGCAGTATCACTGTATTCAGGAAACGTATGATGATAGTTGTTATCATCATCTTCTTCTTCACCATCTTCCATCATAACCCCTCTTTCCCCGTGCTTGGTCCAGCAATTATAGTTGGGCATGAAACCTTTCATAATCAGGTGGCTGCGAATGATTTTCGAGGAAGAGTACTCCTTGTTGTTCCGACATTGAACACATGGACAACGTATAAAACCATTATCTTTGTTTGTCGTAGCCACATCGATAAATTTATCCACGCCTTTCATATACACGGCTACGCGCCGGTCACCGTACATCCATTCCCGACCGTTCATCTGCATCATATAAGTAAGTTTATCAAAAAACAGGACATCAAAAATAGTGAAATGACCAATTCACATCGACACATGCATTGTATCAATGACAGAGAAAAGATAAGATTGCTAACCTCGATCGAGGGAAATAAAGAGGAGAAAGCTCAAGTGCGTCTCGAACACCTTCTATATTTTTGTTCTATGAGAAATTGAACGGGATTATTCACTCAAACATTTCATCAAACACCTCGAATGCATGCATAGGGGAGAAAAAACTAGCACACCCCTCACACCTTCCACCAAGAGAAAAAATAGAGTGGAGGCAGAGGGGGCTGGGGCGTTGCATTTATAGAGGGCGGGATCATACGTCCCGGTTGGAGCCACCAACCGGGACTAAAGGTGTGTTCCACGCCACGTGGCTGTGGCCAAACCTTTTGTCCCGGTTGTTGGCTCCAACCGGGACGTATGCCCCGTTACCAACCCGGACGCATGCCTCCGGGCCCCGTGCTGCCGAATCGAGCGGGCGGTTGCATTAGTCCCGGTTGGTGGCGAACCGGGACTAATGCTCTGAGGGGGCGCGAACGGATGGCCTGTTTTATACTAGTGAGTATTTTTGTATTTTCAAAATAATAAATTGCAGAAAATAAAAAGGATAGTATATGGAATGGAAGGGTGTTTCTTATGATAAAAATCGGACCGAGATTCATGGGTTCACTTTTCTACTCTCTTTTTAAATTGTTGTGATCACAAAACAATTCATCAATGATAAAGATTCATGGAAATTCTATATGTGCTTGATAAAGGAATTAATATTGGCATCACATTCTAACATAGAGATGGAATACATCTCTCTTATACTCCTCAAGAAAGGGAAATCTCCATGCAATCTAGAATTAAGAACAAATCAGAGTATAGCTTTAAGCAATATTATATGATGTTTGAAATACAAATATGCTACCTTTATCTAACAAGGTTATTACACTGTCACATAATAACTATAGCACATGATTTCACGTTATCCCTAATGAGACAGCAAAAGAAAGGTAAAAACCAAAGTAGATCTTGAATATTATGTGTCATATATAATTCAATCTTTATCACCATGCTACTCCATCTAACACATACTTCTCCCCATACAAGTTCTTACATACATGTTGGATCAAAACGAGCAATTAAGAACGGTGTTCATGATATGCATCTATCAAAACATCTTACACAAAATAGATTCCAATCTCAAATATCAAATCATAGAACCAAGATCCACCACATAGGAATTTCAAATATGACCATAATCATGTAGGGCATTGTAGGGGTTCGTAGCATGGAAAACAAAACAATTCTACCGCATGAACACATACAAGCCAAGATCTATCTACTAGATTGTAGCAACGAGTCGATGGAGTACTCACCCTCGAAGACTCTAAAGCGGTTAACGAGAGCGGATTCTCGAGGGTGATGTAGTCGTTCACTTGCCGATCTCAAGATCGCGTAGATGATCCTTCCGGTGCCGCGTTCCGGCAGCGCTCCCGCAGTCGGTAACACGTACGGTACTTGATGAAGACCTTCCTCTCCCTTGTTCTAGCAGGCAGCAGAGGTTGTAGCTCTCTCCTCGTGATTCCGGAAGCACGACGGCGTGGTGTCAAAAGTAGAGGGGAGATCCCGTAGGGCTTCGCCTAAGCCGGAGCGGGTATGATGGAGTAGAGGGAGGGCCTCGACGATCTAGGGTTTAGAGGGCTGAGGGGTTTAGAGGTAGTCGATGGCTAGAGATTAGCTAGACGGTGGTTTAGAGGAGATATAGGGCAGCCGCATCTAGAGGGGGGCGGCGGCTGACCTAGGATTCTTGTAGGGTGCAAGGGGGGCTCCCCCTCCCCTCTATTTATGAGAGGGAGGGGTGGTTGGGGAAGGGGAGTCCTTGCCCAACTCCACCTCATGGGGCCGGTGCAAGGGACAGGGAGAAATCCTCCCTTAGATAGGATTCCTTCCCTCCCTCCACTTGGAAACCAAAGTCCCACTTTGACTTTTTCAAACTGTATTATTTTGACTTTCAAACTAGAGTTTGATTTTTCTCTTCCAAGTGTCCAGCCAAGTGACCTAGTACATGATGCAACCATTCCACTTTGTCACGACACATCCATGTACCCTTCCCACTACGGATCGGCGGACCTTCTAGACCCTTCTAGAACATTCCGCTGAAAACACCAAAACCATTCCCGAACTCCAGAATTGGACTTTCCTTATATGAATCTTATTTTCCGAACCATTCCGGATCTCCTCGTGATATCCTAGATCCCATCCGATATTTTGAACTACATTCAGTCTCTTTACTCACTTTCCATATCTACTAAAACAACATCGAATCCTTAAGTGTGTCTCCCTACGGTTCGTGAATTATGCATACATGATCGAGACTCTTCTCCGATCAATAACCAATAGAGGAATCTGTAAATTCATATGGCTCCCACGTATTTCTATGATTACTTCATGATCGGATGAACCATTTACATACGATACCAATTTCCCTTTGTCTCGCGATACTTTACTTATCCGAGGTTTGATCGTCTCTATCTCTGCATACCTAGTTCAACCTTGGTACTGATAAGTACTCTTTACTCGTTCGTGTGATATGTGATTCCTTGTGATCCAGTCACATGATTGCAAGCTAATTGGATGACATTTCACCGAGAGGGCTCAGAGTATATCTATTTGTCATACGGATGTACAAATCCCACTCTTGATCCATCTGCCTCAACACATACTTTCCAAACACTCAATGCCACCTTTATAACCACCCAGTTACGAAGCGGTGTTTGATGTCATCAAAGTATCCATCTGGTGATGGTGATTAATATGATCTCATGGTCGAAGGATTTAGGTTACTATGTACTGAAAGCTTATAGCAAGTGAACTATTTCAATGACTTGATCGTATGCTACGCTTAACTATAGGAGTATGTCCATCACATCATTATCCTAATGATATGACCTTGTTGTTAATAACATCTCAATGTTCATGATCAGGAAACCATGATCATATATTAACCAACAAGATAGTTTAACAAGAGGCTTTAATAGGGACTCTTACATGTTTACAAATCACACAAGTATTAATGTTTCTGGTTAATACAATTATAGAATGGTATGTAAACATTTATCATAAACATGAAGATATGATAATAACCACTTTATTATTACCTCTTGGACATATCTCCAACAGTCTCCCACTTGCACTAGAGACAATAATCTAGTTTCAAATCTTTGTGTATTCAACACCTATGGCTTTCTGATGTTGTATGTACATGATTGCTAGTGGTCAACTGATCTTCGGATCTAACACTTTCAGGTCTGTGTGTAATTGCATGTCTTTGCGTCTCTTCGCATCACTCATTCTCTAATGAGATGGTTTTGTATAAATTTGGTCCTTTGGTGATACCTTTAGTTTATTGGGGTTAAAACATGTTGATAATATTGTCGTACAATATATCTTCATAGTACTATCCCTCTGTGTTTGATAACAAACTACTTGACACAAATGCCCTCTTTTGCTGCTATAATAGAAGTCATATACTTATCCTTTTGTTGTAGTATCTGTCACAATGTCTTAACTTTGGAACTCGTCCAAATCCATTATGGAACTTACTTTCCATTATATTGTGCCACCCTTAGTTTAGATTGAGATAAACTTAATTTGTACTTTGTGACAAAACTAGTATCAATGTATTACTTTACAATGAACTAAACATCTAGTTGTCACCTCTACAAAATAATATGTTCTTAGTTCTTCCAAAATATCATAAGAATATCCTTACTATCGTCCAATGACCATCTTATGAATTATTATGGCATATGCTCATAACATTTAGAGTATAGGATATATTTGGATGTGTACATTTCACAGTATGATTGAAAAACTCTCTTTGTGATTTCAACCATCAAGTATCAAAAATACTTGAATCTTTGTTTCACTTACCAAGTGTCGATACACTTGAATTTAAATTTAATCCTTTCTGTGTGGCAAGAACCTTTCTTGTCATTTCCATATTGAACTCTTTCAATATCTCATCTATGTACATTTGACACAACCATACTGGCGTCTCTATCCATCCATATAGAAATTGATGCCAAATATTCGGGTTTTGCCTAAGTCTTTCATCGAGATGAAATTATTAACTTGTGTTAATAAAAGATACATCATTTCCAATCAACAAGATGTCCTCCACATAATGTATTAGAAATATGTCTTAGCGCACCCACTTAATTTCTTGCAAACGCAAGCATCTTCATCGTCTCCGATGAAATTAAACCCTTTACAATTTCATTATGGTGAAGATTCCAAATCCTTAATGCTACATTGAAGTTTGCATATGCTTTTAGCATCCTTTGAATTAAGAAAATCCTTTGGATCGTATCATGTACACGTCCTAGGTTATCCATCCTATTAGAAGAACTTGTTTTGTTTATTCAACTACCATATAACAAAATTATATGTAGTGGTTGCTGCATTAATCCATCTATACTAAATATCGCTATGAAAGATCAAATCTTGTCATAGTCAACCTTTGATCGTTGTCGTAAACTCTTATCCTGACATATCGACTATTTCATAGATGTGAAACATCCATGTCTATTTCTTTATAGATCCAAATACGACTATAAGGTTTTGCACCTTTCTAGAGGGTCTTCCAAGTTCAAAGCTTGATTTCTCGTGTATGGAACTATCATGGATTCTATGGCTTAAAGCCATCTGACGGAGTCAGGGCCCATCATTGCTTGTTTGCATATAGTCGGTTTATCATTGTCAAATAACAATGATTTACTCCCAAATATTAGAATTTGATTGTTTACCCGATCTCCTTAGTTCAATAGGAACTTAGACCTCCGTGGTCACAACCTTTGAGGCACGTGAGCCATGAGCATTGTTGTTGCCTCCGAAACGCTTTCCGGTGCTGCGCAACTCAGCGCATATAGCTAAGGTTCTTTTAACCTTTATCAAAGTTCTATTTTCCTCCCACTTAACTTTTCACAAAAAAATCCTTCTTAAGAAACTTGATGTTCTAAGCGACAAACACTTTTTTGTTCGGTGTTATGGAGGAATACTCAAAGGTTATTAGAAATAACATACAAAGACATGTTCATCCGACTTTGGATGCAAACATCTACTTATGCATAGCATACCAATGCTTAAGAAAAGACAACTTGGGTTTTACCCAAAAACCATAACTTTATATGGTGTCATTTCAAACGGATCATGATGGAGCTCTTTTCAGTGAAAAAGCAGTAGTCTCTAAAGCTTTAATATTTAAAATATAATGGCAGTTTTATGAATTACACCTTTGATCTTACCATGTCAAACAAGGTTTCATTACATATCTCGAACGCTCCATACTACTATGGTGTTTTTTGAGAAACATAATTCTATGGAACGATTCCTCAAATCTTTAGGTGTTTTTCTAAACTTGTAACTCAAATATTTTCCTTTATGATCCTATCATAAATTCTTTATTTTCTTGTTACAATGATTTTCCACTTCATCTTGAAAGTCTTTGAACATTTTTCAAATGTTTCATACTTAATCCTTATTTAAGAAAATATACATATATTCACACAAATTTTTGGAGAAAGCATATGAAGTTTAAATCCATCGCTCTCGACTACACATAATAGGCTTCATACATCTATATGTAGAAGTTCCAATAATCTAGTCATTCATTCCCTTTTGGCCTATGAACGGAGTTTTAATTATCTCCACAAAAGTCTCACAAGCGTCATTTGATCGAAATCAAAATACTCCAAAATTCCATCAAGCATGGAGTTCCTTCATGTTTTATTTCCAATATAATTTAAACAACGATGTCACTTCCTAAGTGATCTTTCAATCAATTTGTCTTTCGACATTTTTAGCACTAGTTTTATGGATGTGATTTCTCCAACGAGATTTGTAAATCATCCATCTTTTATGGATTACGGAAATTATTTGAACAATCCTTTTGTTCTGATAATACCTGATCGAAATAACAATTATTGAAACAAATCTTGAAGGTAAGTTTTGATTTCAACGAGAAACATAATAACTCTTTATTTTGTTTTCGATGAATATCATCACATATTCGTTTGCTAATTACTTAAACCATTGTAGTTCACGAATTGTGTTGTTTCATATGACGATTCATACCATCAAATTTAGTATCAAATACTTAAGAACCACATTGTTTAACAAGCAAAGAATATAGCCATAACGTGTATATCATCTATATACCTTAGCTTGAACAATTCTAGTCTTTTCTTTTTCTATCATATATTTCTGAGATTCTCTTTCAGTATTTCCTTTCCCTTTTAAAAGAATCTATCAACATCAATAGTGGAGCCATACGCATGACACATAGTCTAAAGTGTGTATAGTTAAATACCAATGTCTTTGGACTTTCACTTTGAAGTAGATCACCATCATAAAATGTTTGGTGTTCATTCAAATTCCATTCTTAAGTAATCTTTTGGTGTAGTAAACATTTTACCTACACCTTATATTCATCCTTATCATGGAAATATTCATGATGAAGCTACTTTAGCTTATAACGGTGAATCGTGAGTATAATGTGAAGGGTTCGCAACATAGAAAACAAAAATTTTCCTACGAGGTGAACTATATACCAAGATCTATTTATACTAGATACAAACAACGGGCGGATGTATATCCGTAGAGAACATACCCTTGAAGACCGACAAAGTTTAACGAGTCCAAACTCGTGGTTGATGTAGACGATCTCTTGCCGATCTCAAGATCGAGAGGAAGTCCTAGCGCAAATCGCCAGCGCATCCGTGCTCGCACACGTTCGAGGCACCGAGCAACCTCCGCCTCCTCGCCCAGATGCAGCGGAAGCACAACTCTTTCTTGCCGAATAGCCACCGAACATGTATCTCGCTAGTCCGAGACCATGGGGATAAATTCTAGAGGGGAGAGAGATCCTTCACGAGGAGGTGTGAGTGAGAAGTGAGAGGAGGGCTCCTTTTATAGGATGAGGGGGAACCCCAAGGGGTGGCAGCGCATGGGGCTGCCCTTGCCCTCCCCTCTTCATGTGGGTGGACACTCCACTCACAAAACTCCATCAAATTCCCTCCACTCAAAAGTCCACTCAAAAAACCCATTAAATTTCCACCAAATTTAATGCAATCTCTCATTAAATAAAACTCTTTTATTTTATTCAGAATTTTGTCAATTACTTTAATGACAAACATTCACAAATAACCCCTTGCTAGAATTCTATTTCACATGCATAACCACTTTATGCAATTTCACCCGAAAACCTGTTTCGGTATCTAGTGAAATAAATTCCTGCGCTTGTTTATTCTTTCGGCATGAAACATTTGCTCCAATTGGATGTCGGTGTCTCTTAAGTGTGTCACCCTACGGTTCGTGAATAATGCGGACATGATCGAGACCCCTCTCAGATCAATAATCGAGCGGGATCCGAGACCCATACTGACTCCCACACATTCAACGATGACTTTCTTGTGATCGTCGGAACCTTTTACGCTAGTATCTTAATCCCTTTGTCTCACGATATATTACATGTCCGAGATTCGATCATCGGTATCTCCATACCTAGTTTGATCTCGTTACCGACATGCACTCTTTTCTCGTTCCTGTGATATAACATTCTAGTGATCAAATCACTTGCTTGCAAGCTAATCAATGTGATATCACCGAGAGGGCCCAGAGTATATCTATCCGTCATCGGGATGAACAAATTCCACTCTAGATCCATGAGCCTCAACATAACACTTTATTAGTTCTGAACCCATCTTTATAATCACCACATTACGGTGTGACGTTTGATGTTATCAAGAAACTCTTCCGGTGTTAGTGATTGACATGATCTCATGGTCTAAGGATTAGGATCACTTCGTAAGTTGTTATAGCAATATAAACTCAATGACTTTGATCGTAATGCTATACTTCGGATGAATGTTCATCACATCATTACACTAATGTTGTGATCCCGTTATTAACAACATCCAATGTCCATGATCGTGAAACCTTGATCATCTTGTTAATCAACGAGCTAGTTTATGAGAGAGGCTTAACTAGGAACTTTCATTTGTTTATTAAACACACATGTATTAACGTTTCCGTATTAATACAATTATAGCATGCAAAATAAACATCTATCATATACTTGGAATACACATAATAAACAATTTATTATTGCCTCTCGGGGCATATTCCTTCATCTCCACTTGCACTAGAGACAATAATCTAGTTACATAGTGATATATCTAACACCCATTGAGTTCTGGTGTTGATCATGTTTTGCTCTAGGAGAGTTTTAGTCAACGGATCTGCTACATTGAGATCCGTATGTACTTTTAAATCTTTATATCTCCATCCTTGACATGCTCATGGATGGAGTGAAACCGCGCTTAATATGCTTGGAATGCTTGTGAGACCTTGGCTCTTTGGCATTGGCAATGGCACCATTGTTGTCACAATAGATCACCATTGGGTCCAACGCGTTTGCCACAACTCCTAGTTCGGATATGAACTCCTTCATCCAAATCGCTTCGAGCCGCTCAAGCAAAGAACATATTCGCCTCCGTTGTTGATCCCGCTACCACAGGTTGTTTAGAGCTCCTCCAACTAATCGCTCCGCCATTCATGAGAAATACGTATCCGGATTGAGACTTAGAGTCATCCGGATCGGTGTCAAACTAGCGTCGACATAACACTTAGCGACGCTCTTCTTCACCTCCAGATATAGAAACATATCCTTAGTTCTTCGTAAGTACTTAAGGATATTCTTGACCGCTATCCGAGGTTCAACTGGATCCGATTGGTACCTACTAGTCAAACTAATAGCGTGCCACATCCGGTCTTGTACATAGCATGGCGTACATTATAGAGCCTATGGTCAAGCATAGGGACTTTGTCCATTATCTCTTTCTTCCGCAAGCCGGACTTTGAGTCTTACTCAATGTCTTGCCTTGCAACATAGGTAAGAACCCTTCTTACTTCCGTCCATTTTAAACTTCTTTAAAATCTTATCAAGGTATGTACTTTATGATAGCCCTATTAGGCGCCTAGATCTATCTCTATAGATCTTTATGCCTAATATGTATGACGCTCACCTAGGTCCTTCATTGAAAATTTGTTGTTTAGATAACTTTTAACACTGTTTAAAGTTCTATATCATTTCCGATCAATAATATGTCATCCACATATAATATCGTAAATGCCACATTGCTCCCACTCACTTTCTTGTAAATACAAGCTTCTCCATAAGTTTGGACAAATCCAAACTCTTTGATCACCTCATCAAAGCGGAGATTCCAACTTCTGATGCTTGCTTCAATCCATAGATGGATCGTCAAGCTTGCACACCTTGTTAGCATCCTTAGGATCGACAAAACCCTTTGGTTGTATCATATACAACTCTTCTTCAATATTACCATTGCATCCATCTGCCATATTTCATAATCGAAATATGCAGCAATTGCTAACATAATCCTAACTGACTTTAGCATCGCTACGGGAGAGAAAGTCTCATCGTAGTCAACTCCTTGAATTTGTCTAAACCCCTTTGCGACAAGTCGAGCTTTATAGATGGTCACATTACCATCAAGACGCTTTTCCTTTTGAAAATCCATTTGTTCTCCACGGCCTTTCGGTCGTGAGGTAATTCCACCAAGTTCCAAACTTGATTTTCATACATGGATTCCATCTCGGATTTCATGGCTTCTAACCATTTGTTGGAATCCGGGCTCATCATCGCTTCTTCATACGTCGCAGGTCATTATTTTCATCAACCATGAAATTTATGACAGATTTCCGTCTGACTCGGAGCTGCACGTCTGCTTGACTGCGAGGTTCGGTAGTACTCTCTTCGAGTTTCATGATCATTATCATTAGTTCCTCTTCAACAGTGGAGCCAACTCCGGAACAAATTCCGGCCAAGGCTACTCGCCATACTTTGAAGAGAAGGTTCCACAACCTCTTGAGTTCTACCTTCCGACTACTCACACCTTTCGCGAAACTCTTTCTCTAGAAAGGATCCATTCTTGGCAACAAAAACCTTGCCTCGGATCTGTGATAGAAGGAATACCCAATAGTTTCTTTAGGGTATCCTATGAAGACGCATTTTTCGCTTTGGGTTCGAGTTTATCCGGTTGAAGTTTCTTCACATAAACATCGCAACCCCAAACTTTAAGAATGACAGCTTAGGTTTGTTTCAAACCACAATTCATACGGTGTCTTTTCAACGGATTTAGATGGTGCCCGATTTAAAGTGAATGCAGCAGCTTTCTAGTGCATAACCCCAAAATGACAACGGCAAGTCCGTCAGAGACATCATAGATCGAACCATATCTAATAAAGTACGACACGACGTGACACACCATTTCATTGTGGTGTTCCGCAGGTGTGAGTTGTGAAACAATTCCACACTCTTTCATGTCGCTAAACTCGTAACTTAGATATTCACCTCCACGTCGATCAGTAGAAATTTGATCTTTCTATTACGATGATTTTCAACTTCATTCGAAATTCCTTGAACTTTTCAAAGGTTTCAGACTTGTGTTTCATCAAGTATATATAACCATATCTACTCAAATCATCCGTGAAAGTAACAAAATAACGATATCCACCTCGGCCGACACACTCATTGGACCACATACATCGAATGTATGATTTCCAATAAATCAGCCTGCTCCATTGAACCGAAAACGGCGTTCTAGTCATCTTGCCCATAAGGCATGGCTCACATGTATCAAATGATTCATAATCAAGTGATTCCAAAAGTCCATCCGAATGGAGCTTCTTCATGCTTAATGCCAATATGACCTAGACGGCAATTACCACATATATGCGGATATATCATCATTAAGTTTAATCCTTTTAGCATCAACATTATGAATATGTGTAACATTATCATCGAGATCTAACAAAATAAACCATTCATCATCGGTGCATGACCATAAAAGATTTCATTCATATAAATGGAACAACCATTGTTCTCGATTTAAATGAATAACCACTTTGCATCAAACATGATCCGGATACAATGTTCATGCTCAAAGGCACCGGATAACATTTATTTAAGTTTATGACTAATCCCGATGGTAAGTGGAGAGGCGTTCGATGGCGATCACATCAACGCTTGATCCATTGCCGACACGCATCTTGACCTCACCCCTTGCTAGCGGTCGCTTTGTTCACGATTCGAAAGTTACAAATATTAGCAACCGAACCGTATCAAATACCGGTGATCTGCGAGCACTAGTCAAGTACACATCAATAACATGTATATCATATATACCTTTGTTTGCCTTGCCGGCCTTCTTGTCCGCCAGATACTTGGGGCGCTTATGCCCAAAGGCGCCCCTTACAATAGTAGCACTTCGGTATCGACTTGGGTCCAACTCGGGTTTTTTTCAGCGCGCAACAGTGCTTGCCGCCTTACTTCCTTCCGCTTTTCCCTTCTTGTCTTTCTTGAAACCAGTGTTCCTATTGATCATCAACACTTGATGTTCCTTTTGATCTCCACTTCAGCTTTTAAGCATTGATGGCTCGGGAGAGACTTCTTCATGCCTTGCATATTATAGTTCATCACGAAGCTCTTATAGCTAGGTGGCGTAGACCTGAACACGATGGATTCCTAAGTCAATGGGAATCGTTATTCCCAAGGACACAAGCTTATCGGCGAATCGACATCTTGAGTACATGCTCACTAACTGTGCTCTTCCATCATGCACTAAAGAACTTTTCAAGCATTGTAGCTCTCACAAGCATGTGTGTCGAAAATCATTTTCAACTCACCCATTGTATCAAAAGCATTGCCGTTTTGAAACGTTTTCAAGTTCCTCTAGCCCATACAATATGCCGCAATGAACTAAGTTGTGGTCCTCCGACGAGTCCGATAGACATTCTTCTCCTCGTCAGGCATCATCAAAAGGTGGGGGCCTAACGACGCTTCTAGCACATATTGCTTTTGTGCGCAGAGAGGAGAATCCTCAAATTCATGGCCCATTCAAGAAAGTTGCTACCGTTCGCTGCTAGTTTCTCTTTCTCCATGAACGCATTGAAATTAAAAGGTGGTGCCATCTACAACAGAATTTGTAAAGTTTAGACTAAGTGTATGATAGATTGAGTTCAACTAATCTATATTACGAATGAACTCCCACTCAAAAGCGACATCCTCGTGTCCTTTTGGTGATTACATGAACCAAATCCACTACACCAAGTCCGATCATCACGTGAGTCAGATAGCTTCAAAGGCGAGCATCAAATGGGCATCATATCAACTATATGACTCATGCTTAACCTTTCGGTCTGTGTTCCGAGGCCATGTCTGCATATGCTAGGCTCGCCAAGTTAGAACCTTAGTATTTGCGTGTAACTGTTTTACACCCGAAGTATGGTCGAGGATCCAAGAACACCCGATCATCACGTGATGTCTTGGAGCGACGAAAACATAATCGGTGCATACTAAAGGAAGAACACATTCTTATCTTGATATTTAAATGAGGGATCATCTTATTATGCTTAACAAAGCGCTAAACAAGCAATATAAGATGCAATCAAACATCATATGTTTATCAGTGAAATTATATGGTTCCCGCAGATGATCTCTATCATGTGCATCGTGGTATGATCACTATCATACCTATATGTGTAAATCCAAAGTCTATGGATTTTACACGCTATGTGTGTTGTAAGAGTATCATCTCATACTTCTACTTACAACACTACCATATCATAACACTAGCCCAAAGAACAATCTAAACTAGACGCCTCTAATTTATCCATTGCAAGTTTTACGTGGTTTAGGGCTTTCGAGATAGAACCGTTCTTACCTACGAACATGAACCACAACGAGGATAATCAAATTGTTGACAACTCGCTTGCAAAATAGATATTGACTATAGTAGGAGAGACAGACACCCGCTAGCCACTTATGCAAACTAGTTGCATGTCAAGCGTGCAACAGGTCTCATGTGCGAGGACATGTAAAGTTTGTCCGGGCCGCTTCATCCCACTATGCCACCAATATCCAAAATCACAAGAAAGGAGCAACAACATGATCATCATCGCCCACATACTCATATGTGTACTACCCGTGTAAAGTATCTACGCATAGATCCGGCTCTGATACCACTGAAGGGTTCGCAACATAGAAAACAAAAATTTTCCTACGAGGTGAACTATATACCAAGATCTATTTATACTAGATACAAACAACGGGCGGATGTATATCCGTAGAGAACATACCCTTGAAGACCGACAAAGTTTAACGAGTCCAAACTCGTGGTTGATGTAGACGATCTCTTGCCGATCTCAAGATCGAGAGGAAGTCCTAGCGCCGCAAATCAGCAGCGCATCCGTGCTCGCACACGCTCGAGGCACCGAGCAACCTCCGCCTCCTCGCTCCAGCGATGCAGGAAGCACAACTCTTTCTTGCCGAATAGCCACTGGGAACATGTATCTCGCTAGTCCGAGACCATGGGGATAAATTCTAGAGGGGAGAGATCCTTCACGAGGAGGTGGAGTGAGAAGTGAGAGGAGGGCTCCTTTTATAGGAGGAGGGGAACCCCAAGGGGTGGCCGGCGATGGGGCTGCCCTTGCCCTCCCTCTTCATGTGGGTGGACACTCCACTCACAAAACTCCATCAAATTCCCTCCACTCAAAAGTCCACTCAAAAACCCATTAAATTTCCACCAAATTTAATGCAATCTCTCATTAAATAAAACTCTTTTATTTTATTCAGAATTTTGTCAATTACTTTAATGACAAACATTCACAATAACCCCTTGCTAGAATTCTATTTCACATGCATAACCACTTTATGCAATTTCACCAAAACCTGTTTGGTATCTAGTGAAATAAATTCTGCGCTTGTTTATTCTTTCGGCATGAAACATTTGCTCCAATTGGATGTCGGTGTCTCTTAAGTGTGTCACCCTACGGTTCTTGAATAATGCGGACATGATCGAGACCCCTCTCGGATCAATAATCGAAGCGGATCTGAGACCCATACGACTCCCACACATTCAACGATGACTTTCTTGTGATCGCGGAACCTTTTACGCTAGTATCTTAATCCCTTTGTCTCACGATATATTACATGTCCGAGATTCGATCATCGGTATCTCCATACCTAGTTTGATCTCATTCGACATGCACTCTTTTCTCGTTCGTGATATAACATTCTAGTGATCAAATCACTTGCTTGCAAGCTAATCAATGTGATATCACCGAGAGGCCCAGAGTATATCTATCCGTCATCGGGATGAACAAATTCCACTCTAGATCCATGAGCCTCAACATAACACTTTATTAGTTCTGAACCCATCTTTATAATCACCACATTACGGTGTGACGCTTGATGTTATCAAGAAACTCTTCCGGTGTTAGTGATTGACATGATCTCATGGTCTAAGGATTAGGATCACACCGTAAGTTGTTATAGCAATATAAACTCAATGACTTTGATCGTAATGCTATACTTCGGATGAATGTTCATCACATCATTACACTAATGTTGTGATCCCGTTATTAACAACATCCAATGTCCATGATCAGGAAACCTTGATCATCTTGTTAATCAACGAGCTAGTTTATGAGAGAGGCTTAACTAGGAACTTTCTGTTTGTTTATTAAACACACATGTATTAACGTTTCCGTATTAATACAATTATAGCATGCAAAATAAACATCTATCATATACTTGGAATACACATAATAAACAATTTATTATTGCCTCTCAGGGCATATTCCCTTCATAATGTTGCTCTCCAAAACCTTTTAGAGGATTAGGACGACTAGCGTCTCCAACCTTTTGCAAATTGTCATTAAATATAAGAACATAAATTTTGCCATATTATATTCTATCATGCTGTAACCAAAACTTCGTTTCAGATATCGCAATATATTCCACATATGATGCTTTCTGAAACAATTCTTTCGGCTCCTAGATAACCTTGATATTAAAACAATCTTTTGAATATCAAGAATCATGGAGACAAACATGATGCTTAGATACTAACACTGGAATTGTTACTCTTGATTTAATACCAATTATTAAATTTCACGGAGTAACCGAAACTTACTAAAAGTTTGCAATAGGACTTTTAAACTTTAGCTTAATACTTCAATACAATACGATACCAGTTCGTAAAGTCACTTGCCAGAATTCTGTAGTTCTATTATCTCAATTAACTAAGCGTAATGTGGTAAACGGATGTCAATGACTATAACAACTATGCAAATTCACTTTGATTTAATTTATGATAAATAGTGTTCAACTTTTAATTATATTACTATTGAACTCCCACCCAAAACAATATCCCTCACATTATTTTAGTGCTCACACGAACCAAATCCACTATATCAAGTCCGATCATCATGAGATATGATGTAGTTTCAAAGGCAAACAATCAACATGTTCATCATACCTACTATATGACTCATGATTTACCTTTTGGTGATCCGTGTTCCGAGACCATGTTTGTACATGCTAGGCTCGTCAAGATTAACCTTAGTTTCTGCATGAGCAAATCTGCCTTGCTCCCGTTGTATGCACACGTTGATTCTATCACACCCGATCATCACGTGGTGCTTCGAAACGACGAGTCTTGTTAACGGTGCTAACTAAGTATAAACACTTTATTACTTGATTATTTTGTGAGAGGGGTCATCTTATAATGCTACTGTCGTGATCTAAGCAATACAAGATGCATAAAAGGATTAACATCACATGCAATTCATAATATGTGATATGATATGGCCTTTCTTATTGTGCTTACGATCTCCATCTTCAAGCACGAACATGATCTCAATCATCACCGGCGTGGCGTCAAGGTCAATGTCACTGCTCCATGGTTGTCATCCACCAGCATCAACTATTACAACTACTTTGAATAATAGACACGCAGGTCTTAACGAAATTAAAATACAACCATAAGGCTCCTGCCAGTTGCCAACTTACAATAAGGATCATTGCATACATCATATATAATCACAATCATGCCCATATCATATCACAACACAAGCCCTGCAAAACAAAGTTAGACGCCTCTAATTTTCTTTGCATGTTTTACGTGGTTTGGGGATTTCGAACAAGAACCAGAATGTTGATACTAGTATTGTCAATCACCCATTGTAAATTGAATCTTCACTATGTTGGGAGAGACAAACACTCGCAAAGCCATTTATGCAATACAAGTTGCATGTCGAGCGTGGAGCAAGTCTCATGAACGATGTCATGTAAGGTTAGCCCAGGCCGCTTCATCCCACCATCCCGCAAGATGCAAAGTACATAAGAAGCAATCGACAACAAAAGCATCAACGCCCACAATGAACATGTGTTCTACTCGTGCAACAGATCTACATATAGACACGGCTCTAATACCACTATAGGGGTTCGTAGCATGGAAAACAAAAAATTCTACCGCA
Organism: Avena longiglumis; assembly: GCA_030063025.1. Classification (NCBI taxonomy): domain Eukaryota; kingdom Viridiplantae; phylum Streptophyta; class Magnoliopsida; order Poales; family Poaceae; genus Avena; species Avena longiglumis. Next base: position 462,807,523 of record CP125978.1, read on the forward strand.
TGAACACATACAAGGCAAGATCTATCTACTATATTGTAGCAACGAGTCGATGGAGTACTCACCCTCGAAGATTCCAAAATGGTTAATGGGAGCGGATTCTCGTGGGTGATGTAGTCGTTCACTTGCCGATCTCAAGATCGTGTAGACGATCCTTCTGGCATCGCATTCCGGCAGCGCTCCCGCAGTCGGTCACACATACGATACTCGATGAAGACCTTCGTCTTCCTTGTTCCAGCAGGCAGCGGAGGTTGTAGCTCTCTCCCCGCGATTTCGACAGCACGACAGCATGGTGTTAGAAGTAGAGGGGAGATCCTGCAGGGCTTCGCCTAAGTCGAAGCAGGTATGGTGGAGTAGAGGGAGGGCCTCGACGATCTAGGGTTTAGAGGGCCAAGGGGTTTAGAGGTAGTCGGCGGCAAGGGATTAGCTAGACGGAGGTTTAGAGGAGATCTAGGGCAGCCGCATCTAGAGGGGGCAACGGCTGACCTAGGGTTTCTTGTAGGGTGCAAGGGGGCCCCTCCCCTCTATTTATGATAGGGAGGGACGGCAGGAGAGGGAGAAATCCTCCCTTAGGTAGGATTTCCCTCCCTCCACTTCGAAACCAAAGTCCCACTTTGACTTTTTCAAACTGCCTTATTTTGACTTTCAAACTAGAGTTTGATTTCTCTCTTCCAAGTGTCCAGCCAAGTGACCTAGTACATGATGCAACCATTCCACTTTGTCACCACACATCCATGTACCCTTCCCACTCCGGATCGGCGAACCTTCTAGACCCTTCTAGAACCTTCTGGTGAAAACACCGAAACCATTCCCGAACTCCGGAGTTGGACTTCTTATATGAATCTTATTCTACGGACCATTCCTAATCTCCTCGTGATATCCCAGATCCCATCCAAGATTCCGAACTACATTTGGTATCTTTACTCACTTTCCATATCTACTAAAACAACATCGAATCCTTAAGTGTGTCTCCCTACGATTCGTGAATTATGCAGACATGATCGAGACTCTTCTCCGATCAATAACCAATAGAGGAATCTGGAAATTCATATGGCTCCCACATATTTCTACGATTACTTCATTATTGAATGAACCATTTACATACGATACCAATTTCCCTTTGTCTCGTGATACTTTACTTATCCGAGGTTTGTTCGACGGTATCTCTGCATACCTAGTTCAACCTAGTTACTGATAAGTACTCTTTACTCGTTTGTGTGATATGTGATTCCTTGTGAGCCAGTCACATGCTTGCAAGCTAATAATTGGATGACATTTCACCGAGAGGGACTAGAGTATATCTGTCCTTCATATGGATGGACACATCTCACTCTTGATCCATGTGCCTCAACACATACTTTCCAAATACTCAATGCCACCTTTATAACCACACAGTTACAAAGCGGTGTTTGATGTCATAAAAGTATCCATCTGGTGATGGTGATTAATATGATCTCATGGTCGAAGGATTTAGATTACTACGTATTGAAAGCTTATAGCAAGTGAACTATTTAAATGACTTGATCTTATGCTATGCTTAACTATAGGAGTATGTACATCACATCATTCTCCTAATGATATGACCTTGTTCTTTAACATCTCAATGTTCATGATCAGGAAACCATGATCATATATTAACCAACAAGCTAGTTTAACAAGAGGCTTTAATAGGGACTCTTACATGTTTACAAACCACACAAGTATTAATGTTTCTGGTTAATACAATTATAACATAGTATGTAAACATTTATCATAAACATGAAGATATGATAATAACCACTTTATTATTACCTCTTGGGCATATCTCCAACAGACATCTCATATGGTACTAGATCTATGAAGAACGAAAGAGAAATAGATCAAGATACTGCCACAAACCCATAGCTCGGAGGTGGACTACTCCCTCTTCATCACGGTGATGATGCTAGAGATGTTGGAGATCTCCCGGACGTGGCTCTGATGGAGTTTCCCCCTCCAATCTTTTCTGGATCTGACTATGTTTGGTGGTGTTTTTGTCTCCGGTGTGCTTTGTCTTGATGACTCACCGGGGAGTCCTTTGATACATCTATTTTGCATCACTATTTTATATCATAATTTACTATTATTCATTTATATATTTCATATTGAAAGCACTACAAGGAATCTGGCAATATATGACCCTCCATTTTCGTCACAAAATCGTCATAGTAGTCCATCTATGACGATTTTATGACGAAAATGAGATCGTCAAAAGCTGGGCGTCGCAAATGAACTATAACGACGATTTTGAAAAAATCGTCATAACCATCTATGACGATATTAGATCGTCATAGCCGTTATGACGATCCAATATCGTCATGGCCCATATCGTCTGGACAGATCAGATCCTACGTGGCTGATCCGACGTGGCAAAATTATGACGAAATGAAATCGTCGTAGTGTGAAATCAGCCCGGTCCATTTTGGCGGTCTATATGGGCCAAGCCCAAAAAATTCAGCCTTTTATTGAATTGGGCGTGGCCTTCTCCGTGTCATTTTTCTTTTAGGGCTGGTGTTTTTATTATCCATTTCAATGTTGGGCTTTGGCCTTTTTGGTCCATTCAATCTTCCCTTTTCACAGTACAATCCTTATTCTTTTTCAACCTTTTTATTCTTTTATTCTGAATTGTACACAATTGTGAATCAGGTCTTTTGTTGGATTGTGGCCTGCTTAGAGCCCAAATGTGATCCATATCACTGGTACAACAACCAAGCAAAACAAATAATCCACAGATAAATCAAATTTCAATCTCAACATTTAACAAAACATCGAAGTCTCATCTGTTGATAACCAAAACACTTAAAATGTATTTCAAACACCAAGCACACATAGAGAGTAGAACAGATAGCTCCTGACAAAGAAGCGACAAAGTCATTTCTCAAAAAGAGAATCCAGCTGATCAACTTCTGCCACCTTGTTCTTCAGAGCATCAGTTACCACCGGTTGAACAAGCTTCGATCAGACTATCAGCGTCTGGCTCTCCTCAGTTACCTCCACCAAAGTACCTCCCATCTGCCAATGTAATGTCGCAACATTTCAGTCCAATGAATATAATTAACTTGGACGAATATATAAGTTACAATTGCAATACATAAATAGCACAACATAAGATGTTAGGATGATCAAGTTCCTAATGCCAGAATATTGGTGGAAAAAAGTTCATTGACTAGCATAAATTGCATAAGGTAACTGTGTCATGACATGTGGCAGAGGACACAAGATGTCCAAGGGACTAGGATGAACATGGCATGAAAAGTGTACAATACCAGGATTTGATTTATAGCAAATTATCACCAACTACAAGGAAAAAAGAAGGAACTAGCAATCCCAAAGATGATCTGGTCATGGTAAAATCCTAAGTGCACAATATAGACCACATATAGTGCAGGTAATTAACTCTGTATTGGTTGAAACAGAGAAAGACAACCAAATATAGGTAATTAACTCTGTATTGGTTGAAACATAGAAAGACAACCAAATACAACCAGTATATTACAATTCCATATTGGTTCGTGGACATAAGACAAGAAAAGCATCAAAGTGGGTAATATGAACATGATGACAGCCATATACAGTCTAAGAGAATAGGCTGTGATTTGATTCATAGTCATTGAAACAAAAAAACTAAGGGGAAGAAAAAATGACTCGAGGTCTGAATAGGATTAAGGATCATGGTAAAACAAAATCCCAAAGACACGCGTCAAGACCTCATAATTGAGGTAATTAATCACAGAATCGAATCAATCCAAAAATTGAAGGAACTACATAGGAGCATGATTACGGTGGGATACCATTAGAAAATCCAGATATCAAAGGAACCCGGGAATCACCGAGACAATCAGTAGCCAAAGTTGGAGAGGTAGTCGGTTAAGACAGAGACTGCAACCATGTGCAACACATAGGAGACACGTCCATCCCAATACAACACCACCCGAGCCAAGACATCCAGGTCACATCTTGTGTGGTTATTTATCCAAACAAGTCACTGTAATAATATCCAAAACTGACATTTGACATGGATAACTTTTACATAATATTTATGTATGACAATATAATGTTAAGTGCATCATGCTAATAACCTATCGAGTGTATCGCACTCGATGAATTCTGATGTATATAAACCAGACATGCAAACATGTACTTAGCGGCAGGCATGGCGCGTATTTTTTCAAGAACATTCAGTGAACATGTAATGTGTATTGCATTATTTGTGTATTGCACTCAACTTGAACATTCAGTGAACATGGAATGTCCAAGACCTCAAGCTTTACCATCTAGTTATGAGCATGGCGCATATTTCAAAAAACAGCAGGCTTTCATACACAAATATGATAATTTCGAACAATTTTTTCAAGAGAGTGCCTTACCTATAATAACAAAGTTTCAAGTTCTAATAATCAGAAGCTAGGGAGGTCATCTTTGCAACTAAATGACATGTATATGGGTCATACAGTACTCTCGGCATGGCATATTGTCATGACGCATAAAAGCATGTATATTCCCATGATCAACTAAGAAATTCATCAAAATGATTCTGAAGGAGTAAATACTACGAGGGGGTGATCATACAAATTCACAGCAACATATTCATTGATCCAAAAGAACGAGATAAAGCTTAGAATTAAGCAGATGGAAAATGACATGGCAGCACCCGCACATCTATAATATACCCAGATAAACTCAAACCATTCTCAGATTTACCCTTATAGCCTATGAGCAGCTAGCATCCAGAGCTACAGTCCTAATTTAGGTATCATATTAGACAATGATACATACATGAATTCAACTCAAATTTATAACACATGAATACACCTATTAATTTAGCATATGATCCACAACCCGGTGTATGTCCAATTCCGAAGACACCAAGATTATTGTCACTCGCGCCGAGCCCAAATACAAAGGAACAAGTACAGAAGTGGCCTATCAACCAAGTAACAAAGGACAAGAAGAGGTTAAATCAAAGACTTATCTAATCCAGAGAAGGAAGCACATCTTCAGTTGTAGCACGGTGAACTCGACGATATGAACGCGATACCATGGCCAGGGTTGGTGCGCTCTAGGTGACTCCCCTGGTTCAGGAAGGCACATCACCACACATTTGGGTCTGTGAATAAATAATAACTTGTAAGAAATATAATTTAATAAAATACAGCTGTGTATTGGATACAACAAAGGTGGAAAAATTCTTTTGGCAATATAAAGTAATCCATTTCCTAAAGCTCTTAAAAATGAAACTTAGTAGGATTGGCATACATATTGACTCAAGGTTTTCAAAAATATAAGTTGATGCATTACTCTAGCATAACCAAAATAGAAGCATCACTTTATTGTTCCATATTATACAATGCCTAACATATTATGAGATATATCATTTGATGTAACTCTATGCAATATCTAGGATAAATTTTATATTGCAACATTATAATGATTTCTACAAGATGGATGCGTACATTGCAGTATTTTATATTGCGATTATACTACATGTGTACATATAATTTCAGCATTTTATATTTATTATATTTTTATATTATAATTTCTACACATCATGATATAAACAAATAAATAACAAGGTGGATGCAAAAAATTGTGTACTAATAGCAACTATTTTCTAATTACTTTCATAAATTTCTACAAGATGCAAGAAACATCTTTCTACAACAGTAATGGTACTATATATTTGCTAAAAAGGATAAAACACCAAGTAAAACATATAACCTACAGGACACTCCAAAGTAGGTGATCCTACAGGACAAGACACTTCATTTTTCTGTAGTATGTTCATGGTACTTTATATTTTCTAAAAAGGGAAAAAACACCATCAGTTGTTACATCTACTTTGCACTAAAAAGGATTAGTAGATAAAAAAGAAGCATAACAGTGACTGTTTTGGATCATCCTGTTGCTAGACCACGCCTCGTCGCCTCTGACCTGCAATCCCGCGACTACAAAATATGAGATATTCATGCTCAAAGAACAACTGGCCAGAAACACAACAAAAGTTCTGTAGTTGCAGAACTATAGTCTTCAGAAGATGTCGAGATTGTGGAAGTACCTGGTAGACCTTGTGGAAGCAGAGCCTGAGCTCCTGCATAGAGACGTTCTTGTAGACAAGGTGTAGCAGCCTCCCGAAGGCGTGGATGATGGAGGCAACGATGTGCCCTACCTCGTACCTTCACATACACCGAGCGATGCCCACGTCCTGCTCCTTCACCGGACAGACATGATCTAGGCTAGGGTTTCATGAGGTGGCATGGAGAGGGGGAGGAGGGATTCGAGGAGATGGTGGCTGGTCACCGGCGAGGAAGGAAGCATGGCGAGGGAGAAATCACGTGAGGGGAGATGGGTGTGGTGAGCCGGAGGAGGAGGGCTGGAGGTGCAGGTACACGGTGTGGCGCCGGAAGGAGGAGGATGTTGGTCTTTGTGCCGTGGCTCGGGGAGGGAGGGTGGGGATGCGGGGGAGGATGGGATCGGAGAGAGGAGGGTGGGTGGCGGCTGGCGGCAGGGGACGAGGAGATATGAGTTAGGGTTAGTTTGGACACTGGGGACGAGGAGGGTGGGTGGCGGCTGGCGGCGAGTGGGGATCTGGTGGACATTGGGAGTAAGTGTGCTTCTTTGGGTGGTGACAAGCGTTGGATTGAAAGCTGGACGGTCTAGATCATGCCCCGAGGACGATCCGTGGGAGCGGTTTCTTTGTGTTCGATTGGTCGATTCACAAAACACCTCTTTTTGCATAATTTAGACATCATGACGATTTTAAATAAATCGTAATGAGCTTTAAATAACGTCGTAGGCTCTATCATCGGGTTATGACGATTTTACATAATAGAATCATGACGTTTTTTAGCAAAATCGTCATGATTTTTCAGGGATTTGATCCTATGGAATGGCTTACGACGATCTGGTTTGAAATCGTCATAACTTTATGACGATTTTATACACGGTCACTATCAAAAGGTCATAGTTTGACACATTTCTTGTAGTGAAGATGATACTTATGTTATTTCAATCTATTTTGCATGCTTGATGATTCTTGGAGGATGAACCGCCGGAGTTAGGATTCTGATGGAAAACGCGTCGTCTAGATGCAATATTTCAGAAGATCAGAAAATTGCAGAAAATATATGGAAAATCCTATTTTTCCAGAAGACGAAGGAAGCCAGAAGGTAAGCGGAGATGGGCCACATGGGCCCCACACCACCCCCTGGCGCGGCCCCCCTTAGGCCGCGCCACCAGGTGGTGTGGCCACCCTGGCCCACCTCTGGAATCGCCCTCTCACCTATATCATCTCCCTGAAACCCTAATACTCAAGGAGCGACCACAGAAAGATTTTGCCGCCTCTATGGGGGGAAGTCCAGAGAGAGAAAGAGCTCTCCGACAGGCAGAAATCTATCAAGGAAATTCCTTCCCAGAGAGGGGAGATCGTCGCCATCAACACCGTCATCAAGCTAGACTTCATTGGGATCAACATCATCATCCTCACCATCATCTCCAATAGCACCATCACCACCACTCCATACCGCTGTAACAATTGGGTTGAATCTTGATAGTTCTTAGGGGAAACTTTCCCGATGTTGATTACTTGTTGTAGTTGATGATATTGAGTGGAACCATTGAATTAATGTTCATGTTAATATTGTTACTTATTATTATTTCATCTTTGATCTTGCTCCATATGATGTCTCGTGAGTAGTTCGTTTAGTTCTTGAGGACATGGGAGAAGTCATGTTGTTAGTAGTGGAATTGTGTTGAAGTAATATTCAATGGTTTGATATTTAAGTTGTGGTGCTATTCTTCTAGTGGTGTCATGTGAACGTCGACTACATGATACTTCAACTTTATTGGCCTAGGGGAATGCATTGTGTATTTGGCTACTAATTGTGGGGTTGCCGGAGTGACAGAAACCTAAACCCCCGTTAGAAAACCTTTGCACAAGGGAGTGTAGGATCTCAAAGTTTAATGTTGTGGTTAGGTTTTTATCTTCATTAATTTTCTTGTAGTTGCAGATGATTGCAAGGGGTATAGGAACATGTATGTATTACTCCAAGTAAGGTCGGTACATTAGCATAGGTTCACCCACACAACACTTATCCAACCAAAGAAGATTAATCAACTATATGAAGCGAAAGCACTTGACAGTATTTCCATGTGTCCTTGGGAACGTTTGTTCCTCCTAAGTAATACAACCGGCTTGTTCTTTGCTGAAGAAAGGATTGGGCCTCTTGCTGCAATTATCATTATTGTATTTTATTTACTCGCTCTTTATTTATCTGCATATCAAAAATCCCTAAAAATACGTTTGCTAGTATTTATAGTGAATTCCTGATCCAAACACTTGTCAACACCTTCTGCTCCTCATTGGGTTCGACACTCTTATTTATCGAAAGTACTACGATACACCCCCTATACTTGTGGGTCATCAAGACTATTTTCTGGCGCCGTTGCCGGGGAGTGAAGTGCTATTGAAGAGTGGAACTGGTAAAGGAAACTTTTACTGTGAGTATTGTTTTTATTTCTGTTACTTTATTTCAATATGGATAATTCACTTAGTTTCCTATTTCGGAAAGCTACTACCACTGCTAGGGTAGTAGATGAACCACCACCTGCTGAATTAGATCCTTTTAAAATCCCTACAAAAATTGTTGATCGTGTTATGGATAACTACTATTTTGGAGATGGAACTCTCCATCCTGGTGATCATTTGCTTTTCATACATGAATTATGCTAATTGTTCAAGTGTGCAGGTATTACAACGGAACAAGTTAAGAAAAAGTTGCTCTCTATATCATTGAAAGGTAGAGCTGAGGAATGGTATAAGCTGCTGAAGAATGGCCAATCTATGGAATGGGAGAAAATTGTACCTCTCTTTTATTCTAAATTCTATCCTCCTAGTGAGATTCATAAAGACCGGAATCAAATATATAACTTTTGGGCTCGTGATGGAGAGAGTACTGCTCAAGCTTGGGGGAGATTGAAGTTATTAATGCTTAAATGTCCTATTCATGGCCTAGGGGAATGCATTGTGTATTTGGCTACTAATTGTGGGGTTGCCGGAGTGACAGAAACCTAAACCCCCGTTAGAAAACCTTTGCACAAGGGAGTGTAGGATCTCAAAGTTTAATGTTGTGGTTAGGTTTTTATCTTAATTAATTTTCTTGTAGTTGCAGATGATTGCAAGGGGTATAGGAACAAGTATGTATTACTCCAAGTAAGGTCGGTACATTAGCATAGGTTCACCCACACAACACTTATCCAACCAAAGAAGATTAATCAACTATATGAAGCGAAAGCACTTGACAGTATTTCCATGTGTCCTTGGGAACGTTTGTTCCTCCTAAGTAATACAACCGGCTTGTTCTTTGCTGAAGAAAGGATTGGGCCTCTTGCTGCAATTATCATTATTGTATTTTATTTACTCGCTCTTTATTTATCTACATATCAAAAATCCCTAAAAATCCGTTTGCTAGTATTTATAGTGAATTCCTGATCCAAACACTTGTCAACACCTTCTGCTCCTCGTTGGGTTCAACACTCTTATTTATCAAAAGTACTACGATACACCCCCTATACTTGTGGGTCATCAAGACTATTTTCTGGCGCCGTTGCCGGGGAGTGAAGTGCTATTGAAGAGTGGAACTGGTAAAGGAAACTTTTACTGTGAGTATTGTTTTTTATTTCTGTTACTTTATTTCAATATGGATAATTCACTTAGTTTCCTATTTCGGAAAGCTACTACCACTGCTAGGGTAGTAGATGAACCACCACCTGCTGAATTAGATCCTTTTAAAATCCCTACAAAAATTGTTGATCGTGTTATGGATAACTACTATTTGGAGATGAAACTCTCCATCCTGGTGATCATTTGCTTTTCATACATGAATTATGCTAATTGTTCAAGTGTGCAGGTATTACAACGGAACAAGTTAAGAAAAAGTTGCTCTCTATATCATTGAAAGGTAGAGCTGAGGAATGGTATAAGCTGCTGAAGAATGGCCAATCTATGGAATGGGAGAAAATTGTGCCTCTCTTTTATTCTAAATTCTATCCTCCTAGTGAGATTCATAAAGACCGGAATCAAATATATAACTTTTGGGCTCGTGATGGAGAGAGTACTGCTCAAGCTTGGGGGAGATTGAAGTTATTAATGCTTAAATGTCCTATTCATGAGCTCCCCAACAATATTATTGTTAATAACTTTTATGCAAGGCTTTCTCTTCATGATAAGGATTTATTGGATGCTTCTTGTGCTGGATCATTTACACGTATGGAAGAAGAAGCTAAATGGGATCTTCTAGACCGTATTCAAGAGAATACTAAAGCATGGGAGAATAACAAAGGAAGAAAATCAGGTATAAATTATGATTATGAATGCATTAAATCTTTCATGGGAACTGATGGCTTTCGTAATATTAGTATTGCTTATGGTCTTGACTCCCAAAAATTGCTAATTGTTTTAAGGCCTTTGCCTCTTATATTGAAATTCCCAAAAAGAAATGGAACAAGTATCATGAGCCATATAAAGATATTGTCAATTGTGTTCCTGCTAGAAATACTAAAGTTTGTACTATTGATCGTATTTTGCATGAGCCTTATATTGAGAAAATACCCTTTCCTGCTAAGGTAAAGGAGCATTCTATGATAATTAGTGCGGTTAACAAAAGTACAAAGAAAGCTGTATAACCTGATGAACAAATAAATGTTGAACCTGCAGTAGAAATTGTGAAAGACCTTGTCACTAAAAATGTAGAAGATGGACACATTATCTTTTGTGAAGATGCTACTAATATGGTTTCACATCCTAGTAAAACTAGGAGAGCTAGTTCCCATGTACTTTCCGTTAGGATTGGTGATCATTGCTATTATGGTTTATGTGACATTGGTGCAAGTTCAAGTCCTATTCCTTATGAGCTTTACAAAGAAATTATGCATGAAATTGGTCCTTGTGAACTTGAAGACATTGATGTGGTTATTTAACTTGATAATAGAGAAACCATTTCTCCTATTGGTATTGTAAGAGATGTGGAAGTTCTTTGTGGTATGACTATTTGGTTCAGCTGCTAGTAAAACTTGTCCTATCATTTTTGGTAGATCTTTCTTGAACACTTGTGGAGCTATTATAGATTGTAAGAAGTAGAAAATTTTAACTAATTTGATGGATAATCTTATGAGTTTAATTTTTCAAAATTTGAGAAAGCTCCTTATGAAAATGAATTGCCTAATGAGGATTCTAGAGTTGAACAACTTGCTACTATTGATCCAGTTTTCAATCTTAAACCACTCTTTAATTATTTTAAAGATCATTATTTAGATGATAAGAATGTTTTAAGTGATAGTTACACTGTTAATTTTATTCATAGTGAGAGAGGGAAACATGGTTTTATACATCTCAATAATATTAAGTTTCCCCGCTTTATGTTGAAAGTTTTGATATTGCACCTGTTTTGTCTTCCTATGCTAGTAGCCTTTTGTTTCAATAATTTGTTTTATTACAAAGTTCCTTTGCGTATGAAGTGGGTTAGACTTAAATGTGTTGGATATTTGCTTCTTGATGCTCTATTTTACATCAATTCATATTTCTTATGCGAGCATCATTGAAATTATCATGCCTATCTTAATGGCTATAAAGAAAGAGCTTTTGGGAGACAACCCATTTTATTTTGCTTTTAGTTTATTTTATTTATTTGAGTCTTGGAAGTTATTACCTCTGTAATAACCTATCCTTATCCTTTTTGTTTGGTTTTTGTGCCAAGATTAGCCTCTAATGAGAGGGAGGTAAGAATTTGGGAAGTTGTTGTCCCGAAGAAGATTTTTGTGCTTCGCTGTAAAAAATCGAGAAAAATACCAGAGTGTCGTAATGATCTGTAATTTTTTGTGTGCATGCCCCAGGTTATTATCTAACTTTAGTTAGTTTTGCACTTTTAGATTTTGAGCAATAGAATATTTTCGAAAAAAATGATCTTTACCTGCAGGTCTGTTTTGACAGATTTTTGCCATTATTTGCATTTGCCTCTTTAATCAATTTTCTTTTGAATTCTTTGGAGCTTTTAAAAGTAGTTACTACAGTAGATTATGTTTTGATGGATGATCTACTTTGGTTGAAACTAAACCCAAAGGTTTATTATCTTGCATACACTAATGTTGCTAATGAAGATTGTGTGAAGTTTTTTATGAAAGAAATTTTCAAGTGTTGGGAGAGAATGATGTAATGAGATGAAGAATGTTCAAAGGGCTCAAACACTATATTTCCGGATATTATTATAATGAAGATATTGATATTATTCAAGTGGTGACTCCGGAAGAATTTATTAAAGGCCAAATTCAGGAATATGCAGAGTCTGTTTTCGAATAGGTAACCGTTCTCGTAAGAAAAGGTTCACAAAAAACTTTCCTATCAATATTTTTGAAGTTTTTATTTTATATGGAAGATAATGATTCGAAAGAGGGAAGGAAACGGATCCTGGGTGGCTGACACCACCTGGTGGCGTGGGCCCACCTGGCCGCGCCACCAGGGGGTGTGGCCACCCCGAAGCTCGTCTCCGTCTCGTTTTCTCCCAATACCTTCCTTTTGTCGTTAAAATTCATAATATATAATTCCCTGGATCCCCCGAGGTCTGTATATCGTGTTCTCGTCATGTTTTTGTTTTGATTTGTTTCTGTCAGACAGACTCGCAGTTTTGGAGCCTCAGTGTCTTCCTCTGGATCACCCAAGGAGGATTCCTCCGCAGACATCATCAACCCGTACATGTATGAGTTGAAGATTCACCCCAAGGAGTTGTTGCTCAAGGATGGGAAGGTACAGATAAAAGAAGTTCAGGGCCCTAAAGGAGAAGGCAGTCTGGAGGATAGGATGGAAGCATTGGAGCAAGAATTTTTTAGGTATAAGAAGATGGCAGATAAGTTCAGAACTCGTCACCGAGCACAAGAAGGAGACTGCCAAGCATTGGGATGAAATCCTCTCGCTCCATCAGTCCACCAACCAATTACAAGAACAACTCTACGACATGCAAAATCAAAACTGTAAGTATGAGGCTAGGTTTAAGCGTATAAGTTCTGCTGCTAGTTTCGGGATATTGGAAACCAAGACGTCCTTTCTTGATGGGGAGCCTTTACCTTGGAAATCTGACGATGACAAGGAGACACCACCACCACCGAAGGAGTGACTCATTATCAGGTTTTGGCATCCCCTTGGCTTGTTCCGAGCTTAGGGGAGTGTCGTGGTATCATATCATTATCTTCTATCTTTTTACCTTTTTAGTAGAGTCATATCATGAATAGAGAAGTTATCATATAGGATGGTTTGCATTGTGGAAGTATATATCCTTTAGTTCGTTACCTATCTATCCCTTGGTGTGAGTGTTGTTATGGAATATTAATGAGAAGTTTCATCATTTACTTTTTGCGCATCTTATTTTTAGTTAGCAATTTCTGTTATATGATTGATATTGTTGTTAGTATTTGTATCACTTTGAGAGCATCAAGTAAATTTAGTTGGTTTTGGCAAACCTAGCTTTGGTCAGTAGCAACACTATTAGAGGATTGTAAGGAAAAGAGAAAAAGTACTTATAGATACATCATTTAATATTCCTTCTTTCTCGATTGGCTCATAAGCTTAGTATTCCCAAGTTAAGATCTTTTGTGTTTTCAAGGAAGATTGCATGATTGTTTCTATCACTTGTATGTTTGTTTGTTTCCTTCAACTCTTATGCTTGCTACCCAGCCTTGCTAGCCAAAAACTTGTACTGAGAGGGAATACTTGTTGTGCATCCAATCCTCAAACTAAAACATATGCCATTTACGTCCACCATACCTACCTATTAGCATTATTGCTATTCCAAGTAAATTCTCGAGTTTTATCTATCTTCCAAATTAAAAAAATTATTTGTTATGTGAAAACTAGTGATTCAAGCTCTCACGAACTTGATGGCATACTTTATTTTCTTGCACTTAATAAATTTAAACCATTGTGCCAACTATGTTGCTTATATGCTTACAAGTTATAGATTGGGAGTTAGCAGAACCATGTTGTCATGGGGAACGCTTTCAACACATGTAAATATCTATCCAGTTGATATCATGAACTTTTGTTTATGGATGTCGGCGGTGTGAAATAAAAGGGAAGCTTGTAAGTCCATGGAGTATTATATATGTGTTAGGGAAACGCCTGGACGGCTAGGCTAAGCCATGCCTAATCATGGTGGAAACTTGCAGCATAACCATAGTGATGAATCTATGAAGCATCTTTAGAAAAAATATAGAAAAAAATAGAAGAGAAAAAGAAAAAAGCACCGTACTCATGGTAAATAAGAAGATTGCTGAGATGCTCATTGTCTGTTTCCTTGACATTTTGATATGGGATAGCTCCTGTATCAGGGGGCAAGGGGTGCCCCGTTGGCGGTTCTCTATGATACACATATACTTACAATGACAAGAGTTTGCTTGTGACTAAAGTTGAGTAGCATGAGAAACGGCCCTCGTACTCAAGGGACATGAGACTTTCGACCTATGATTTGTCAAGCATATACTTCATATTTGTCTCACTTTAACCTTATCACTTCAAGATGCTTATGATAGGGGCAATGCGAGATCAAAACTAATAAGTACCATAATTTTTTGGAAGCTCTTTATGAAACTTGAAATCACTGCTTCTCTCTGCGAAGGGCATATCTTTTACTTTTATGTTGAGTCAGCAAACCTATTCCTTTCTATCTCAAGCAAGCATTTGAGTTGTTGTGATTCAATCATCCATATGTTGATTTATTCAATCTTGTTCCTTATGTTCCTTGTTTTGCACAATTCTCTTATCTGAGTGAATATAACTTTGAAAGCTATCTTTGTAGGTGAAAAGACCTTTATGTTTGAGCAAGAGACTCCTTCAATATAAACTCCTTCTAAAAGCTTTGATTAAAACTAAGTATGATTTGTCAATTGTTCTCTGACCAAGAACAAAGTTTTCCATTACCAATTATGATTTAATTTGTGTATCTTTATTGTGACTCCTTTACTTATTACAAGTTGAGTTATATAAGAGTAAGTTGTTTTCTATTATGATGTGTGCATTAATAAATGTGATGCTTCTTGTCCGCATTCTTTTTATCTACACGTCACTCCATAAACATGTGGTCATGTTAACTGAGTTCAGCTTTCGCTTGGGGACAAGCGAGGTCTAAGCTTGGGGGAGTTGATACGTTCATTTTGCATCACTATCTTATATCATAATTTACTGTTATTCATTGATGTATTTCGTATTAAGAGATGATACTTATGTTATTTCAATCTATTTTGCATGTTTGATGATTCTTGGAGGATGAACCGCCGGAGTCAGGATTCTGATGGAAAAAGTGTTGTCCAGATGCAATATTTCGGAAGATCAAAAAATTCCATAAAATATATGGAAAATCCTATTTTTCCAGAAGATGAAGGAAGCCAGAAGGGGAAGCGGATATGGGCCACAGAGGGCCCACACCACCACCCCTGGGTCGCACCACCAGGTGTTGTGGCCACCCTGGCCCACCTCTAGCATCACCCTATCGCATATATCATCTCCCCAAAACCCTAATATTCGGGGAGCAACCACAAAAATATTCCGCCGCCTCTACGGGACGGAAACTCCAGAGAGAGAAAGAGCTCTCCGGCAGGGAGAAATCTGCCGGGGAAATTCCTTCTCGGAGAGGGGAGATCGTCGCCATCAACACCTTCATCAAGCTAGACTTCATCGGGATCATCATCATCCTCACCATCATCTCCACTAGCACCATAACCACCACTCCATACCGCTGTAACAATTGGGTTGAATCTTGCATAGTTCTTAGGGGAAACTTTCCCGGTGTTGATTACTTGTTGTAGTTGATGCTATTGAGTGGAACCATTGAATTATTGTTCATGTTTAGATTGATACTTATCATTATTTCATCTCTCACTACTAATAGTCTACTAGTGACAGTCTCAAAAGACCCATTAGTTACTAGCAAGGTGTCTGTCACTGGTAAGGTGTCACTAGTAACATGTTACTAGTGACAGGCACCCGCCTGTCACTGGTATTTGTTTACTAGCGACAGCCTTTTAGTCCTGCTTGTCACTAGTTAGTTTTCATGAGTAGTGCATTTACCTCTTCACTAACGACATGCCCTTTGTTTGTGTGATACTTTGCCCGTCATTGGTAATTCTTTTAGAAACAAAAAAATTACATTTGCACATCAATAACACAATACATTCACACACACTCATAGATAACAAAATATAATTATAAGCACGATAAAGTTGAACTAACATTAATAGTACAATATCCAAAACAAGTTTGCTTTGAATTCCTAACTGGCACCTCAAATTCAATCGTTCAGCTTGTGTAAGACATCAAAGCTTCCATCCTCTGATTCCCAAGACTCATTAACTCCAGCTTCTACGAAAATAGCGTCCAAAACCTAACATGGAGCAAACACTAATTTAGGGAGAATACTAGCAAGTGTTTAGCGGGAGCCATGCGTCGTATTACTTCACATCATAGCTCGCGCACGGCGGCGCAAAACTTGATCTTTTCAACATTCATCTGCATAGGACATAAAATAGATCAATTTCACTTATACAGTATAATAGAATACTTGGTTGCCGCCAAGTATGATAACATAAAGTCTTGGTACTATCTTACTATAAGAGAACACTTGAATGCTACTTTGGTAAATACGACAAGATTACCAAAGCACAAGCATCTACCCAAATTCACACCTAGGAGCATGCATCCTTCGCAAAGCGGTGATACCAACATTATTATATTAATTAACCATCAGAATATCTAGCTTACTTTGCTCCTAGAAATTAACCATCAATCCTACTCATCTCCCAGAAATTAACCATTGGTAATTGACACCAACAAGCATGCTGATATGCGAGTCATGGAAAAATAGTAATGCCCCGTACCTCATTCTTTTGATTATGCATGCTTGATCAATTGGGTTGCAGCCACCCTTGTACGTGAATCATAACCCTCCAGCGAGTCATCACCGGCCGAGGCGACCTCTGTGTTGATGATTTTTGCAAAAATGTCTTGTATGCGTGTAAACTCTTTCTTCCATTCAAATGGATTGGATTCCAGATGAGTACCAACAACTGAATGTCTATGCCTTTGATTAAATTCTTCTGTGACCTCACAAATATGTCCATATGGTAACAGAGATGGTAGCCACATGACACACTATCCAACTGTTGTGTGCAACTAACATCTGTATAATGCTTAAATTATACATGACCTTTACATTTTTTTTGGAACAGTTTCACCTCTCATACTATGTTTGATTAACATTCTTTAGTAATGCTTAAATTATACAGTTCCACCTCTCATACTATCGTGGTCCTACTTGCATGGATGAGTCATTTGATTAATAGAAGTATAACTACCATTCTAATAATCATAGGTAAAGGAAAGAGATAAGGTAAAGTAAAAATCGCAATAAAAATACCTATTAAGCGATAAGGAAACAAACATAATTGTCCTACAAATTAATTAGTATGAACTCGGTGTTTCATGTAGAAGCATCTAATTTGATGGCTGGCATTCGATGCTCCACAAACTGAATGCAATGTTGATGGGGGGTTTTCTGAGATACTAAAGACCACTGATCTATCCATCTTGAGTCCAATATGAAAAGCTAATGGGACCTCTGACCAAAAAAATAGTAACCTTCACGGGCGGTCAATCTTCTTAAAACCATATAAACAGTAAATTATGTGGACAACATTTAATGTATGCGAAATATATATCACCAGAAGTATACGAAACACACATAGTATATACCATCATTAGAAATATATACCATCAGGGTCTTCCTTACTGAAGAATGTTAATGTTAGCAACATCATCTGAGATCTGTATGCAGATTTAAATTAGATTCCTTCTCAAGTATTTTTCTTGTTTCCACAAATAACCAATAAACTGAAGCACAATGAATAGTCAATACATTATACTAGTGCATGTATAGCAGTACATACCACGATTCCACCATGAACAATTGCTATATTTCACACTTGATGCATGTCCTCTGTTTCTATTGCTTGAACGTTGTTCATTTCCTCAAAAAAAATCATGGTGTTGATCACGTAGTACGGATCCATGTGCTCCACGCAGCCTGTGCAACATCAAGAGAAATCCAGCACAACTATGATAGTTATAGGGAAGCAGAAAGGCTAAAGGCCAAATAGAACACGGGGATGAAGGGAGGGATCGAGGAAGGGAACAGAAAATTGGTATTATAACCAACAATATTCAGAATAGCATAGCCTGTACCAAGCACACATGAATCAATCTGATTGTACTAGCCTACTCTGCATCACGTATGTACCCACAAATTGGATTAGATTATAGTGGACGATTTGGGAGATGAACTGAACTATTAGAGTGATTGGCAAATTTCTGCACAGACTACAAACCTAGGAGATTAGATAAAACAAAATCTCAAAATTAGCAATTCGGTTCTACGATAGGATCGATCTCGGATCTCCAGGACCCCTCTGGCGTACCTTCGTCACCAGGGGAGGGGGGGTCCGGTAAGATAGTGGTGGCGCCGCGGTGACATAGGCACGGGCGGCTGGGTCCCCGGCCAGCGGTGCCTCTACAACGGTAGACACGCCGCCATTGCATCTGTCAGCGAGCACTTCGACCGGCATTCAGTACGAGTTGAAGCAAAACACGAGAGAAGACCAAGAGAGGAGCACCCCGCTCTTCCTCATTCACTACTCCTCGGATCTGAGCACGAGGTGAAATAGACATGGTGTTCTCTGGTTCTACGCTAAGCGGTGTGCCAGGCGATAGAGAAGATGATGGAGAAAAGATACTATGCGGGGAGGGGTTTGACCGATCTAGAGGCGACCCTGTTATCTCAGTGAACGCCGCCAATTCGAGGAGGCAGAGAACGGCCCTGTCGAGCGTATAGATTGATCTATTATTTTTCCCCAATTGAGCAGTATGTTTTTCGTTCGGTGTCAAGCCAAATTTTAGCGCAAAATATTGGCTAGCTCCCGCTATTTTTTGCCTACTCTCTCTAGATATTTTGTTTAGTCTATACTAGTAATAGTCTTAGATTTGTTTAGACCGTACCAGCAACAGGCAAGTCTACTAGCATGTCACTTGTAATATATAAAATTACCGGTAACCAGCAAATTTATCGGTCTGTTACTAGTATGTTTGAGAGCCGCCTTGTCAGCCTTTACCAATGACAGACAAACTACCGCCTGTCGCTGATTCCAGTTAATAATGACATGCCAATGTTTGCATGTCACTAGTGTGCTGGAGGCTATAAGCTATTCTACAGTAGTGTCTGATCTTGATCCATATGATGTCTCGTGAGTAGTTCGTTTAATTCTTGAGGACATGAGAGAAGTCATGTTGTTAGTAGTTGAATTGTGTTGAAGTGATATTCAACGGTTTAATATTTAATTTGTGGTGTTGTTCTTCTAGTGGTGTCATGTGAACATCGACTACATGATACTTCATCTTTATGGGCCGAGGGGAATGCATTGTGTATTTGGATACTAATTATGGGGTTGCCGGAGTGACAGAAACCTAAGCCCCCATTAGAAAAAATTTGCACAAGGGAGTGTAGGATCTCAGAGTTTAATGATGTGGTCAGGTTTCTATCTTGATTACTTTTCTTGTAGTTGCGGATGCTCGCAAGGGTTATAATCACAAGTATGTATTACTCCAAGTAAGGTCGGTACATTAGCATAGGTTCACCCACACAACACTTATCCAACCATAGAAGATTAATCAACTACATGAAGCGAAAGCACTTGACAGTATTTCCATGTGTCCTTGAGAACGTTTGGTCCTCCTAAGTAATACAACCGGCTTGTCCTTTGCTGAAGAAAGGATTGGGCCACTTGGTGCAATTATCATATTTGTCTTTTATTTACTCGCACTTCATTTATCTACATTATCAAAAAAACCTAAAAATCCATTTGCTAGTATTCACAGTGAATTCCTGCTCCAAACCACTTGTCAACACCTTCTGCTCCTCGTTGGGTTCGACACTCTTATTTATCAAAAGTACTATGATACACCCCATATACTTGTGGGTCATCATCCTTATATAGGGATTTTTAGGTCAAAAGAACTCCGTGGGTGAAAGAAACAAGGCGATCAGATGGCCAAGGAGGGAGAGAGAGCATGGGTGGCGCGTCCACCTAGGCTGGGTGCGCCACACATGCTTTCTTGGCCCCCTTGCCCTCCTGGTGGGATTTTTGTGCTCCAGATTCTTCTCGTGAATAAATATAGGCATTCCCAAACGTGTAAGTCTATTTGACTTCGTATAGGTCCTGAAACATCAAAACAGAGTTTTTCTGCCCTACCGGGTTATAGCCAAAATAAAGGGGATCACTGATAAATCCCCAAAAATCAATATAAAACGTGGATATAACATTGTATATGATGCAAATATGTGGTAAATCATGTTAACAAACTACAAAGTTTATATATGCATTTTACATGCATTAGTGGCACGTAAGCATTTTGCATGCATGTGGTGCATGATACCACCTATAATACCCCATTGGGGCTAGTCTCATAGCCAATGTTGTTGATTCTAGCCGATCTATCAAACCAAAGTTATTGCCTCGAACAATGATACTAACAAGTGGCTTCGATATTGTTTTTGTTTTTTAACCCAAAAAATAAACCAATGGCGGATCTGCACCCAGGGCAGTTCGTCTTGCAGCCCGGGGATTAGGCCCAAACTTCACTAATCGTACAACAAGTCAACAATATCTCAAAGCCTACACATGGGCCTTCCCAGCGCGTGGCCCATTCCCAGGTCCACCCTGGTAAACTGGCGAGTGAATGTGCCAAGGTGATCCGGAACATAACTTCATAAAAGTATTATGGCTTCACATGGGTAGGTGGTGAATGAAATATAGTAAAGGTGACAATGGGTAAGTTTAAGTCTTTTAAGACTGTTCTTGAAGATCGTCGTCATACGAATGGTGATGCCCATAGTCTATCTAGATTTTCTCTTTACCTAAGCGTAGGCAGACATGTATCCACCTGAGGTTGTTTGTACAAACATTATAATTGAGTAACAAAATGGTGGGATGTTCTAAAAATACATAACATCGCACAATTTAGGAGAGAATAGATTGTTGAAACTTTTTTGAACAATATTGCCTATGTTGCCTTGGACAACGCGCCACTTAGTAAGGTCAAACCTAGCTAGGACATACCGTGAACAACTTACAAATTTTTAGGAACGAGGTATGCATTTTCATAGAATTAGGAACCAGTTGACACCTCACAAATACTTTGGAATCTCCATGCATTTTATTCAACAATACTTTTCAAGGCTTCGTCTAGAAAAAACACAAAAGTAAGGACATGCCCTCTTTTTTATTAAAAGGGGTAGGCCCTAGAATCTTTCATTAACAGCGGTGGAGGCACACGTTACATCTTCAGCTGCAAAGATACTAAAAAATACAACTAGGCATGAACATTTTGGACCAAGGAACCTACATAAAATATGGAAAACGCAATTAGATCCTGCTCCTTCTCCACCTACCTGGAACTTCATGCCATCTGGCCTTTGCATTCTTTGATGCACATGGCTGTGGTTTATTGAAAATATGCCAAGAATCAAGACCGAACTGATCAACTCACAAAATTAAATTAAAAATGTTATGAGGAAAACATTGGGACTATAATTTGTGATTTTTTATTAATTTTGGTATATGATATCAACAGAAGGAAGAACATAGAACAAGGAAAACATGTGATCTCGCTACAGACAATATCTCTACAGCTCAACCTTTTTTTGCTAATACCCTCATAAAAATATGATGATGTGAGTAAAGGTAAAGCAAAGTAGTATTTACATTATTCGTGGGTGCTTCTAATTCCCCATGGGGTAACTCTATGATAAAATACTATTTCAATTCTTATATAAATTCTTATGTATCATCATATGAATTTTTCTTAGTGTTTCTTCATAAACAATCTTCTTTCTTACCATTATCATCTTCTGGTACTTTCCTGGAACGAATCATATTTTCTAGGCAGATGCAACATATTGGGATAATGTCTATCACAATGACCTATCATGGAAAAAATCCATACACAACAAGTCAGCTAATAATAAGCATGGTACAAAAATAATTATATTTAGACTCGTGCTATTTGCCCTAGGGATCCCGCGGGAGGCAACCAAGTGATCAAGTTTTCCTCTCCTCACCACTACGGTGGCTAGAGGGTGGGGGAGCCTAGGATTGGATGACCGATCTTTGTAGGGTCTTCAAGTTCTTCACCTCCTGGCGAGGGCATGGGTAACCAGGTACCTCGAGAGATGCAACCATTAGTAAGCTAGCTAGAACCATGTGAGATCCAGCACATGGCTTAATAGGATTGATAGGATACTCATACCAACAAGTTGAAAATTCTTTTCCAGAAGCTCATTCGAAAAGAACTCTAAGGTTAAGCGTGCTTGGCCTAGAGCAATTCTAGGATGGGTGAACGACCGGGAAGTGGGTACCAGGTGCGCATGAGTGAGGACAAAGTGCGCAGAAAAGACTAGTGTTGGTTTGTGGGGCCAGTCTAGATATCGTATTAAGCTACTAGGAGTGAAACTCCCAGGCCCAGTGGACGGGGTGTTACAAACTATTTGTAGTCTAGGCAACAAGGTGCCAATCTTGCTCTTTCTAGGCGCACCAGCTAACCATCTTCCGGAACAGCCGGCTAGCAGAGGCCCACAGTCTAGAAGTCCACACACAAGTTACGGATGCGACATATATACCGACATTACCAAATGACCCACCATTCGAGCGACTCCCTATACATCATGGCGAGGCATGACCCCTTGCCGAGGCATCCCACGTGGCTTGGAAGTCCACCACAACATCATCGATAGAAGGATGGTCCTCGGCGGCCCGCTGATAAAAGGAGAAGTGGCACGACCTAGGCATTCAGCACTGCCATGTCGTATCAGAAGTTATTCTTCTTAGAGCATTTCCACCGGATCCCCCAACCTGGCCCACTGACGACCCCCAACCACCAGGGAAAAATGGACAAAAATAACCCATATCTTAAAGGATTTCACAAAATGACCCTCGGTGTAACAATTTTACTGGCACTAACCCTTTGG
The DNA here is from genome assembly GCA_030063025.1 of Avena longiglumis. Lineage (NCBI taxonomy): Eukaryota > Viridiplantae > Streptophyta > Magnoliopsida > Poales > Poaceae > Avena > Avena longiglumis. Next base: position 462,830,646 of record CP125978.1, read on the forward strand.
ATAACGCCTAACAGCAAGGCGCCATACTCTACAGGGTAGAACCTTTCTGTTAGGCGCTATGCCCCCTGCCAGTGTGGCATCGACTGGCTCGGCCCTGGCCCCACCCAGGCGTGTGACGCCTAGGCTCTAAGCCTGGGGCGAGTAACGCCTAGGCGTTATGCTTATTGTGTAGCACCTATCTGATAGGCGCTATGCTCTAATGTGTAGTGCCTATCAGATAGGCGCTACACATTGAGACATAGCCTGTCGCGCCCAGCCCCTCCCCATTCACCCCCCCAGCTCGACCCAGCCAAGAAGAACAGCAAGGAGGCGCCCCCTTATCCCCTCTCCCCTCCCCCCTCAAATCTCTCACATTGGAAGCTTCATTTGGTGGATTTGTGCCCCTCCCCAGCTACTAGAGGTACCCTCCCTCATTCCCCTCTGTTTTGACCTCTTGAAATCTTTCATTTTGGGTTGGACTTGGCTTGAAACCCTAGAAATTTGATTTGGGGAGAAATGTTTGGAAATTTGTTAGATTCATTGGCCAATGTTCGGTATAAAGATGTGTATGAAGCATTTAGTTAGGTTTAGGGTTGTTGAAATGTCATTGTTTGGTTTATTGGAATGTTATGGCTAGGGTTAGAGTTAGGGTTTGCTTATGTAAGAGAGGGTGTTCTTGTTAGCTTTGTGGTTTGGTAATGTGTCTAGTATATTTTTGTTTATCTTGGCATGGTTAGTTAATGAACATATTCTCCTATGTGTTAAGGATGGCAAGAATTGTTCTTGTTCATCATGTGGACAAGGATGCCTTTTTGAAAGGCAACACAAAACCGGACCCAAATGAGATAGATATTTTGTTTGAGCGTAGTCCCACCTATACCGAAGTCTTGGAGCAAGTGAGGATTGAATTTAAATGGATGGACCAATGTGATGTTGTCGAGTTGGAGGGAAGACATAATGTGGGTTTTGGAATGCATGTCCATTGGAAGACCATGCGTATCTTCTCCGAGGCTCGTTGTCTTGCATACAAGAAGGTGGTGGCTGAATCACTAGACAAGGCTCTTGAGCTATTTTCCACCAAGAAGGTTGATAGTTCATTGCCTTTGGACTTGAACCGTCTTGCCTCCCCATTGAATAGTAGGAGTCCTCCAACCGTAGAGCAAGATCTATGGAGTGAACCTCCTTTGACCCAAACATTGAGCCCGATTTCAAGACACCAAGACGAAGTGTTGGAAGAGGACAATGATGATTGTGAGGGTGAAGATGATGATGATGTTGAACTCCATGAAAACAATGTTGGAGATTTGGAGAAATATATCACTCAAGATGACATGGACTGTGACCTCCCGTATTCTCGAGGCTATGCATCGGACTCGGATGATGATGGTCCTGAAGAAGAAGTTGACGAGGAGGGCTTCATGGCTAGAGAATCCGAAATCCATGATACCGTATTGGGGCGGGACCATCAGGTGCCTTTGTTTCGTGATCTTAGTCTCGCGGATGAAGCCACGGTTGATGGTGGCAAAGGCATAGTGCTTGGACCAAGGACAAGTTCTTACCGGGATGACAATCACGTAAATAATGGCTTTTGCAAAGGATCAAGGTTTAAGACCTTGTTGGAATTTAAGCAATGGATAAAGGACTTCTCGGTGAAGCATCATCGTCCTTACATGGTCGTGCACTCGGACATCAAGAAGCGTTACACGGTGAAGTGCGAGGAGAAGGATGTCCTTGGATTGTGCGTGCAAGACCATTCAAGGGAGCTCCCGATTGGCACATATCTAGTTGTGTATCAACTCACATGTGCTGAGGCCCGGTGGTGGATGGCAAGGATGCAAAGCACGAGCACCGGCGACTCACCTCCGAGTTCCTCGCTTATAGTCTTTCCAATGACATCGCATCATTTCCAATAATGAGCATCAAGATGGTCATGGAGCTTATGAAAGCCCTCTTTCACTACGAGGTGAAGTATGGGAAGGAATGGAATGCTAAGCAAGCCGCATTCAAGATGTTGTACGGTGATTGGGAGGAATCTTATAACCGAATCCCAAGGTTGTTGGGAGCGATGGCCGATGCTAAACCGGGCATGGTTCATGTGGTTGAACCTTATGGGAACAAGACAAGGATTGTAAACGGAAGAACCGTTCGAGTTTTTGGCCATGCATTTTGGGGTTTCGAGCAATGTGTTCAGGCATTTGAACATTGTAGGCCGGTCATCTCCGTTGATGTCACATTTATGAATGGTCAATTCAAGGGCACTATCTTCATTGCAATAGCCAATGATGCCAACAACCGGTTGACTCCTTTGGCGTTTGCTTTGGTAGAAGTGGAAAGTAATGATAATTGGTAGTGGTTCTTCCATCTTTTGAGAACCAAGATATTAACCCCTCATAGGGAAATATGTGTCATCTCGGACCATCATCAAGGAATTCTTAATGCGGTGAACCAAGATATTCCCGGCCATGCTCCGTTGCACCATCGTTGGTGCATGAGACACTTTTGAGCGAACTTCTATAGGGCATGCAAGAGCAAGGATTTGGCCGATGATCTACAAGATTGTTGCCTCGCTTTCACGGAACATCGTTTCTCAAACTTGTACAACAAATTTCTCTTCAACAAAGAGCTTAATGCGGGTGGTCGAGAGTTTCTCGATAGAAACATTGACGAAAGGACAAAGTGGTCACGAGCTTTCGATGACGATGGACGGAGGTACGGCCAAATGACAAGCAATATGGCAAAGGCCTTCAACAAGTTGCTCAAAGGTGTTCGTGCATTGCCCATCACGGAAATAGTCCGATATACATTCGACATGATGAATGGGTATTTTCTGAAATAATCAGAGGAAATAGACCGACAGATTGCGGGGGACAGCAAGAACAAGTACAAATACAAGTACCCACCTAAGGTTGATGATTGGATGCAATTTCAGTCAAAGAAAGCGCATGCCCAAGTTGTCACGAAATATGATAATGACGAGCTAATTTACCAAGTTACGGAGCCCGGAGGTACAACGGCTGATGGTGTCCAACACGGAGGCCGAGCTTTCAAGGTCTCGCTCAATACTTGTGAGTGCACATGCGGAAGGCCATCATTGCTTCATCTTGCATGCTCGCACTTGCTCGTGGCGTCTCGCAAGCGACATTTGGATTACAATAATCCGCTAATGGTGAGAGAGTCTGAGTTCTCTACTGAGACTACTAAGAAGACATGGGCTCCTAGATTTCATCCATACTTGGACCAATCACAATGGCTGGAGTACCATGGAATTCAACTATGGCCCGATCCGAAATGGAAGGTGATTAAACGTGCAAGACGCAAGACAAAGCGCTTTAGGAGAGACATGGATGGATCGGGTCGTGTGGTGCTTGAGAAACAGGCAATGACCAATTCCAAGAGCCTCGTGAGAGAGCCCGATGTGGAACGTGCAATGCTGAAGGGCACAATGCAAGAAAGTGTTCCCAAAGGAAAAGAGCAAAAGGAAATGAAGCAAGCACTAGCCAACCAAGTGGTAGCCAACCAAGAACTAGCCAACAAGTTCCAAGTCAACCTAGTGGTAGCCAACAAGACCCAAGCCAACCAAGAACTAGCCAACAAGTCCCAAGCCAACCAAGAACTAGCCAACAAGTTCCTAGACAACAAGCTCCTAGACAACAAAGAGGTCGATCACTTGGGATTAGAAGAGGAAGAGGGCATGGCGGTTTTAACCCGGCTAGTATGTTAGGTCACTTAGAAGGACCAAATCCTTATGTTAATAGGTACAGATAAAATGTTCATACTTGCATGCTTATGTTACTACCTACTATGCTTATTTCATTGAATCAACTATTGTTCACATTCATGCATCCTTTACAAACTTATACCTTTCATTCTTATAATAGGTATGGCGACTCAACCCAACAAGGACAATTATGGGGATGGTGTGAACTACTTGAAGATCTGGGTGAATGCTATGGAGGTGGTGAGGAAGAGGAAGGAAGCTGAGGAAGAGGAAGAGAGGAAGAGAGGAAGAGGAAGGAAGTTGAGGAAGAGGAGAAGAGGAAGGCATTTGATTCAGTAGTTCAACTTGCTCGTGACTTGGCTACAAAGAAGGATAAAGAGGACGAGGTGAAGACGAAGAAGGAAGAGGAGGAGAGGAAGAGGAAAAAAGAGAAAGAAGAGGAAGAGAGGAAGAGGCAAAAGGGGAAGGAAGATGAAGAGAGGAAGAGGAGGGCCAATTCTAGGCCACCTTGCGCCGACCAACAGGAAAGGCCACGGAAGGCATTTCGTACTTCTGAGGACCATGGAAAGGAGGTTCCTATTTGTTTGTGCAAAACCAATTGCATTGTTAAGCAGTCCCAAGACTACTATTCCGATAGTTGGGAAAGAAGTTCTTCACGTGTGCCAACTACTCTTGCTCTCCCGTGCGTAGCCGCAACCCGTACGAGACTCCACCAGTATGCACAAAGCTTTTTAGTTCTTCATGTGTACCAACTATTCCATATCATAGTACTAACATGCACTATTTTCTTGTAGTCTCCCCCTCCGATATGCATGTACTACACTTGGATAGATCTCGAGAAACCTCAAGCCAACAAGAGTATCAAAGAGATCGATCGTGCCATAATAAGGAGGCGCTACCATGAAGGGTTGCGTGACGAGGAGATGGCGAAGAAGCGCAAGCAACGTGAGGACGAGCTTCGCAAGAAAGAGGAGGAAGAGGAGCGCCTCAAGAAGGGGGCTCGTGCTGTAGAGAGGGAAAGGCTGTGTCGAACGGCGTGGCGCTCCATGGAGGAGGATGAAGAGAAGAAGAAGAAGAAGAATAAGAAGAAGAAGGGCAAAGGGACTATGCTTTAGACTTGTAGACGGAGCCTCGTAGCCTATTGAGCATGTCGAACTTGAAACATGTTGACAATGATGTGAACTTTGAGCACTGTCGAACTATTAGTATGTAAATCCCCTTAAGGGAATAAACACCATGTTTGAGATGCTTCTATTCGAGTATGTCATGAAATACTATCCCTCGTGTTATATTTGTCTTGTGTCATATTTGTAAACATGTCATGTCAGTCTCAAAATAGGGAAATCTATGAACTGGATACAGTTTTGAGTCATAGCACCTGTCTGATAGGCCGCTACACAAGTATAGCGCCTGTCTGCTAGGTGCTATACTACCAGATTTTGACTGCCCCAAAAACAACAGGAGCATACATAGAGCAAACCGAGAGATCGCAGGCGGGGGAAACCTCTAAGTCAGAGTGTAGCGCCTGACTGATAGGCGGTATGCCCCTGCGTGTAGCGCCTATCAGACAGGCTCTACACTCTGACTTAGAGTATTTCCCTCGCCTACGCTGCTTGGTTTGCTCTCTGCATGCTCCTATTGTTTTTGGAGCAGTCGAAATCTGGTAGTATAGCGCCTAGCAGACAGACGCTACACTCTAACTTAGAGGTTCCCCTCACCTGCGATCTCTCGGTTTGCTCTCTGTATGCTCCTGTTGTTTTTTGGAGCAGTTGAAATTTGCTAGTATAGCGCCTAGAAGATAGGCGCTACACTGCTGAACTGGACTAGGTTCAGCTGTTTCACAGCACAAGTGCACATATGTCAATATATTAAGTTTCATAATACAATCCACAACAACATAGTGGCTAAACATCAACATATAGTCTAAATCATCAACATAGTCTCAAACATATACATAGTGGCATACATCAACATAGTCTCAAACATCAACATAGTGCCATACATCAACCCATACATAGTCTCAAACATAGTGCATCATCGTTAACATTGTGCCATACATGACCTACTTTCGTCCATGCGTCCTTGGGCCTCGACCCCTCCTTGGAGGTATCTTCTTTGTCACCTCCTCTTCTTCTTGCGACTCGTCATCATCATCATACCGTAGGCCTCTCGTCCTCCTAGTCGCTCTTGACCTCCATGGCGGCTCGTCTTCGACAACATTGGCCTTTCCTTTGTTACGGAAGTCGCGCGGCGTCCAGCGCTCGAACTCTTTCCTTGGCTTCAGCTGGTATGCGGAATGAATCTGGTACTCCTGCTTCGTCTCATTCTACATACGAGGCATCTACATGTAAGATTTTATGGCTATGAAAATGCATGGAAAATAGAAAGCACTAAGTGCGGGTAAGAAATAAGGTTGTCCCATACCTCATCTTTCGAACGAATCGCTGAAGTGGTCTCATCCTCAACGTCATCCTGAAGATTGGCTGACGAATCAGTAGTCGACTTGGACCTAGAATTGGACGGGGTTGTGTACTCGGGATCGCGGCAACCTAGCAGGTTAGATAACCGACGCATCTTTTGGGATGAGCGCTGTAACAAATAACAAAAGAAGTCAAAACCAGTAAAACAATAGTCCTATAAGAGTACTCGTCTCACATCCGTACCTTAAGGAAGTCTCGCATCATGCCTTCTCCCTTTTTCCCCTTAGGGGCATCATAAAGAATCGCCTCGGCATTGTCGGCGTATTTATTTATCTCCGTTCGCTAAAGAGTCAAGAACAAGAACATGTTAGGCAAGAAAGAGATGAGACCGCAAGGAAAGTAATGTAAGGGCAACGATAACTTTACCGCAAAGTTGAGCGAGGAGGAAATCGGGATGTTGTTCCCCTCCCTGACCTGACGGTTGTACTCGTGGTAGGCAAGGTCATCGAACACACACGACTCTTGCAATATTTCTTCCTGAAAGGACGGCGGGCAAATGGAGACACTGGTACTAGAAAGAAACCATGATGACCCACAAGTATAGGGGGTGTATCACAGTACTTTCGATAAATAGGAGTGTCGATCCCAACGAGGGCCAGAAGGTTCCGAACAGTGGTGTGGAGTAGGAAATCCCTGTGAATACTTAGCAAACAGATTTTTAGTGGTTTTCTGATAAGGCAACAAAACAAAGAGCAAGTAACAAAGGTAACGACAAACGAAGCAAATGGCCCAATCCTTTCTTAGCAAAGGACAAGCCAGTGGAAATACTTATAAGGACCAAACATTCTCGAGGACACATGGGAATTCTGTCAAGTGCTTTCGCTTCAAATAGCTGAATACTCTTCTTTGGTGTTGTGTGGGTGAACCTGTGCTAACATACCGACCTTACTTGGACTAATACATACTTGTGATTAAACCCCCTACAAACATCTGTAACTACAGGAAAGTAATTAAGATATAAATCTAACCATAGCCTTAAACTCTAAGATCCTACACTCCCTTGTGCAAAGGTGTCCTAACGGGGGTTCAGGTTTCTATCACTCTGGCAACCCCGCAATTAGTATCCAAATACACAATGCATTCCCCTAGGTCCATAAATGGTGAAGTATCATGTTGTCGACGTTCACATGACACCACTAGAAGAATAGCACCACAACTTAAATACTAAACCATTGAATAATAAGTCAACACAGATTCACTACTAACAACATGACTTCTCCCATGTCCTCAAGAACACAACGAACTACTCACAAGACATCATATGGATCAAGATCAAAGATGATATGGTAATGGATAAAAATCTGAACATAAACAATAATCCAATGGTTCCACTCACAAGCATCAACTATAATAGTAATCAACATCGAGAAGGTTTCCCCTAATGAACTAAAGCAATATCCAACACAATTGTTACAGCGGGACGGAGTAATGATGATAGTGCTGGTGGATATGATGGTGTGGATGATGATGATGATGATCCGATGAAGCCTAGATTGATGATGGTTTTGATGGCGACGGTCTCCCCTCTCCGGGAAGGAATTCCCCCCGTAGAAATTTGTCTGCCGAAGAGATCTTTCTCTCTCGGTGTTTTCCGCCCCGCAGAGGCGGTGGAAATCTATCTGTGGTCGCTCCCCTAGCCTTTGGGTTTCGTAGGGAAGATATAGGCGAAGGGGCAGAGTCGGGAGCCAGGCAGGTGGGCCACACCTGCCCTAGGCGCGGTCCAGGGGACCCGCACCTAGGGGGTGTGGGCCCCCTGTGGCCCCTCTTCGCTCCTCCTTCGGGCTTCCTTCGTCTTCTGGAAAAATAATATTTTCCCATATTTTTCTGGTATTTTTCTGATCTTCGCGAAATTGCACCAAAACGCCTTCTTTTCCATCATAATCCAGACTCTGACAATTCATCCTCCAAGAATCATCCAACATGTATAAATAGATGAAAAGCCATAAGTAATACCTCATAATAAGACATATATCAATGAATAGAGGTAAATTATGATATAGAATGGTGAGGCAAATTGGGCGTATCAATTCCCCCAAGCTTAGACCTTCGCTTGTCCCCTTAAAGCGAGCTTCGATAAACATGTCCACAGGTTTATGGAGTGAAGTGTCGATAAAATAATACGAACAAGAAGCATCACACTTCCCATTGCACAACTCATAGAAGAAAGCAACTCACCATTATATAACTTAGCTTGCAACCAAGTATAGCAGTCACAATAGAGATGCATAAAGATAAATCATAATTGGAATTGGCAAACTTTGTTCTTGGTCAGAGAACACCTGGCAAACAGTTTCACAAGAAAGATTTTTGTAGAAGTTTCAAATCAGGAGCACTCTTTGCTCAAAAAGGTTTTTCACAAGTGAAGGCTTTCAAAGTAATACTCAATAGATAAGAGTTTTGTGCAAACAAGGAAGATAAAGAACAAGATTGAATAGATCACCTTATGAATGCTTGAAACACAACAACTCAAATGCTTGCTTGAGATAGAGAGGAAGTAGGTTTACTGACTCAACTTGGAAGTGGGAGAAAGGTCCCTTCATAGAGGGAAGCAAGGATTACAAGTCATAAAGATCTTCCAAATGATTATGGTACTTACTAGCTTTGAGCCCTCATTTCCCCTATCATAGGCACCTTGAGATGATTAAGGTTAAAGTGAACAAGGATGCAGTATATGCTTGTCGAAATATAAGTTGGCAATCTCATGTCCCTTGAATATGAGGGCCACTCCTCATCCTATTCAACTTCAGTCACTGGTAAGTTCTTGTCATTGTAAGTACCTTCATATCATTGAGAACCGCCAACGGGGTACCCCTTGCACATGGTACATAAGCTTTCCCATAACCAAAATGACAAGGCAAGCAGACAGTGAGCATCTTAGCGATCTTTTTATTTACTATATGCATAGCTTTTTATTGAGGATGCTTCATAGATATCTCACTATGGTGATGCTGCAAGTTTCCACCATAATTAGGCATGGCTTAGGCTAGCGGCCTAGATGTTTTTCTAACACAAAATACAAACTCCATGGACTTATAAGCTCCCTTTTTATTTCACACTGGTGACATCCACAGACAAAAGAGCACAATATCAACAGTGTATAGAGTACAAGTGCAATGTTGGAAACGTTCCACGTGACAGCACGGTTGTGCTAATTCCAACGTATAGATGCAAGCATATACAACTTCGATGTTCACAATGGTTCAAGTCTAATAGGGGCAAGAAAATAAGGTGTGCCATCAAGTTCGTGAGAGCTTTACTAACTACTTTTCACATAACAAAATACTTTTTAATTCGAAAGATAGATGAAGCTTGAAAATTTGCTTGGAATAGCAATAATGCTACTAGGTAGATATGGTGGACACAAATGGCATAGGTTTGGTTGAAAGATATTATAAACATGAGAAGTATGTCTTCTCAAAACAGGTTTTTGGCTAGCAAGGCTGGGTAGCATGCAAGAGAGTTGAAAGAAACAAGCAAACATACAAGTAATAAAGCCAAACATGCAATCTTACTTAAAGACACAAAAGATTTTAAATAAAGAATACTAAGCTTATGAGCCAACAAGAAAGAAAACAAATGATACAAAATACCTGTAAGCTTTTTCTCTTTTTCTTTCAAACCTCAAAAAGTGTTGGTACTGACCAAAGCTTGGTTTGCCAAAACCAATTTAGAGTTACTTGATGCTCCCAAAGTGATGCCAATACTGATCAACAAGATCCATCATATAATAGAGATTGCAAACTAAAATAAGAAGTGCAAAAAGTAAAAGATGAGGCTTCTCATTAATAATCCATAAAGGCACTCACACCAAGGGATACATAGATAACCAACTAAAAGAGAGATACTTCCACATGCAAACCAACCTATAAGATAACCTCTCTACCAAAGATATGAATCCACTAAAAAGGTAAAAGATGAAAGATAATGGTGGTGATACCGTGGCACTCACCCAATCTTGGAACAAGCCAAGGGGATGCCAAACCTGATGATGAATTACTCCTTCGGTGGTGGTGGTGGTGCCCCCTTGTAATCATGAGACTTCCAAGGTAAAGGTTCCCCATCCAAAAAGGATGTCTCGGTTTCCACAATCCTGAAACTAGGAGCAGAGCACATGCGAGCAAATCTAGCCGCATACTCACAGTTTTGGTTTTGTATGTCGTAAAACTGTGCTTGTAATTGGTTGGTGGCCTGATGTAGTGAGAGGATTTTTCCCTGGAGTTCAGCAACCTCCTCCTTGTGCTTGGCGATGAGTTCTGAACTTATCTTATGGATAATATCCACCTCGCGTTCCGCCATCTTCTTGTATCTGAAAACTTCCTGTTCCAAAGCTTCCATCCTGTCTTCTAGACTTCCTTCTCCTTTGGGGCCTTGAACTTCTTTTATCTGCACCTCCCCATCCTTTAGAATCAACTCCTTGGGATGGATCTTCAACTCACACATGTACAGGTTGATGGCATCCGCGGAGGAATCCTCCATGGGTGATCCAGAGGAAGACATCGTGGCTCCAAAGCTAAGAATTTTTCCTGACAGAAACAGATCGAAACGAAAACACGACGAGAACACGATACAAGAAATTCGGGGAACCCGGGGGGTTATATATTAGGAAGTTTCAATGCATAAGGAAGGTACTGATACAAGAACAAGGCAGAGGTGGAGCTCGGGGAGCTCACACCCCCCTCAGGTGCGGCCAGCTGGGGCCCGCGCCTGGGCTGGGTGTGGCCACCCCGGCCTCCGTCTCCTCCTCTGTTCCATCTTGTAACCTTCCATATGTATTAAAACATCAAAAATATAAAAAGATTGGGCGTTCACAAACCTTCTATTTTCACCACTTTTACCTATTCAACGACGAAATCTGCAGATTCTGGTGTTTGGTTTTTCATAAATTCTTCCGGGGTCACCATTTGAATAACATCAGCATCTTCATTATAGGAATCTCCAGAGATATAATGTTTAAGTCTTTGACCATTCACCACTTGTGTGGTGTCGTCCTTCATAGAAGATATTTTGATAGCACCTGAACGATAAACTTCCTTAATAACAAAAGGTCCTTCCCATTTTGAGAGTAGTTTTCCTGCAAAAAATCTGAGACGAGACCTGTACAAAAGAACTTTCTCAACAACATGGAACTCCCTTTTGAGAATTCTCATATCGTGCCATCTCTTTACTTTTTCCTTAAAGAGTCTAGCATTTTCATAAGCTTCACTTCTCCACTCATCTAAAGTGCTCAAGTCAAGTAATCTTTTCCCACCTGCAAGTCTAAAATCTCTATTCAACTCTTCACTGCCCAATAAGCTTTGTGTTCTAATTCTAAAGGCAAGTGACAAGCCTTCCCATAAACCATTTTATAAGGATACATCCCCATAGGATTTTTATAAGCAGTTCTATAAGCCCACGGAGCATCATTCAACGTTTTAGCCCAATTTTTCCTAGATCTATTAACAGTCTTCTGCAAGATAGATTTAATTTCTCTATTGGAAAGTTCTACATGTAGGGGTTCGTAGCATGGAAAACAAAAAATTTCTACCGCATGCACACAAATAAGCCAAGATATATCTACTAGATTGTAGAAATGAGTTGATTAGCGTACTCATCCTCGAAGATTCCAAAGCGGTTAACGAGAGCATATTCTCGTGGGTGATGTAGTCGTACACTTGCCGATCTGAAGATCGCGTAGACAATCCTTCCGGCGCTGCGTTCCGGCAGCGCTTCCGTAGTCGGTCACATGTTCGGTACTCGATTAAGACCTTCCTCTCCCTTGTTCCAGTAGGCAGCGGAGGTTGTAGTTCTCCCCTCGCGATTCCGGCAGCACGACGGCGTGGTGTTAGAAGAATAGGGAAGATACCGTAGGGCTTCGCCTAAGCCGGTGCGAGTGTCAACACCCGGATTTTTAATCCCAGATGCCTGTTATGCCATACATCGCAATCCCAGGATTACCATTTTTGCGAGACATAACAGAATTGGATACCATAGTACATCATCCATTACAAATGATACTTAGGTTCTTACACAAATATGGATCTCATGATCTAGTTCTTAATACAACATCAAGCAGCGGAATACGTAATAATAACGGTAGCGTAGGCGAAGCTCCATCTTCGGGGTCATAGGCAATGCTGACGATGGGAGATGATCCTAGTTGTCGTAACCTTCCTGGGGTCCATCCTCAAGGTACTCCTCTTTATAGTCTGGCCATGGGAATAGCCAGGGACAAAGCCATGAGTACTCTTTAAGTACTCGCAAACTAATACTAACAGGTAAAGGGTTTTTGGATAATAGGACACTAGGCTCTAGGGTTGTTTTGCAAAAGTCAGATTTATCTCTACTAAGTTTACAAGCAACGAATGCTCGTCACAATTTTATAACTCCTAAGTGGGAATTTGTATATCATAGCACAACTCTGTTGTGGTCAAGTCAAAGTTTCCAAATCATTTCACAAGTCATTTTGAAAAGTCTGACGGGGGAACAGTATGGCCACTCCAACTATCCATAACCGCGGACGCGGCTATTCGAATAGTTTGACACTCTGCAGAGATTGTACACTTTCACCACAACATTCGATACATCCGTCAGGAACAAATCCTGAATTCACCATACTCAGCGGATAATCAATCCTAACCTTTCAATTACACGCCCTAGTATAAGCACCTCTCTTGTGAGTTTGGCCTCCCAACCATGACGAACTGTCATCTTGGGTACTGCACAGGTGGACAATCTTCACAAGGTAGCCTCAGCTCAGACCTTGGCCGTGAGGGAACTAATACTAAGGTATATATGTTTCCAGTCAAGCCCTACCCAATCTTCAGGTATTGTGGTTGTACGATAAAATTGGAATGGTATCGCATCCAGACAACTATCAGTTTTATAAAGGGCTAAGGCTCATGCCTCATCATTTTCATCACCAAAATCATCAGGTGTTTGGAAACACATGTCCAGAACATTTCAATAGAATGATCCATCATTCCAAGGTTTTCATAACCATTTTTCCACCAAGTATTCCCATCTAAAGTTGATCAAGTTTTATGCTTAGCACTAGCATCTATAGGTGGGGTAAGCAATAATGAGGGGTGGTAAACTAGTGGAGTTCTAACTAAGTTTAATCTCATGCCTTAAGATGACATCAAGATTATTTAGCTTAGGCCAAATTTTATGCTCTTTATGCAACCTTCAAATATTCTTCTAGTATCTACCATTTATTTCAGTAAACTCTAAGTAAGAGTTTTGATAAAGAAATAAAGTAATAGACTTGCAAATAAAACTAGGATGGTTTATCAAGTGGTATAAGCTTGCTAAGTTAATAGCTTGCATAGGTCAATTGATGTAGTAAGGCTTGCTAAATTGCAAGTGTTAACTTGCACATTCACTAGTAGTACTAGGCTTGCTAAAGTAGAGTATCTTGCAAGTTTTAGATTGCATAGGCATAGTATCAGCTTGCCTTGTGCAGAGCAGTGGTTGAAGTTCTCCTCGGCTTCTTCTTCGTAGAATACTCCTTCCTCCTCGTATCCTTGGTCGGTACTATCGTCTATGAATAAATACGAGGTACACAATCACCAAACAATACTTAAATACTGGCAATCATCACACACAAGGGTCCTATAGATGATCTAACATCATCACTAACATTACAAGATTAAAGCTTGGTTTAATTCCTTTTATTTTTAGAAAAGTAATTTCTACTCATTGAAAAACTACTTAAGATTTAATATTCTCCACACCAAATATGGGATCATGTTGACACATGTCATCACCACATATTGTAGTCCATGGGAATGTGATTTAAAGTGGTGTCACAATTTAATAAGGTTTTACCCTTTTATTTTAATTAATTAAAGTGGCTAGAAATGCCTATGTAGCATTCTTTTATTACTTGAACATTATTTCTGAAGTTAAACCTATATATTTTTATATATTCTGAAAGGTATGATTAAATGTGATTTTTGAGAGTTGGAATCAACTCAAAAGCTATTATGGTTGAAATTTGAAAAATGTTTGAATGCAGAAAATCTTCTGCCTTGTTATTTTTGCCATGGGTGATCTATAGATCCAAATGACTTGAATCCAACGGGCTTGGATTCAGCATTATCAGTCCTTTCTAACAAAATTGGTTTCATTCAATTTGGTGCACTGAATCGATCTAGGTTGATTTTTGAAGTTGGGTACAGAAGTGAGTTTGAAATAAAATGGAAAAGGTTTAATTCAAATAACTGGGCTGCGCAGGAAAAGTTAACGGGCCTGCTAAGCGCAGCTGCTCCAGAGGCTGCTTAAGTGGGTGTCCCCACTCGTCGGTGAGACGAGGAGGCGAAGATGCAGGGCAATGTGGATCGTTCGATCTAGTTCTAATCCAACGTGAGAGTCATCGTCGACGTTGAGCAACGCGGCGAGAAAGAAACCTAGCGCCGGTGAGGGGTGATGGGGGCTCAGGGTGCGAGGCGAGGCGGGCGAACGACGAAGTCGGCGACGCGAACTTCGGGGTGTTCGCGGCTCCTAGGTGGAAGAAATCGATGGCGCCCTTCTTCCGAGGCGGCGGGCTCGGTGAAATTCGGCGAGGTGGTGCTTGCTCCGGAACGGTGTGGCATGATCAGTGAGGAGAGGGAGTGAGATGGTGTGAAGAAATCGGGGTGGCCTCTATTTATAGTCGGCGAGGGGACCGACGCAGTGAGCTCGTCGGGGGCGATGTTACAGGCGGCTATTGGCATGGGCGAAGGTAGGGGCGCTGCGGTGTTCCCTGGCGATGCTCAACGACATGGTTTTGAGGCGTGGGGCGGTGCGGCTTGGTCTAGAACATGCGACGCTCTACGCGGCAGAGGCGGCGTCTTCGACGACGAGCGGTGGTTGTGCGTCACGGGGCGGCGAACGAGGATGTCTGGCGGTCTCCTGGGTCGGTGGGGATTGTGTATGCACGCGGAGAGGGCGGCGCGCGGTCTGTGGGCGCTGGTCGAGGGTGGCGCTCTGGCGCACGCTCGGCATGGTTGCTGGCGAGGTTGGCATGGTTCGTGCGTGTGGTCCAGGGCTTGGACACGCTCGCGGCTGGGACAGGGAGTGGCGGTGGACGGTGGGATGCCTCCCAGACATGCTGGCTAGGCTTGATTCTCTCCCTAGCTTGCTGTCGACATGGGGGTGACATGGGTGTGCTCGGCTGTTCACCATCAATGGCAATGCCAAGCTTACAGTGATGCTAAGGGTTAGTTTAGGTTGTTAGATGATCTACTAAGGATAGTGGTGCCCAGAGAGGGAACAAGTTAGGCTTCAATCACTGCTCACTATAGTGTTTAGGATTTTGATGATTTGTGTCTGCAACCTGTTTGATGAAATGGCCGCATGAAATCAAGTTTTGAATTTTGAAAAGATTTTTGGTGGGTTTGCTAGATTGGTGCTGGTGAGTCTGCAGATGCTTGGGTTTTGAAAGTTGATCTTGTTTGAGTGGTTTTTGAAAAAGTGGGATCTTCCCATATGATAAAGATTCAATTTTGAATTGTTATTTAAACTATGCATTTGAAAGTTTCTAGATAATCACAAAGTGGGCCTTGATACCTTGTTATGAGTACATTCAAGGGGTGCAAAGATCCAGAAAAGTTTCCATTAGGTTCTGAAAGTTTGAGACAACCAAAGTAGGCATGGGAGTTAAATTGGTCAAAATGACCATTCCTTTATTTTATTGGTTTTGATTTATTTGTCTTTAGGACAAGTTTGGGAAATGTTTTAGATGATGTTTATTTCACCTAAGAAACATTTTACAAGAAAAGAAACACACAAACAAGGTGGTTCAAAAGAATTTCAAATTCAATGCATACACATATGCATGCCTTCATAATTTTAATTAGAAAAGTTTTTGTTAACCCTAAATTTGATGATTAGAGTTTGATGATTCTAGTTTAATATTTTTAGGATGTTACAGCGAGTTATGGTGGATCTAGGGTTTACGGCGACGATCTAGGTTTAGAAGGCCGGAGAGGAGGAGGAGGTGTCATGGCTAGGGCGACTGAGGCGACGGCAAGACGGTTGGCGGTGGCGTGCGGCGGCTTGGCGGCGGCGATGGCGCACGGTGGGGTGGGCTTGGTGTTGTGATCTTGGGGCATCCCTCCCTCTCCATTTATGAGAGGGGGCAGCCTTGGGAGAGGGGAGTTTGAATTCATACCCAAACCCAAGTTGGATAGAAGGAAGGACTCTTTCCTTCTTCCACTAGGAAACTATTGTTCTAGTTTGACTTTTCAAACCTCCCTTTTGACTTTCAATTTAGAGCTTTAATTCTCTCTCGCAAATTCCCAAACCAAGTGACCTAGGATATGATCCAATCATTCCACTTACCCATGACACATTCATGGACCATTCCCCTTCCGGTCCGGTGAACCTTCTAGACCCTTCTAGAACCTCTCTGATGAAAACATCGAAATCATTCCCGAACTCCGGACTCAGACTTTCTTTATATGAATCTTATTCTCTGGACCCTTCCGGATCTCCTAGTGATATCCCGGATCCCATCCGAGACTCTGAACAACATTCGGTATCCCTACTTACATTCCATATCTACTAAACAACATCGAATCCTTAAGTGTGTCTCCCTACGGTTCGTGAATTATGCAGACATGACCGAGACACTTCTCCGATCAATAACCAATAGAGGAATCTAGAAATTCGTATGGCTACCACATATTTCTATGATTACTTTGTGATAGAATGAACCACTTACATACGATACCAATTTCCCTTTGTCTCGCGATAGTTTACTTATCCGAGGTTTGATCGTCGGTAGCTCTGCATACCTAGTTCAACCTCGTTACCGATAAGTACTCTTTTCTCGTTCTCGTGATATGTGATCCCTTGTGAGCCAGTCACATGCTTGCAAGCTAATTGGATGACATTCCACCGAGAGGGCCCAGAGTATATCTATCCGTCATATGGATGGACAAATCCCACTCTTGATCCATGTGCCTAAACACATACTTTCCGAACACTCAATGCCACCTTTATAGCCACCCAGTTACGGTGTGGTGTTTGATGTCATCAAAGCATCCTTCTAGTGATGGTGATTAGCATGATCTCATGGTCGAAGGAATTAGGTTACTATGAATCAGAAAGCTTATAGCAAACAAACTATTGAAATGACTTGATCTTAATGCTACGCTTATCTATTGGAGTATGTCCATCACACCATTCTCCTAATGATATGATCTTGTTGTAAACAACATCTCAATGTTCATGATCGGGAAACCACGATCATCTATTAACCAAAAAGCTAGTATTACAAAGAGGCTTTACTAGGGACTCTAATTTAGTTTACAAATCACACAAGTATTAATGTTTCCAGTTAACAATATTATAGCATGAATGTAAATATTTATCATAAACACAAAGATATAATAATAACCACTTTTATTATTACCTCTAGGGCATATCTCCAATAGTCTCCCACTTGCACTAGAGTCAACTAATCTAGATTACATGGTAATATACCGAACACCCATGGCGGTTTGGTGCTAGTCATGTTTTGCCCTCGGGAGAGGTTTAGTCAACGGATCCGCCACATTCAGATCTGTGTGTACTTTGCAAATCTTTATGTCACCATCTTGGACATGCTATCAAATAGCGTTAAAACGTAGCTTGATGTGCTTCAGCTTCTTGTGTGACCTTGGTTCTTGCGCATTGGCTATTTCGCCCATGTTGTCACAATAGATAGACATTGGGTCCAACGCACTTGGAACCACACCGAGCTCTGTAATGAACTCCTTCATCCATATCGCCTCTTGTGAAGCCTCTGAAGCAGCTATGTATTCCGATTCAGTTGAAGATCTTGCGACAACGCTTTGCTTTGCACTCCTCCAGCTAACTGCTGCACCATTCAAAGTAAATACGTATCTAGATTGAGATTTAGAATCATCCGGATCGGTGTTACAACTAGCATCAGTTTAACCATTAACAACGAGCTGTTCATCACCTCCATAAGAAAGAACCATATCCTTAGTTCTTCTCAAGTACTTAAGGATGTTTTTGACTGATGTCCAATGATCCACTCCTGGTTCACTTTGATACATGCTAGTCAAACCAACATTAGTACATAGCATGGCATACATAAGAGATCATATGGCTAAGGCATAGGGAGTCTTACTCATCCTTTCTCTATCTTCTGTCATTGCAGGACTTTGAGTTTTACTCAAGGTCGTATTGGGCAACATGGGCAAGAACCCTTTCTTGCTATCTTCCATTCCAAACCTCTTTAGAACTTTGTCCAAATATGTACTTTGCGACAATGATATCAGGCGTCTTGATCTATCTCTATAAATCTTTATGCCTAATATGTAAGATGCTTCGCCAAGATCTTTCATCGAAAAACTATTATTCAAATAATCCTTGACACTATTAAGAAGGTCTACGTCATTCCCATTCAACAATATGTCATCTACATATAGTATTAAGAATGCTACAGAGCTCCCACTCACTCTCTTGTAAATACAAGCTCCTCCATAAGTTTGTATAAAACCAAAGCTATTGATTACCTTATCAAAACGTTGATTCCAACTTCAGGATGCTTGCTTCAATCCATAAATGGACCTTTGAAGTTTGCATACCTTGTTAGCATCTTTAGGATCAAAAAAACCTTTGGGTTGTACCATATACAACTCTTCATCAATGTCTCCATTGAGGAACACCGTTTTGACATCTATCTGCCATATCTCATAATCATAATATGCAGCGATTTCTAACAAAATCCTCACAGACTTTAGCTTCGCTACCGGTGAGAAAGTATCATCGTAGTCACCTCCTTGAATTTGTCGAAACCCTTTTGCGACAAGTCGAGCTTTATAGACAGTAACATTACCATCAGCATCTGTTTTCTTCTTGAAAATCCATTTGTTCTCGACAGCCTTCTGGCCATCCGGTAAGTCCACCAAAGTCCATACTTGGTTTTCGTACATGGATCCAATCTCGGATTTCATGGCTTCTTGCCATTTATTGGAATCTGGGCTCATCATCGCTTCCTCATATGTCGCAGGCTCATCGGTGTTGTCCACCAACATGACACTCATAACGGGATCATACAAATCAGGAGTGGTACGAGTTCTTGTTGACCTGTGAGGTTTCGTAGTTACTTCAACCGAAGTTTCATGATCAACATCATTAGCTTCCTCTCTTATTGGTGTAGGTGCCACAGGAACTACTTCTGGTGCTGCTCTACTCGCAAGTTCGAGAGAAGGTTCAACAACCTCGTTGAGTTCTACTTTCCTTCCAGTCACTTCTTTCGAGAGAAACTCCTTCTCTAGAAAGGATCCATTCTTGGCAACAAAGATTTTTCCCTCGGATCTATGATAGAAGGATACCCAATAGATTCCTTCGGGTATCCTATGAAGACACATTTTTCCGCTTTGGGTTCAAGCTTGTCGGGCTGTAACTTCTTTACATAAGCTTCGCAACCCCAAACTTTAAGGAACGACAATTTAGGTTTCTTCTCAAACCATAATTCATACGGTGTCGTTTCAACGGATTTAGATGGTGCCCTATTTAAAGTGAATGCGGTTGTTTCTAATGCATAACCCGAAAACGATATCAGTAAATTTGTAAGTGACATCATAGAACGAACCATATCTAAGAGAGTTCGATTACGACGTTCGGACACACCATTACGTTGTGGTGTTCCCAGTGGTGTCAATTGTGAAAGTATTCCGCATTTCTTCAAATGCTCGCCAAACTCGTAACTAAGATATTCACCTCCACGATCAGATTGTAGAAACATAATCTTCTTGTTATGTTGATTCTCTACTTCACTTTGAAATTCCTTAAACTTCTCGAAAGTTTTGGACTTATGTTTCATGAAATAGATATACCCATATCTACTCAAGTCATCCGTGAAGGTAAGAACATAACGATAACCACATGATGCTACACTCATTGGACCACACACATCGGTATGTATGATTTCCAATAAGTCCGTAGCTCGCTCCATCATACCAGAAAATGGAGTCTTAGTCATTTTTCCCATCAGACATGCTTCGCATATTTCAAGTGATTCAAGAAGTCCATCGAAATGGAGTTTCTTCATACGCTTCACTCCAATGTGACCAAGACGACAGTGCCACATATAGGTCGAGTTATCGCTCAATTTCAAAGGTTTAGCTTCAATGTTATTAATGTGTGTATTTCTACAATCGAGATTCAATAAGAATAGACCATCTATCAAAGGTGCATGTGCATAAAACATATTACTCATATAAAATTAACAACCATTATTCTTGGACTTAAACAAGTAACCATCTCGCAATAAACATGATTCGGATATAATGTTCATGCTCAACGCAGGCACCAAACAACAATTATTTAAGTATAAAACTAATCCCGATGGTAGATGAAGAGGTAGCGTGCCGACCGCGATCACATCAACCTTTGATCCATTTCCAACGCGCATCGTCACCTCGTTCTTCGCTAGTTTCCGTCTATTCTGCAGCACCTGTTTCGAGTTACAAATGTGAGTAACCGAACCAGTATCAAATACCCAGGCACTACTACGAGTACTAGTGAGATACACATCAATAACATGTATATCAGATATACCTTTCTTATTGATGTTTCCGTTCTTCAAATCCGCCAAGTACTTAGGGCAATTCCGCTTCCAGTGACCTTCTCCCTTGTAGTAAAAGCACTCAGTATCATCCTTAGGCCCAGCCTTTGTCTTCTTCGCCGGCGCGGTAACTATCTTACCACCCTTCTTGAAGTTTCCCTTTTGCTTAGACTTGCCTTGCTTCTTGAATTTGGTGGTCTTATTGACCAACAACACTTGGTGCTCTTTCTTGATCTCCACTTCTGTAGATTTTAACATGGAGAAGAGTTCGGGCAACGCCTTGTCCATGTTTTGCATATTGTATTTCATCACAAAGTTCTTGTAACTTGGTGGTAGTGATTGTAGGACACGGTGAATCCCCAAAGCATTAGGAATCACTATACCCAAGCTTTGAAACTTGCTTGCATGCCCAGACATCTTAAGCACGTGCTCACTGACGGAGTTGCCCTCTTCCATTGCAGTTAAAGAACTTTTCAGAAGCCTCATAACCCTTAACTATCGCGTGAGCCTCAAATATCATTTTGAGTTCACAGACAATATCACGTGGGTCATGGTTCTCAAACCTTTTCTGAAGCTCTGATTCCAAACCATACAATATAGCACACTGAACTGTGGAGTACTTATTCTTCCGAGCAAGGAAAACATTCTTTACCTCATCGGTAGCATCAGCTGCAGGTGGGTCACCCAGCGGTGCATCCAGCACATAGGTCAAATTACCAGCATTGAGGACAATCCTCAAATTGCGGAACCAATCCGCGAAGTTGCTTCCATTGTTTTTCAACTTTTCTTTCTCTAGGAACGCATTAAAATTGATGGTAGGGGCCGCCATTGATCTACAACATATTTGCAATAGTTTAGACTAAGTTTCTGACAAATTGAGTTCTAATTAATAGTTAAATTAATCTAGGTGAACTCCCACTCAAAACAATATCCCTCACATTGTTTTAATGATCACACGAACCAAATCCACCACATCAAAACCGATCATCATGAGAGTTGATGTAGCTTCAATGGTGAACAATCAACATGTTCATCATATCTACTATATGACTCATGCTTTACCTTTCGGTGATCCGTGTTCCGAGACCATGTCTGTACATGCTAGGCTCGTCAAGATCAAACCTTAGATTCCGCATGAGAAAATCTGGCTTGCTCCCATTGCATACACTCGCAGAATCTAACACACCCGATCATCACGTGGTGCTTCGAAACAACGAGCTTTAGCAACAGTTCCTACTAAGTATGAACACTTTATAACTTGAAATTTTTCGAGAGGGATCATCTTATAATGCTACCATCGCGAACTAAACAACACAAGATGCATAAAAGGATTAACATCACATGCAATTCATAATATGTGATATGATATGGCCTTTCTTATTGTGCTTCCGATCTCCATCTTCAAGCACGAACATGATCTCCATCATCACCGGCGTGGCGTCAAGGTCAATGGTGCCGCTTCATGGTTGTCGTCCACCAGCATCAACTATTACAACTACTTTAAATAATAGACACGCAGGTCTTAACGGAATTAAAAAGACAACCATATGTCTCTTACCGGTTGGCGACTTACAATAAGGAACATTGCATACATCATATATGATCACAATCATGGCCATATCACATCACAGCACACCCCTGCAAAACAAAGTTAGACGCCTCTAATTTTCTTTGCATGTTTTACGTGGTTTGGGGCTTTCAATAAGTGTCGTTCTAACTTACGAACAAGAACCACAACGTTGATACTAGTATTGTCAATCACCCATTATAAATTGAATCTTAACTATGTTGGGAGAAACAGGCACCCGCAAAGCCACTTATGCAATACAAGTTGCATGTTAAGCGTGGAGAAAGTCTCATGAACGATGTCATCTAAGGTTAGCCCAGGCCGCTTCATCCCACCATCCCGCAAGATGAAAAGTACACAAGAATCAATCGACAACAAAAGCATCAACGCCCACAATGACCATTGTGTTCTACTCATGCAACAGATCTACATATAGACACGGCTCTGATACCACTGTAGGGGTTCGTAATGGAAAACAAAAAAATTCTACCGCATGCACACAAACAAGCTAAGATCTATCTACTAGATTGTAGCAACGAGTTGATTAGAGTACTCACCCTCGAAGATTCCAAAGCAGTTAACGAGAACTGATTCTCGTGGGTGATGTAGTCGTACACTTGCCGATCTCAAGATCGCGTAGACGATCCTTTCGGCGCTACGTTCCGGCAGCGCTTCCGTAGTCAGTCACACGTTCGGTACTCGATTAAGACCTTCCTCTCCCTTGTTCCAGCAAGCAGCAGAGGTTGTAGTTCTCCCCTCGCGATTCTGGCAGCACGACGGCATGGCGTTGGAAGTAGAGGGAAGATCTCGCAGGGCTTCGCCTAAGCCGGTGCGAGTTATGGTGGATCTAGGGTTTCCGACGATCTAGGTTTAGAAGGTCGGAGAGGAGGAGGAGGTGTCGGCGGCGGCTAGGGCGACGGCGGCGCGGTGGCGCAGGGTGGCGGCGCACTGTGGGGAGGGCTTAGTGTTGTGGTCTTGTGGAAGCCCTCCCCCTCTATTTATGAGAGGGGCAGCCTTGGGAGAGGGGAGTTTGAATCCATACCCAAACCCAAGTTGGATAGAATGAAGGACTCTTTCCTTCTTCCACTAGCATACTATTGTTCCAGTTTAACTTTTCAAACCTCCCTTTTGACTTTCAATTTAGAGCTTTAATTCTCTCTCGCAAATGCCCAAACCAAGTGACCTAGGATATGATCCAATCATTCCACTTACCCATGACACATTCATGGACCATTCCCCTTCCGGTCCGGTGAACCTTCTAGACCCTTCTAGAACCTCTCTGATGAAAACATCGAAATCATTCCCGAACTCCAGAATCGGACTTTATTTATATGAATCTTATTCTCTAGACCATTCTGGATCTCCTCGTGATATCCCGGATCCCATCCGAGACTCCGAACAACATTCGGTATCCCTAATTACATTCCATATCTACTAAACAACATCGAATCCTTAAGTGTGTCTCCCTACGGTTCGTGAATTATGCGGACATGACCGAGACACTTCTCCGATCAATAACCAATAGAGGAATCTGGAAATTCATATGGCTCCCACATATTTGTACGATTACTTTGTGATCGAATGAACCACTAACATACGATACCAATTTCGCTTTGTCTCGCGATAGTTTACTTATCCGAGGTTTGATCGTCGGTATCTCTGCATACCTAGTTCAACCTCATTACCGATAAGTACTCTTTTCTCGTTATCATGATATGTGATCCCTTGTGAGCCAGTCACATGCTTGCAAGCTAATTGGATGACATTCCACCAAGAGGGCCCAGAGTATATCTATCCGTCATATGGATGGACAAATCCCACTCTTGATCAATGTGCCTCAACACATACTTTCCGAACACTCAATGCTATCTTTATAGCCACCCAGTTAAGGTGTGGTGTTTGATGTCATCAAAGCATCCTTCTAGTGATGGTGATTAGCATGATCTCATGGTCGAAGGAATTAGGTTACTATGAATCAGAAATCTTATAGCAAACGAACTATTGAAATGACTTGATCTTAATGCTACACTTATCTATAGGAGTATGTCTGTCACACCATTCTCCTAATGATATGATCTTGTTGTTAACAACATTTCAATGTTCATGATCGGGAAACCACGATCATCTATTAGCCAACAAGCTAGTATTACAAAGAGGCTTTACTAGGGACTCTAATTTAGTTTACAAATCACACAAGTATTAATGTTTCCGGTTAATACTATTATAGCATGAATGTAAACATTTATCATAAACACAAAGATATAATAATAACCACTTTTATTATTGCCTCTATGGCATATATCCAACACTACCTGCCCACTGGTTTGGGGGTGATAGGTTGAAGCAATCTTATGGTTTACATCATACTTAGCGAGAGTTTTTCTAAAAACCCCATGAATAAAATGGGATCCTCCATCAGTCATGAGATATCTAGGCACACCAAACCTGGGAAAAATAACATCTTTAAGAATTTTTAAAGAGGTCTTACCATCAGCACTTTTTGTAGGTATGGCTTCTACCCACTTTGTAACATAGTCAACTGCAACAAGAATGTGAGTGTACCCTTTTGAAGGAGGAAAAGGACCCATAAAGTCAAATCCCCAACAATCAAAATGTTCAATAAAAATAGAATAATTCATAGGCATCTCGTTGCGTCTAGAAATGTTACCTACTCTTTGACATTCATCACATGATAAGATAAACTTCCTTGCATCCTTCAAAAGGGTAGGCCAATAAAATCCAGATTGTAAAACCTTTTGTGCAGTTATATCCCCAGCATGATGTCCTCCATAATCACTGCCGTGACATTTCCTCAATATCTCTTGTTGTTCAAATTCTAGAACACATCTTTGCATAATACCATCTACTCCTTCTTTATATAAGTGTGGGTCATCCCAAAAGTATTTCCTTAAATCATAAAGGAATTTTCTTCTTTGCTGAGCTGTAAAGGTTGGAGGCAAATACTTGGAAGCAATAAAGTTAGCATAATCAGCATGCCAAGGACTTTCATGCTGACTTACCTTTATTGCAGCCAACTGCTCATTTGGAAAACTATCATTAACAGGCAACGGGTCAAAAGAAATATTTTCCAAACGAGATAAATTGTCAGTAATAGGATTTTCATCACCTTTCCTATCTACAATATGCAGATCAAACTCTTGTAAAAGCAGCACACATCTAATAAGCCTAGGCTTAGCGTACTTCTTTGTCATAAGGTACTTGATAGCAGCATGGTCAGTATGAATAGTAACCTTTGAATCAACAATATAAGGTCTAAACTTATCACAAGCAAAGATTACAGCTAAAAACTCTTTTTCAGTAGTAGCATAATTCCTTTGAGCGGCGTCTAGAGTCTTGCTAGCATAATGAATGACATTCAACTTCTTATCAACACGTTGTCCAAGGACAACACCCACAGCAAAATCACTAGCATCACACATAATTTCAAAAGGTAAACTCCAATCAGGTGGTTAAACAATAGGAGCAGTAGTTAAAGCTTTCTTCAAAGTTTCAAAAGCTTCCTTACAATCATCATCAAAAACAAAAGGTACATATTTTTGAAGAAGATTAGTAAGGGGCTTTGAAATTTTTGAGAAATCTTTAATAAACCTCCTATAGAAAACAGCATGACCAAGGATACTACGAATACCTTTAATATCCCTTGGGCAAGGCATCTTTTCAATTGCTTAAATTTTGGCTCTGTCAACTTAAATGCCTCTTTCAGAAATTTTGTGTCCAAGAACAATCCCTTCATTAACCATAAAATGACATTTCACCCAATTAAGAACAAGGTTGGTTTCTTCACATCTCTGCAAAACTTTATCAAGATTGTGGAAACAGTTATCAAAAGAAGTTCCATAGACGGAGAAATCGTCCATGAAAACCTCCACAATTTCTTCACGAAAACCATGAAAAATAGCAGACATGCATCTCTGAAAGGTAGAAGGAGCATTACATAAACCAAAAGGCATACGCCTATAAGCATAGTTACCATAGGGACAAGTGAAAGTAGTTTTCTCTTGGTCTTGTGCTTTCATAGCAATTTGAGAAAACCCAGAATAACCATCAAGAAAACAAAAGTGAGTCTTCTTGGACAACCTATCAAGCATCTTATCAATAAAGGGCAAAGGATAATGATCTTTCTTAGTAACTTTATTGATCTTTCTAAAATCAATGCACATTCTATACCCAACAACTACTCTTTGGGGTATAAGATCATTATCCTCATTAGGCACAATAGTTATTCCCCCTTTCTTGGGAACACAATGAACAGGGTTAACCCATTGACTATCAGCAATAGGGTAAATAATACCAGCATCAAGGAGTTTTAATACCTCATTTCTTACCACATTCTTCACCTTAGGATTTAGACGACATTGGTGCTCAACAACTGGCTTTGCATCAGGTTCAATATTAATAGCATGCTGACATATAGTAGCAGAAATTCCTTTTAAATCATCAAGAGTATACCCCATAGCTCCTCGGTGTTTCTTCAGTATCTCCAATAACCTTTCTTCTTCCTTTTCTGAAAGTTTGGAACTAATAATAACAGGATATACCTTCTTGTCATCAAGATAAGCATATTTAAGATCATCAGGTAAAGGTTTTAATTCGAAAACAGGGTCCCCTTTAGGTGGTAGTGTGGTACCCAAATCTTCCACAAGTAGATTATGCTTAAGTAACTCAGGCTGACGAATAAAAACCTCGTCAATCTCATTTCTTTCCTTCATGAAGACATCGCTCTCATGATCTTCCATAAACTGCTGCAAGGCATTGTTAGGAGCAAGAGAAATAGCAGAAAGTTGTTCAACCCTGAAATCCTCATTAGGCAGTTCATTTTCATAAGGATTTTTGGTGAATTTGGAAAAATTAAATTCATAAGACTCTCCATCAAACTTAGTCAAAACTTTTTCCTTCCTACAATCTATGATAGCCCCACAAGTATTCAAGAAGGGTCTATGTAGAGGTCCCAACCTTTAATAAGGTAGAGATCCCTGTTTTTACAATGCTAGTCCCTGGATCAATAGCTAGCATCCATAGTTAAGATGTAATATCAAGAAACAAAGGTCATAATACAACTTTATAACCAGGAATAAAATAATTCATTACATCTTACATAGCTCATTTGGTTATCTCATTACAATGCAACAGAAATAACTATAGCATGGGGTCCTTCATCTTCAAAGTGCCACAGGAAAACATGTTGGTTGTAGACTTGTAATCCTAATCAACACACCTCACTAACATCAAACAAACCTGCAACATAATAAGTTACAGCCACAAGGGTCAATACATTTGAATTGTATTGGCAAGTGATACTATGGTAGTATAGTGGAGTCTATCATCTATATGCATTTGGCTAGGTGGAGCTTAGGATTGCTTTGCTCAAAATAGATTTTTCCTTATCATTTGAAAACACTAAGTTTTTGCTTGTCAAAACAACCAAGGAACCACCAATAGAAATTGCTGAACCTTCAACCCTTGTTCAACCACAAGTTTTTAAGTTACAAATTGGGATGAGGAGATTCTTGATATCTTCCATGTATTGATGCTCAAATTGTCCTTTGCCAGGGACATGGATAAGTACTTATATTTTACACTCTGCAGAGGTGGTGCACTTTCCCCACAAGACTTGGTTTCACCAAGACAAGATCTTTCAGAAGCCTTCCCTTAGACCAGAATGTACGCGCTCCAAACCTATCATTCCCCTACCACCAAATGTCCATTTGGCTAAGTTATTGCAACCTATATGATCCAGGTAGAGCCCATAATGACATGTGGCTGCACTAGAAGCTTCTTAACATTTGGCATCTCAAATCCCTTTGTTCCTGGGTGGCAATCCACAAGTGAGATACACAAGGTAAACCATAGAAATGGGCCTTGTGTAACCACTCAACCAAAAACCACCAAGCAATTACCATTCCACCCAGGTGTTTCATTCACTTAGTTGTTTTATTAAGCAAAACCATAAGTCAAAAGACTTAACAATATTTTCCATACCATGATTATATTCCACCCTTGGTTGCTATTAGCTAGGATAAGAATGGCAATAACAAGTATCCTAACTTAAAGGAAATTCTAATATTTCTACAACTACTAGGATCTCCCAAGCATAGCATATAGATACTTAGCAAAATAATCATGCAAGTCCTATACAAAATATTTCTAATGCATAGGTAAAATATTGGGATAAAAACATGAAGCACCACTTGCCTTTTTGGTAGAGATTATAAGTTCACTCCTTGATCTTGCAATAGTCACGCTCTTCAAATGTCACTACAATTCAATCAAGCAAGACACAATTTCAATCTACCACTCAAGCAATCATCACATGCAAGCATGCCAAAGATTGTTTTATTTGGAAAAATGGTTTCTAATAGGTTATAAACATTTTAAAACACCTATTGGTCATTTACAAAAGTGGTAGAACCATTGGATACTAAGTTAGTGAGAAATGGCTACTTTAAATCATTTTTGTTTTGCTAGAAATGGTTTAAATCAAAGTGATAATTTCTAGTGTTTTGGCAAATACATTTTGAAACAAAATTGTTAGTGTTTTAAGGTCAAATGTTTAATATTGAAACCATTTGCAAAAGGTTTTACCCATAAACCACTTTTATACCAAATCAATATTTTATGTTGTTAAAATTGCTTTTTAGCAAAGTAAAATTTTTATAGGGTTAATAAAATATATTTTTAAATCCTAAAACTTGGTGTTTAGGGTCAGAGAGTTTAAATCAAAACATTTTGCAAAGGTTTTTCTCCAAAAGCATTTTTAACATAATAACCATATTTTTATTTGACTAGAAATGTTCTAAATCAAAGATTCATCTTTTAATTTCACAAAATATACTTTTAATTCCACAAGTTGTTTTATATGGTAAGTAGGTTCAAAACAACCAATTCGTCAAAGATTTTAATCCTAAAAACATTGCTAGAATAATTTTTATATTCAAAATATACCTACACATGTTTCTGCAATTTCAACAAATTTTCCAGAAGAAATTCATTAAACCAAGTGCATTGTTGCATAGAGTTTGTTTTGCTGATTCCATTGATATAAAATTTGCAAAATTTGGACGTGTGGATCAAAAGTTATGAATTTTACAAAATCATTCATCTAATAGATCAAAATCTGTTTTTAAAACCTGTGTCTAGCCACGTGGCTGTTTTTTATTGGGCGGTACCGGTTCGTTTGGATCGAGCACTGTGGTTCGTTGGATATAATGCAAATCGCACGGTGCAGAGGCTAACTTACCCCTTCGCTTCACTTTCTATCGCATCCATTAGATCGAGATCCTACGGTTCATATCTACTGGCCATCGAGTGGCGGCGCTGGTGGCGGCAAGTGGCGGCGGCGCGCTCGGCAAGCGAGGTTGCTGGCGATATAGGGGGTTAGAGAGAGAGAGGGGTAGCTCACCAGGTTCGCAACAATGAGAGGATGCTCAACGTGGCAGTCGCTTGTCGAGGGGCGTTCGTGGTCGATCGTAATCGCTCGCCGGAGTTGCTTTCGGGCTCGGGTGCGGTCAGTCGTCGTCGGGGACGACGCTATGGAGCACGAGAGAGCAAGCAAACAATGTCGTCAGATGCACGGGAGAGTGGGGAGTACATGAGCATCAGTGAGAAGGGATGGCGCGGTCGGGTGTTACCAGGGGCTTCGCCGGAGACGGAAACAGACGACGGCGGTGGTTTGTGTTGACGTTGACGATGATGCAGAGCATGCGCGGCTGAACGGGCGACACTGGGAGATGCGCCAGAGGCCAGGGAGTATGCTCGTATGCGCCATAGAGCAAGGGGCGTGGGATAGCCGGAATCCGTTGGTGATCTCGTCGGAGCAGTGAGGACGCGAGCTCAAAATTGTGGCAGCTTGGTGGCTCCGGTGGGGTGATGATTGGGGGGAAAAGAAGAGGGGAGCATGGCGATTAAGTACGCGTGGTCTCGGGCGAGATTTACTCGTGCATTCAACGAGTATTGAAGCTGCAAATTACATAGGAAACGGCCGGAGGAAAGAAGGGGAGGAACTGGTCGCGAGGACGACGATGAGTTGGCGGTGTGGTCGATTGGTCAGTGAGAGAGAGAGACGTGAGGTGGGGTCCGGCAGTCAGCGGTTGAGTGGGTTCAACTGTTGGTGTGAATCGTTTTTCCTGCGGGGAAGAATAAACGGGCCTTCTGGGCTGGACTAGGCTCGCTGGCTGGGCTGGCTTTGTTTCATTTTTTTATACAGAAACTTTTTCTTTTTCTATTTCCATTATTCTGTTTTGATTTTTATTTAAATAATTCAAGCACTATTTGAATTCAAACCTCCGCCAAACTTTGTGTATATTTTAATACTGATATTTAACATATTCTAAAGTCAAATTTAGAATATTTATTTTATTCTTCTTAGGGTATATTAATTATTTAAAATAGGCCATTGTCTTAATTAAAACAAGATTTTAAATATAACTTCAATTCTTATTTGATTTCAAATTTTTACCAAACCCTTTTGCAGAAGGTTTTATTTATTTATTAGGGTGTCAAATAATTCACTTTGAATTATTTGGAATATTTTTAATATGATTTATTAATCATTTAAATTGGGTATTTGTCTTTATTCCAATGAAATCAAATATGGGTTTAATTCCATAAATTTTATTTAGATGATTTCTTTGATCCCATTTAAGTTAATTAAATAACTCTTATTCCACTTGGGTAAATTCCAAATATTATTTTCCCATGCTTTAATTAGTCATTCTTATTAGGATTTGTCTTAATCAAATGGAATAGAATTTGGTTAGGGCCATATTATTTTATTTGAATTTTATTTATCCATTTATTTCATTTGAACTTGGATTACATTCATTCCATTTATTTATGGATTTGGCCAAGATTTAATTTGGCTTTTAAAATACTCCTTATTTATTATTTCTTTCTTTATCTTATAAAATCCATATATTTTTATTTAAAGATCCAAACTTGGTGATTCAAATGGTAAAATCTTATTTATTATTTATTTATCCTTTTAAATATCTTTAGGATTATTTGCTCACCATTTGGTATGGATTTTTAGATAGGTGCTTTATTAGCTTTGGAAATTCAATTTACTTATCTTACTAAGTTCATAAGATTTTATCTTTGGTTCCAAATTGAATGAAATCGATTTATATGGTTTTATAATATTTCCATTTGTCATTCTTGATCATTGATAAATGTTTGTTGACAAATATCTATATGGATCAAATCCATAATCTTAGGGATATCTTTGAAATGGTTTTCCTCCAATAGGGTTTTAGAGTTTTGGTTTATTTTCCAAGTGTTTAAATTTCAAGATGCATTTATGAAGAATGCATTTCACTTGATTTGAATTTAGTTGGACTCAAATTTTTATTCAAAGTTTGTTCAAGATGGGTTTTGATGTTTCCACTTTGAAACAAAAAGTTTCTTTTCACCCTAAATTTCAACATTTATTTATTTTGTTTATTTATTTTTCACATTACAAAATTTGGAAAATTTTGGGATGAGACACGCTACCACCCTTAAAGAAATCTCGTCCCGATATTTGGGAAAGATAGGGGTTACAAGTTGGCTTCAAGGCAACTAGGGTACTACCACCCTTAAAAAAAATTCCAACTAGATTACATCTTGGCTTGCTTAGGATCTTGATGAAACCTCTCTGGGCAAACATCTGCATAGTGTCCTTTGTTTCCACACTTGAAACAGGTGGCAAGGCTGAGATCCTTCATAGGCTTATTTATCTTGTGCTTCATATTTTCTGGACAATTGCTTGCATAATGTCCTTGATCACCACAATTGTAACATGTGACAAGATTGAGTTCTTCACGTATCTTTTGTGGACAAGTTGATACATAATGGCCTAGTTCTTTGCAGCTATTGCACCACACTTGGCTAATTTCCTTATACTTTTCCTTAGCATATCCCCATGTCCAGTTAACTAAAGATAGTGCATGGGCCTTCCCAATGTAGTTGACTAAGCCAGAGCCAGAGGCCAGGGAGTATGCTCGTATGCGCCATAGAGCAAGGGGCGTGGGCTAGCCGGAATCCGTTGGTGATCTCGTCGGAGCAGTGAGGACGCGAGCTCAAAATTGTGGCAGCTTGGTGGCTCCGGTGGGGTGATGATTGGGGGGAAAAGAAGAGGGGAGCATGGCGATTAAGTACGCGTGGTCTCGGGCGAGATTTACTCGTGCATTCAACGAGTATTGAAGCTGCAAATTACATAGGAAACGGCCGGAGGAAAGAAGGGGAGGAACTGGTCGCGAGGACGACGATGAGTTGGCGGTGTGGTCGATTGGTCAGTGAGAGAGAGAGACGTGAGGTGGGGTCCGGCAGTCAGCGGTTGAGTGGGTTCAACTGTTGGTGTGAATCGTTTTTCCTGCGGGGAAGAATAAACGGGCCTTCTGGGCTGGACTAGGCTCGCTGGCTGGGCTGGCTTTGTTTCATTTTTTTATACAGAAACTTTTTCTTTTTCTATTTCCATTATTCTGTTTTGATTTTTATTTAAATAATTCAAGCACTATTTGAATTCAAACCTCCGCCAAACTTTGTGTATATTTTAATACTGATATTTAACATATTCTAAAGTCAAATTTAGAATATTTATTTTATTCTTCTTAGGGTATATTAATTATTTAAAAATAGGCCATTGTCTTAATTAAAACAAGATTTTAAATATAACTTCAATTCTTATTTGATTTCAAATTTTTACCAAACCCTTTTGCAGAAGGTTTTATTTATTTATTAGGGTGTCAAATAATTCACTTTGAATTATTTGGAATATTTTTAATATGATTTATTAATCATTTAAATTGGGTATTTGTCTTTATTCCAATGAAATCAAATATGGGTTTAATTCCATAAATTTTATTTAGATGATTTCTTTGATCCCATTTAAGTTAATTAAATAACTCTTATTCCACTTGGGTAAATTCCAAATATTATTTTCCCATGCTTTAATTAGTCATTCTTATTAGGGATTTGTCTTAATCAAATGGAATAGAATTTGGTTAGGGCCATATTATTTTATTTGAATTTTATTTATCCATTTATTTCATTTGAACTTGGATTACATTCATTCCATTTATTTATGGATTTGGCCAAGATTTAATTTGGCTTTTAAAATACTCCTTATTTATTATTTCTTTCTTTATCTTATAAAATCCATATATTTTTATTTAAAGATCCAAACTTGGTGATTCAAACTGGTAAAATCTTATTTATTATTTATTTATCCTTTTAAATATCTTTAGGATTATTTGCTCACCATTTGGTATGGATTTTTAGATAGGTGCTTTATTAGCTTTGGAAATTCAATTTACTTATCTTACTAAGTTCATAAGATTTTATCTTTGGTTCCAAATTGAATGAAATCGATTTATATGGTTTTATAATATTTCCATTTGTCATTCTTGATCATTGATAAATGTTTGTTGACAAATATCTATATGGATCAAATCCATAATCTTAGGGATATCTTTGAAATGGTTTTCCTCCAATAGGGTTTTAGAGTTTTGGTTTATTTTCCAAGTGTTTAAATTTCAAGATGCATTTATGAAGAATGCATTTCACTTGATTTGAATTTAGTTGGACTCAAATTTTTATTCAAAGTTTGTTCAAGATGGGTTTTGATGTTTCCACTTTGAAACAAAAAGTTTCTTTTCACCCTAAATTTCAACATTTATTTATTTTGTTTATTTATTTTTCACATTACAAAATTTGGAAAATTTTGGGATGAGACACGCTACCACCCTTAAAGAAATCTCGTCCCGATATTTGGGAAAGATAGGGGTTACAAGTTGGCTTCAAGGCAACTAGGGTACTACCACCCTTAAAAAAAATTCCAACTAGATTACATCTTGGCTTGCTTAGGATCTTGATGAAACCTCTCCAGGCAAACATCTGCATAGTGTCCTTTGTTTCCACACTTGAAACAGGTGGCAAGGCTGAGATCCTTCATAGGCTTATTTATCTTGTGCTTCATATTTTCTGGACAATTGCTTGCATAATGTCCTTGATCACCACAATTGTAACATGTGACAAGATTGAGTTCTTCACGTATCTTTTGTGGACAAGTTGATACATAATGGCCTAGTTCTTTGCAGCTATTGCACCACACTTGGCTAATTTCCTTATACTTTTCCTTAGCATATCCCCATGTCCAGTTAACTAAAGATAGTGCATGGGCCTTCCCAATGTAGTTGACTAAGCCAGAGCCAGAGGCCAGGGAGTATGCTCGTATGCGCCATAGAGCAAGGGGCGTGGGCTAGCCGGAATCCGTTGGTGATCTCGTCGGAGCAGTGAGGACGCGAGCTCAAAATTGTGGCAGCTTGGTGGCTCCGGTGGGGTGATGATTGGGGGGAAAAGAAGAGGGGAGCATGGCGATTAAGTACGCGTGGTCTCGGGCGAGATTTACTCGTGCATTCAACGAGTATTGAAGCTGCAAATTACATAGGAAACGGCCGGAGGAAAGAAGGGGAGGAACTGGTCGCGAGGACGACGATGAGTTGGCGGTGTGGTCGATTGGTCAGTGAGAGAGAGAGACGTGAGGTGGGGTCCGGCAGTCAGCGGTTGAGTGGGTTCAACTGTTGGTGTGAATCGTTTTTCCTGCGGGGAAGAATAAACGGGCCTTCTGGGCTGGACTAGGCTCGCTGGCTGGGCTGGCTTTGTTTCATTTTTTTATACAGAAACTTTTTCTTTTTCTATTTCCATTATTCTGTTTTGATTTTTATTTAAATAATTCAAGCACTATTTGAATTCAAACCTCCGCCAAACTTTGTGTATATTTTAATACTGATATTTAACATATTCTAAAGTCAAATTTAGAATATTTATTTTATTCTTCTTAGGGTATATTAATTATTTAAAAATAGGCCATTGTCTTAATTAAAACAAGATTTTAAATATAACTTCAATTCTTATTTGATTTCAAATTTTTACCAAACCCTTTTGCAGAAGGTTTTATTTATTTATTAGGGTGTCAAATAATTCACTTTGAATTATTTGGAATATTTTTAATATGATTTATTAATCATTTAAATTGGGTATTTGTCTTTATTCCAATGAAATCAAATATGGGTTTAATTCCATAAATTTTATTTAGATGATTTCTTTGATCCCATTTAAGTTAATTAAATAACTCTTATTCCACTTGGGTAAATTCCAAATATTATTTTCCCATGCTTTAATTAGTCATTCTTATTAGGGATTTGTCTTAATCAAATGGAATAGAATTTGGTTAGGGCCATATTATTTTATTTGAATTTTATTTATCCATTTATTTCATTTGAACTTGGATTACATTCATTCCATTTATTTATGGATTTGGCCAAGATTTAATTTGGCTTTTAAAATACTCCTTATTTATTATTTCTTTCTTTATCTTATAAAATCCATATATTTTTATTTAAAGATCCAAACTTGGTGATTCAAACTGGTAAAATCTTATTTATTATTTATTTATCCTTTTAAATATCTTTAGGATTATTTGCTCACCATTTGGTATGGAGTTTAGATAGGTGCTTTATTAGCTTTGGAAATTCAATTTACTTATCTTACTAAGTTCATAAGATTTTATCTTTGGTTCCAAATTGAATGAAATCGATTTATATGGTTTTATAATATTTCCATTTGTCATTCTTGATCATTGATAAATGTTTGTTGACAAATATCTATATGGATCAAATCCATAATCTTAGGGATATCTTTGAAATGGTTTTCCTCCAATAGGGTTTTAGAGTTTTGGTTTATTTTCCAAGTGTTTAAATTTCAAGATGCATTTATGAAGAATGCATTTCACTTGATTTGAATTTAGTTGGACTCAAATTTTTATTCAAAGTTTGTTCAAGATGGGTTTTGATGTTTCCACTTTGAAACAAAAAGTTTCTTTTCACCCTAAATTTCAACATTTATTTATTTTGTTTATTTATT
Organism: Avena longiglumis; assembly: GCA_030063025.1. Lineage (NCBI taxonomy): Eukaryota > Viridiplantae > Streptophyta > Magnoliopsida > Poales > Poaceae > Avena > Avena longiglumis. Next base: position 462,866,855 of record CP125978.1, read on the forward strand.
TTCACATTACAAAATTTGGAAAATTTTGGGATGAGACACGCTACCACCCTTAAAGAAATCTCGTCCCGATATTTGGGAAAGATAGGGGTTACAAGTTGGCTTCAAGGCAACTAGGGTACTACCACCCTTAAAAAAAATTCCAACTAGATTACATCTTGGCTTGCTTAGGATCTTGATGAAACCTCTCGGGCAAACATCTGCATAGTGTCCTTTGTTTCCACACTTGAAACAGTGGCAAGTGAGATCCTTCATAGGCTTATTTATCTTGTGCTTCATATTTTCTGGACAATTGCTTGCATAATGTCCTTGATCACCACAATTGTAACATGTGACAAGATTGAGTTCTTCACGTATCTTTTGTGGACAAGTTGATACATAATGGCCTAGTTCTTTGCAGCTATTGCACCACACTTGGCTAATTTCCTTATACTTTTCCTTAGCATATCCCCATGTCCAGTTAACTAAAGATAGTGCATGGGCCTTCCCAATGTAGTTGACTAAGCCAGAGCCAGAGGCCAGGGAGTATGCTCGTATGCGCCATAGAGCAAGGGGCGTGGGCTAGCCGGAATCCGTTGGTGATCTCGTCGGAGCAGTGAGGACGCGAGCTCAAAATTGTGGCAGCTTGGTGGCTCCGGTGGGGTGATGATTGGGGGGAAAAGAAGAGGGGAGCATGGCGATTAAGTACGCGTGGTCTCGGGCGAGATTTACTCGTGCATTCAACGAGTATTGAAGTTGCAAATTACATAGGAAACGGCCGGAGGAAAGAAGGGGAGGAACTGGTCGCGAGGACGACGATGAGTTGGCGGTGTGGTCGATTGGTCGGTGAGAGAGAGGCGTGAGGTGGGGTCCGGCGGTTGAGTGGGTTCAACTGTTGGTGTGAATCGTTTTCCTGAGGGAAGAATAAGCAGGCCTTCGGCTGGACTAGGCTCATTGGTCAGCTGGCTTTGTTTCATTTTTTTATACAGAAACTTTTTCTTTTTCTATTTCCATTATTCTGTTTTGATTTTTATTTAAATAATTCAAGCACTATTTGAATTCAAACCTCCGCCAAACTTTGTGTATATTTTAATACTGATATTTAACATATTCTAAAGTCAAATTTAGAATATTTATTTTATTCTTCTTAGGGTATATTAATTATTTAAAAATAGGCCATTGTCTTAATTAAAACAAGATTTTAAATATAACTTCAATTCTTATTTGATTTCAAATTTTTACCAAACCCTTTTGCAGAAGGTTTTATTTATTTATTAGGGTGTCAAATAATTCACTTTGAATTATTTGGAATATTTTTAATATGATTTATTAATCATTTAAATTGGGTATTTGTCTTTATTCCAATGAAATCAAATATGGGTTTAATTCCATAAATTTTATTTAGATGATTTCTTTGATCCCATTTAAGTTAATTAAATAACTCTTATTCCACTTGGGTAAATTCCAAATATTATTTTCCCATGCTTTAATTAGTCATTCTTATTAGGATTTGTCTTAATCAAATGGAATAGAATTTGGTTAGGGCCATATTATTTTATTTGAATTTTATTTATCCATTTATTTCATTTGAACTTGGATTACATTCATTCCATTTATTTATGGATTTGGCCAAGATTTAATTTGGCTTTTAAAATACTCCTTATTTATTATTTCTTTCTTTATCTTATAAAATCCATATATTTTTATTTAAAGATCCAAACTTGGTGATTCAAACTGGTAAAATCTTATTTATTATTTATTTATCCTTTTAAATATCTTTAGGATTATTTGCTCACCATTTGGTATGGATTTTTAGATAGGTGCTTTATTAGCTTTGGAAATTCAATTTACTTATCTTACTAAGTTCATAAGATTTTATCTTTGGTTCCAAATTGAATGAAATCGATTTATATGGTTTTATAATATTTCCATTTGTCATTCTTGATCATTGATAAATGTTTGTTGACAAATATCTATATGGATCAAATCCATAATCTTAGGGATATCTTTGAAATGGTTTTCCTCCAATAGGGTTTTAGAGTTTTGGTTTATTTTCCAAGTGTTTAAATTTCAAGATGCATTTATGAAGAATGCATTTCACTTGATTTGAATTTAGTTGGACTCAAATTTTTATTCAAAGTTTGTTCAAGATGGGTTTTGATGTTTCCACTTTGAAACAAAAAGTTTCTTTTCACCCTAAATTTCAACATTTATTTATTTTGTTTATTTATTTTTCACATTACAAAATTTGGAAAATTTTGGGATGAGACACGCTACCACCCTTAAAGAAATCTCGTCCCGATATTTGGGAAAGATAGGGGTTACAAGTTGGCTTCAAGGCAACTAGGGTACTACCACCCTTAAAAAAAATTCCAACTAGATTACATCTTGGCTTGCTTAGGATCTTGATAGCATGTGGTTGCACACGAAAGCCACAATTGGAGAAACATGTTCAATCTCTAAGTTTCCTGGGTGGTTCCCTTTGGAGCACAACACAAAGAGATTTCCATTGACATGGTTTCTTTTGTTGCCACCTTCTCCAATACTCAAAGTATCCCTGGCCACCCAGGTGGTTCATTGAGTCCTTGTTTTATTATATAAAACACAAGTCCTTTTCTCAACCTTTGTAAAATCTCAACATGTATCTCTTTTCAAAATAAAGCATGGCTAATCATGTATCAACTACAATATTTTCACTAAGGAGTGCATAGGGAATCCTATTAGGATTTAGCATAGCATAAGTATAAATCATTTTCATGCATGTTTCAAAACCCACTAAGTATAAGGAAAAATAGTAGGACTTTTGTATGATAGTGTAACTTGCCTTTTTGGTAGGGAATGATGGTTCTCTCCTTGATCTTGCTAGTCTCGCACTTTTCTAACTTCACTACAATCAATCAAGCAAGCATGGTATCAAGTAGCATTCCAAACCAATAATCAAACAACATTTTACACACATAAAACAATGGGTCCTAGGTCATGCATGTAGGCATGCAAGAGATGGTCCTACTTGCAAATATGGTCTCCACTAGGTTCCTAAACTTGGTAAGGTCCAAAGTGGTCATTTTTCCAAAATGGCAAAGTCATTTGCAAAAAGAGTTTTGGTCCCTAAACCATTTTTTTAATCCCATCATCATTTTATGTGGTGAAAATTATTTTTATCAAAACAAAATTTTATGTTTTTCACCAAATGAGTTGCCATTTGCAAAACTTGGTGTTTTGGGGTCAATAGGTTTGGTCCAAAACATTTTCCCAAAGTTTTCTTTGCAAAAACATTTTCATAATAAAATCAATAATTTTATTTGGCTAGAAAATGGCTAAGTCAAATAATCTAACCTAAACTTTACCAAAATCATTTTCAACACCAAGGGTTGGTTCATAGGGTCAGTAAGTTCACAACAAGCCATTTTGCCAAGGTTTCAAACTTAGAAACATTTTTGAATCATTTTTCTATTCTAAACAAGCATACAAAAGAATCTATAAAAACAAGTAAATTAACAGATACTATTTACTAAACCAAGGGTATGGTTGGCTAGGGCTTGCTCTCCTGAATCCAACGACATAAAATTTGTGATTTTTGGACGTGTGGATCCATAGTTACAAGGGTTTGAAAATCATATCTCAATCAGATTTCAAATCTGTTTTTAAAACAAAAACATGGCCACGTGTCACGTTCTGGTTGGGCAGTACCGGTTCGTTCGGATTGACAGACGCAGACCGCAGGATCCGTCTTGATCGCACGGAACAGATTCACTCTTACCCTTTCGCTCTGGTTCTATTCCTAACCGCTAGATCGAGATCGAACGGCTACTGCAAGCTCGACCTAAAGCTAGCGGCGCTGCAGCGGTGGCTGGCGGCGGAGCGGCCAGACGGTGGTGCTACGGCGGCTACAGGAAGCAAGGTAGACAGGGGGAGTGCTTACCGTGTTCGCAAGGTCGAGGTGGTTCTCGTCGTGTGGTCAACGTAGCAAGGGGCGCTCTGGTATAGCAGCGATTGCTCGCCGGAGTAGAGAACTGCGTCAGGTGGTCTTGGTTGCGGTCGGAGGCGAGGCTACTGGTCACGAAACGACAAACAGAGGCCAGGGTTAGTTGCGCAAGACCGAGGCGAGTGAGGGAGCGTGAACGAGGAGGCTCGGGGCGGTGAGTGTTTACCAGGGGAGGTCGTCGGAGAGGTTGCAGACGGCAGCGTCGTTCAGAGCTTGTCGTAGCCGGCGCTCTGGGGTGCCCATGATCGACGAATCTTGGGAGATGTGCAGGAGTGGGGAAGCTGCTAGGGTGCTCAGGGAGGCAAGGGGTGGTGGAACTTGGCCGGAATCGAGAGATAAGCTCGTCGGAGACGGCGGCGGTGCAGAAGAGATTGGCGACAGCCTAGGGGCAGAGAGGAGGAGTTGTCTGGGAAAAAATGTCGAGGAGGGAGAGGTGCTTAAGAATGCGCGGTCGCAGGAGAGATTAACTGCCGTGTTAACGCCAATTGATGCTCGCAAATGTCGCCAGAAACGGTCGAGGAGAGGGGGCGCTGTCACCGCGAGTGAGGACGATGAACAGGAGGAGGTGGGGTCTACCTGGCAGTGAGAGAGAGAGAGAGAGGCGATTGGGTCCACTGGTCAGCTTCTGTGCGGGTCAGATACTGAGTACGAATCGTTTTCTTCGGGGAGGAAAGCTGGGCTGGTTCTGGTCCTTAGTGGGCTGATGGGTTGGGTCGACCTAAACTTTTATATTCTTCCTGTTTCTGAATTTTTTTTCTTTTTCTATTTCCATTTTCCTGTTTTGAAATTCAAACAACCAAACACATTCAAATTGATTCAAACAATCATCAGGCTTTGCAACTATGAATTTGGTTCTGTTTATCAACATAAACCAAATTCCAAAATAAAATAAAAAAATTTATTCTTTTTAGGATCCATTCTTTAATTAAATAAAATGGATCTTTAGTTATTTAATAAAATAGGGTTTGATTTAATTAATAAAATCTCCATTTGAAAACCAAATACTTTCAAAACCAAATCAGTAGGTTTTATTTGGAAATAAAGAATACTTGGAAACTTGTTTAAAACAAAAATAACCTTTTATTTTAGGGTCAATTTGAAGGGAATATGCCCTGAGAGGCAATAATAAAGTGTTTATTATGTGTATTCCAAGTATATGATAGATGTTTATTTTGCATGCTATAAGTGTATTAATACGGAAACGTTAATACATGTGTGTTTAATAAACAAACAGAAAGTTCCTAGTTATGCCTCTCTCATAAACTAGCTCGTTGATTAACAAGATGATCAAGGTTTCCTGATCATGGACATTGGATGTTGTTAATAACGGGATCACAACATTAGTGTAATGATGTGATGAACATTCATCCGAAGTATAGCATTACGATAAAAGTCATTGAGTTTATATTGCTATAACAACTTACGAAGTGATCCTAATCCTTAGACCATGAGATCATGTCAATCACTAACACCGGAAGAGTTTCTTGATAACATCAAACGTCACACCGTAACAGGGTGATTATAAAGATGGATTCAGAACTAATAAAGTGTTATGTTGAGGCTCATGGATCGAGAGTGGAATTTGTTCATCCCGATGACGGATAGATATACTCTGGGCCTCTCGGTGATATCACATTGATTAGCTTGCAAGCAAGTGATTTGATCACTAGAATGTTATATCACAGGAACGAGAAAAGAGTGCATGTCGATAACGAGATCAAACTAGGTATGGAGATACCAATGATCGAATCTCGGACATGTAATATATCGTGAAACAAAGGGATTAAGATACTAGCGTAAAAGGTTCCGACGATCACAAGAAAGTCATCGTTGAATGTGTGGGAGTCAGTATGGGTCTCCAGATCCCGCTTCTGATTATTGATCCGAGAGGGGTCTCGATCATGTCCGCATTATTCACGAACCATAGGGTGACACACTTAAGAGACACCGACATCCAATTGGAGCAAATGTTTCATGCCGAAAGAATGAACAAGCGCAGGAATTTATTTCACTAGATACCGAAACAGGTTTTCGGGTGAAATTGCATAAAGTGGTTATGCACGTGAAATAGAATACTAGCAAGGGGTTATTTGTGAATGTTTGTCATTAAAGTAATTGACAAAATTCTGAATAAAATAAAAGAGTTTTATTTAATGAGAGTTTGCATTAAATTTGGTGGAAATTTAATGGGAATTTTGAGTGGACTTTTGAGTGGAGGGAATTTAGAGGAGTTTTGTGAGTGGAGTGTCCACCCACATGAAGAGGGAGGGCAAGGGGCATCCCCATGCGCTGCCACCCCTTGGGGTTCCCCCTCCTCCTATAAAAGGAGCCCCTCCTCACTTGTCTCTCACACCTCCTCGTGAAGGATCTCTCTCTCCCCTCTAGAATTTATCCCCATGGTCTCGGACTAGCGAGATACATGTTCCGGTGGCTATTCGGCAAGAAAGAGTTGTGATTCCGCTGCATCGCTGGGCGAGGAGGCGGAGGTTTCGGTGCCTCGAGCGTGTGTGCGAAACGGATGCTTGCTGATTTGCGGCGCTAGGACTTCCTCTCAATCTTGAGATCGGCAAGAGATCGTCTACATCAACCACGAGTTGAACTCGTTAAGCTTTGTCGGTCTTCAAGGGTATGTTCTCTTCGGATATACATCCGCCCGTTGTTTGTATCTAGTATATAGATCTTGGTATATAGTTCACATCGTAGGAAAAATTTTGTTTTCTATGCTGTGAACCCTATAGTGGTATCAGAGCCGGATCTATGCGTAGATACTTTACACGGGTAGTACACATATGAGTATGTGGGCGATGATGATCATGTTGTTGCTCCTTTGTTGTGATTTTGGATATTGGTGGCATAGTGAGATGAAGCGGCCCGGACAAACTTTACATGTCCTCGCACATGAGACCTGTTCCACGCTTGACATGCAACTAGTTTGCATAAGTGGCTAGCGGGTGTCTGTCTCTCCTACTATAGTCAATATCTATTTTGCAAGCGAGTTGTCAACAATTTTATTATCCTCGTTGTGGTTCATGTTCGTAGGTAAGAACGGTTCTATCTCGAAAGCCCTAAGCCACGTAAAACTTGCAATGGATAAATTAGAGGCGTCTAGTTTAGATTGTTGCTGGGCTAGTGTTATGATATGGTAGTGTTGTAAGTAGAAGTATGAGATGATACTCTTACAACCCATACCGTATAAAATCCATAGACCTTGGATTTACACATATAGGTATGATAGTGATCATACCACGATGCACATGATAGAGATCATCTGCGGGAACCATATCATTTCACTAATAAACATATGATGTTTTGATTGCATCTTATATTGCTTGTTTAGCGCTTTGTTAGCATAATAAGATGATCCCTCATTTAAATATCAAGATAAGAATGTGTTCTTCCTTTAGTATGCACCGATTATGTTTTCGCTCCAAGACATCACGTGATGATCGGGTGTTCTTGGATCCACGACCATATTTGGTGTAAAAGCAGTTACACCGCGAATACTAAGGTTCTAACTTGGCGAGCCTAGCATGTATGACATGGCCTCGGAACACGTAATCGAAAGGTTAAGCATGAGTCATATAGTTGATATGATGCCCATTTGATGCTCGCCTTTGAAGCTATACCGACTCACGTGATGATCGGACTTGGTGTAGTGGATTTGGTTCATGTAATCACCAAAAGGGCACGAGGGATGTCGCTTTTGAGTGGGAGTTCATTCGTAATATAGATTAGTTGAACTCAATCTATCATACACTTAGTCTAAACTTTACAAATTCTGTTGTAGATGGCACCACCTTTTAATTTCAATGTGTTCATGGAGAAAGAGAAACTAGCAACGGTAGCAACTTTCTTGAATGGGCCATGAATTTGAGGATTCTCCTCTGCACAAAATCAATATGTGCTAGAAGCGTTAGGCCCCCTCCTTTGATGATGCCCCGACGAGGAGAAGAATGTCTATCGGACTCGTCGGAGGACCACAACTTAGTTCATTGCGGCATATTGTATGGGCTAGAGCCGAACTTCAAAGCGTTTCAAAAGGCAATGCATTTGATACAATGGGTGAGTTGAAAATGATTTTGACACACATGCTTTGTAGAGAGCTACAATGCTTCGAAAAGTTCTTTAGCTGCATGATGGAAGAGCACAACTCCGTTAGTGAGCATGTACTCAAGATGTCGGGTTCGCCGATAAGCTTGTGTCCTTGGGAATATCGATTCCCATTGACTTAGGCATCCATCGTGTTCTGCGGTCTACCACCTAGCTATAAGAGCTTCGTGATGAACTATAATATGCAAGGCATGAAGAAGTCTCTCCCGAGCTTACATCAATGCTTAAAACTGCAGTGGAGATCAAAAGGAACATCAAGTGTTGATGATCAATAGGAACACTGGTTTCAAGAAAGACAAGAAGGGAAAGCGGAAGGGAAGTAAGGCGGCAAGCTGTTGCGCCTGAAAAGAAACCCCGAGTTGGACCTAAGTTTGTTCCGAGTGCTACTATTGTAAGGGGACTGGCCACTGGAAGCGCAACTGCCCCAAGTATCTGGCAGACAAGAAGGCCGGCAAGGCAAACAAAGGTATATATGATATACATGTTATTGATGTGTACTTGACTAGTGCTCGCAGTAGCACCTGGGTATTTGATACCGGTTCAGTTGCTAATATTTGTAACTCGAATCAGGGGCTGCGGAACAAGCGACCGCTAGCAAGGGGTGAGGTCAAGATGCGTGTCGGCAATGGATCAAACATTGATGTAATCGCCGTCGGAACGCTGCCTCTCCACTTACCGTCGGGATTAGTTATAAACTTGAATAAATGTTATCTGGTGCCTGCACTGAGCATGAACATTGTATCTGGATCGTGTTTGATGTGAAGTGGTTATTCATTTAAATCCGAGAACAATGGTTGTTCCATTTATATGAATGAAATCTTTTATGGTCATGCACCGATGATGAATGGTTTATTTCTATTAGATCTCGATGATAATGTTACACATATTCATAATGTTGATGCTAAAAGGATTAAACTTAATGATGATATATCCGCATATATGTGGCACTGCCGTCTAGGTCATATTGGCATTAAACGCATGAAGAAGCTCCATTCGGATGGACTTTTGGAATCACTTGATTATGAATCATTTGATACATGTGAGCCATGCCTTATGGGCAAGATGACAAGAACGCTGTTTTCCGGTTCAATGGAGCAGGCGGCATTTATTGGAAATCATACATTCGATGTATGTGGTCCAATGAGTGTGTCGTGCGAGGTGGATATCGTTATTTTGTTACTTTCATCGATGATTTGAGTAGATACGGTTATATCTACTTGATGAAACACAAGTCTGAAACCTTTGAAAAGTTCAAGGAATTTCGAATGAAGTGGAAAATCATCGTAATAGAAAGATCAAATTTCTACGGTCCGACCGTGGAGGTGAGTATCTAAGTTACGAGTTTAGCACTCACATGAAAGAGTGTGGAATTGTTTCACAACTCACACTGCGAACACCACTGAAATGGTGTGTCGAACGTCGTAATCATACTTTATTAGATATGGTTCGATCTATGATGTCTCTGACGGACTTGCCGTTGTCATTTTGGGGTTATGCACTAGAAACTGTTGCATTCACTTTAAATCGGGCACCATCTAAATCCGTTGAAAAGACACCGTTTGAATTGTGGTTTGGAAACAAACCTAAAGCATCATTCTTAAAGTTTGGGGATGCGATGTTTATGTGAAGAAACTTCAACCGGATAAACTCGAACCCAAAGTGGAAAAATGCGTCTTCATAGGATACCCTAAAGAAACTATTGGGTATTCCTTCTATCACAGATCCGAGGCAAGGTTTTTGTTGCCAGAATGGATCCTTTCTAGAGAAAGAGTTTCTCACGAAGGTGTGAGTAGTCGGAAGGTAGAACTCGAAGAGGTTGTGGAACCTTCTCTTCAAAGTATGACGAGTAGCGACACCGGAAGTTGTTCGGAGTTGGCTCCACTGTTGAAGGGAACTAATGATAATGATCATGAAACTCCAAAAGAGTACTACCGAACCTCGCAGTCAACAGACGCGCGGCAGCCTCCCTCAGACGGAAATCTGTCATGAATTTCATGGTTGATGAAAATAATGACCCTGCGACGTATGAAGAAGCGATGATGAGCCCCTTCCAACAAATGGTTAGAAGCCATGAAATCCGAGATGGAATCCATGTATGAAAATCAAGTTTGGAACTTGGTGGAATTACCTCACGACCAAAGGCCGTGGAGAACAAATGGATTTTCAAAGGAAAAGCGTCTTGATGGTAATGTGACCATCTATAAAGCTCGACTTGTCGCAAAGGGTTTAGACAAATTCAAGGAGTTGACTACGATGAGACTTTCTCTCCGTAGCGATGCTAAAGTCGATTAGGATTATGTTAGCAATTCTTTGCATATTTCGATTATGAGATATGGCAGATGGATGTCAAAACCGCGTTTCTCAATGGTAATATTGAAGAAGAGTTGTATATGATACAACCAAAGGGTTTTGTCGATCCTAAGGATGCTAACAAGGTGTGCAAGCTTCAGCGATCCATCTATGGATTGAAGCAAGCATCACGAAGTTGGAATCTCCGCTTTGATGAGGTGATCAAAGAGTTTGGATTTGTCCAAACTTATGGAGAAGCTTGTATTTACAAGAAAGTGAGTGGGAGCAATGTGTCATTTCTGATATTATATGTGGATGACATATTATTGATCGGAAATGATATAGAAATTTTAAAACAGTGTTAAAAGTTATCTAAACAGCAAATTTTCAATGAAGGACCTAGGTGAAGCGTCATACATATTAGGCATAAAGATCTATAGAGATAGATCTAGGCGCCTAATAGGGCTATCGCAAAGTACATACCTTGATAAGATTTTAAAGAAGTTTAAAATGGACGGAAGTAAGAAGGGGTTCTTACCTATGTTGCAAGGCAAGACATTGAGTAAGACTCAAAGTCCGGCTTCGGCGGAAGAAAGAGAGCTAATGGACAAAGTCCCCTATGCTTCAGCCATAGGCTCTATAATGTACGCCATGCTATGTACAAGACCGGATGTGGCACATGCTATTAGTTTGACTAGTAGGTACCAACCGGATCCGAGTTCTAACATGGATAGCGGTCAAGAATATCCTTAAGTACTTACGAAGAACTAAGGATATGTTTCTTGTATCTGAGGTGAAGAAGAGCTCGTCGCTAAGTGTTATGTCGACGCTAGCTTTGACACCGATCCGGATGACTCTAAGTCTCAATCCGGATCGTATTTCTCATGAATGGCGGGCGGTTAGTTGGAGGAGCTCCAAACAACCTGTGGTAGCGGGATCAACAACGGAGGCGAATATGTTCTTTGCTTGAGCGGCTCGAAGCGATTTGGATGAAAGAGTTCATATCCGAACTAGGAGTTGTGGCAAAGCGTTGGACCCAATGGTGATCTATTGTGACAACAATGGTGCCATTGCCAATGCCAAAGAGCCAAGGTCTCACAAGCATTCCAAGCATATTAGCGCGGTTTCACTCCATCCATGAGCATGTCAAGGATGGAGATATAAAGATTTGTAAAGTACATACGGATCTCAATGTAGCGGATCCGTTGACTAAAACTCTCCTAGAGCAAAACATGATCAACACGAGAACTCAATGGGTGTTAGATTTATCACTATGTAACTAGATTATTGTCTCTAGTGCAAGTGGGAGGCCAAGGAATATGCCCCGAGAGGCAATAATAAAGTGTTTATTATGTGTATTCCAAGTATATGATAGATGTTTATTTTGCATGCTATAATTGTATTAATACTGAAACGTTAATACATGTGTGTTTAATAAACAAGCGAAAGTTCCTAGTTATGCCTCTCTCATAAACTAGCTCGTTGATTAACAAGATGATCAAGGTTTCACGATCATGGACATTGGATGTTGTTAATAACGGGATCACAACATTAGTGTAATGATGTGATGAACATTCATCCGAAGTATAGCATTACGATCAAAGTCATTGAGTTTATATTGCTATAACAACTTACGAAGTGATCCTAATCCTTAGACCATGAGATCATGTCAATCACTAACACGGAAGAGTTTCTTGATAACATCAAAGCGTCACACCGTAACAGGTGATTATAAAGATGGATTCAGAACTAATAAAGTGTTATGTTGAGGCTCATGGATCGAGTGGAATTTGTTCATCCCGATGACGGATAGATATACTCTGGGCCCTCTCGGTGATATCACATTGATTAGCTTGCAAGCAAGTGATTTGATCACTAGAATGTTATATAACAGGAACGAGAAAAGAGTGCATGTCGGTAACGAGATCAAACTAGGTATGGAGATTAAATGATCGAATCTCGGACATGTAATATATCGTGAAACAAAGGGATTAAGATACTAGCGTAAAGGTTCCAGCGATCACAAGAAAGTCATTGTTGAATGTGGGAGTCGATATGGGTCTCAGATCCGCTTCTAATTATTGATCCGAGAGGGTCTCGATCATGTCCGCATTATTCACGAACCGTAGGGTGACACACTTAAGAGACACCGACATCCAATTGGAGCAAATGTTTCATGCCGAAAGAATGAACAAAGCGCGAATTTATTTCACTAGATACCGAAACAGTTTTCGGGTGAAATTGCATAAAGTGGTTATGCATGTGAAATAGAATTCTAGCAAGGGTTATTTGTGAATGTTTGTCATTAAAGTAATTGACAAAATTCTGAATAAAATAAAGAGTTTTATTTAATGAGAGTTTGCATTAAATTTGGTGGAAATTTAATGGGAATTTTGAGTGGACTTTTGAGTGGAGGGAATTTAGAGGAGTTTTGTGAGTGGAGTGTCCACCCACATGAAGAGGGAGGCAAGGGGCATCCCCATGCTGCCACCCCTTGGGGTTCCCCCCTCCTCCTATAAAAGGAGCCCCCTCCTCACTTGTCTCTCACACCTCCTCGCGAAGGATCTCTCTCCCCCTCTAGAATTTATCCCCCATGGTCTCGGACTAGCGAGATACATGTTCCCGGTGGCTATTCGGCAAGAAAGAGTTGTGCTTCCGCTGCATCGCTGCAGCGAGGAGGCGGAGGTTTCTTGGTGCCTCGAACGTGCGTGCGAGCACGGATGCAATGCTGATTTGCGGCACTAGGACTTCCTCTCGATCTTGAGATCGGCAAGAGATCGTCTACATCAACCACGAGTTGAACTCGTTAAGCTTTGTCGGTCTTCAAGGGTATGTTCTCTACGGATATACATCCGCCCGTTGTTTGTATCTAGTATATAGATCTTGGTATATAGTTCACATCGTAGGAAATTTTTTGTTTTCTATGCTGCGAACCCTATACAATTATTAATTAAATAAAATAGACTTTCATTATTTAAATCAACTAGGATTTATTTTATTTAAAATATTTATTTTGAAATCTAAAATAGAGTCAAAACACTTCAGTAGGTTTGAGAATAAAATATTTGGAAAACTTATTTTAAAATAATTTAATAAATTTTGATGCTTCATTTAAAATGGTAAAACCTTTTATTTAAATGAAATTGGATATTAAATCCTTATTAATTTATTTAAATAAACCTTTGCTATTTTTATTCAACACAAAAAAATTTAATTCCAGAGCTTGGCCAAGGTTTAATTTGGCTTTATAAAATAATCTTTATTTATGAATCCACCTCTTCCTTTGAAAACCAAAACTTTTATTAAAAGATCCAAAATAGTAATTCCAAAACATTTTAAATTTTCTTTAATAAATGTTTATCTTTTTAAATCTCTTTTAGGATTTAATTTGATTCAACTTGGTTTGAGGTTCCAATTGAATTCAAAAAGTTTCTTCTGGCCCTGAAAATCAAACAAAGTTTTATTTCATTCATTTATTTTCACATTACAAGATTTGGAAAATCTTGGGATGTGACAGGCTACCACCCTTAAAATAAATCTCGTCCCGAGATTTGGGGAGGCTAGGGTTACAAGCAGGTTCAAAACAACTAGGGTACTACCACCCTTAAAATTTTCAAACAAAAAATTACATATTATCCTTCTTGGGATCCTGGGGAAAACTTCTCTAAGCAAACTTTTGCATGTGTCCTTGGTTTCCATACTTGACTCATGGGCCAAGGTTGAGTTTCTCCATAGGCTTGTTCAACTTATTCTTCATCTTTTTTACGGGCGATTGCTTGCATAATGTCCTGATTCTTCTTGATTGAAACAGTGGATGTCCATGAGTTCTTTACGTGGTTCTTGTGGACAAGTTGCTACATAATGGCCTAGCTCTTTGCAGTTGTTGCACATCACTTGGTCAATCCCCTTATTTTTCTGGTTCTCTGGGCACTCACTGGAGTAGTGTCCCATTTCCTTACATTTACGACATTGCACAAGGTTCATGTCTTGTCTTGGTTTCTTGGGTTTCTTTGATCCTTTGAATTGGGTTGTCTTGTTTGGAGGTATAAGTGGTCCTTTTCCTTTGCCATCCACATTTTTGGCATACTTGGACCCTTCTTGTTTCCTTTGTTCAACAATGGTATAGATGGGGCATTGGATAGGGACATGGTCGTTTCCTTCACAAAGGTAACAAGTAGCTTGAGAGGTGGGACATTGTCTAACAGGATGATTTTCTTCACAGTTAGGGCATTGTCCTTCATGTTCCTTGGAATTATGATCCTTGTCTCCACAAATGATGCAAGCTGGTGCTCCATCTAGAACAATATTTCTGTCATCCTTGTTGTCATAGACTCTTTTGGGATAGCTTTCTCCTATGTTGATCATTTGATTAGTCACCTTAAGCATCAGTTGGGATTGTTCCTCCAAAAACTTTTGCAGTGCTGGATCTTTATCACTATTGTTGGCTATGAACTGAGCTGTCAGTTGGTTCAACTGGTTCTGGGTTGCTATGAGTTCTTTCATGCTGTCCTCTTGGTTGGTGTTGATGTCATCAACCTTGATGTTGGAGTCTCTTGGAGTAGTCATCTGTTTGGGTTGAAGGGAGATTAGAATAGGCAAGATATTCCTAAGGAATTATTTCTAATCACACACATCACAATTCACACAAACAATGTGCATGCAATCACAAGTCAAACATTTCACTCAAACAAGGTTCAAGCACATACTTAGTCAACAAAATATTTTGTTACACCACATTGATGGTTTTGACTTAAATAAAATATGGTGGTACATCTATATGGTTCACTTGTGATCTTTCCATCCTTCTTGGTTGCTTCTTCTTACATGAGATCATGGTTCCTTGAGATAAACTCTTGGTTGCAATACTTCAAAGTTGTTGATGGCTCCTTCTTATTTTGCATTCCCTCAGTCTCTAAATCTTGAGTAAGATCTCCTTGTTTTACTTGTAGTCCATAGAGGTTTCCAAGTTGGAGGTCCTTGGTGAACATGCTGAAGATGTTGAAGTCATTAAAGTTGAAGAAGTTGATGAAGTCCTTTGCACATGGTGTAGTCCTTGGCCATGGGTAGGTTTTCCATCAAGTTGAAGTAGAAGAGATGTAGAGTTGAAACCAAAATGGTTGAGGAAAGAGTTTACAAGTGTTTTTGTAAATAAGTTTTTGGAATAAGACAACTCCTATTTTCTAAGGGTTTTTGTCCAATCCTAGGGTTTACAAATCCTACAGGCAACACAATGCTCTGATACCATCTATAGGGGTTCCAATCTTTAATAAGATAGAGCCCCCTGTGTTTACAATGCTAGTCCCTGGATCAATAGCTAGCATTCACAGTTTAGATGTAATATCAAGAAACAAAGGTCATAATATAACTATATAACCATGAATAACATAATTTTATTACATCATACATAGCTCATTTGGCTATTACATTACATTGCAGCGGAAATAACTAAAATCCTGGGTCCTTCATCTTCAAAGTGCCACAGGCAGATGTTGGTTGTAGACTTTGTAATCCTAATCAATCAATCTTCACTAAACTCAATCAAACCTGCAACATTACAAGTTATAGCCACAAGGGTCAATACATTTGAATTGTATTGGCAAGTTTCACTACTATGTATAGTATAGTGGATCCTATCATTACATGCATATTTGGCTAAGTAGAGTTTTAAGACTCATTTGCATAAAGCAAAATTTATCCTATATTTTCAAAATGGTTTTGGTCCTTTGTCAAATCTCCTTTTCCAAGTTCCTTGAACTCCTTGGTAGAAACTCAAGTGTTCAAGTCCTTGTCAAAATTCTCTTGAGCTACTTGGTAACCCCAAGTGCAACAAGTTTTATCAAAATCTCATGAGTCCCTTGGTAACCCCAAGTACTTCATGCTTTAAGCAAAATCTCTTGAGCACCTTGGTAACCCCAAGTGCATCAAGTTTTTATTTTTGAAGTTGGAATGTCGAGATCTCCCATAGTTCAAACTTTAGTTGCTCGGTATTGTCCATAACCGGGGACACGGCTAAGTACTTAGATTTTATTAACTTCTGCAGAAGGAGTACACTTTACCCACATGTCACAATCCCATCCTTTTGCCACCAGTGGCCTACTGGATTAGTGCTCACCAAGATGGAGTACTGGCAGATTGAGAATGTGACGAAGTCTTTCCAAAGGGTCCTCCCATACACCATTGCTAGCTTGCCTTCAGCACCCATGAAGCATTCCAGATCCCCATGTACAGTTAACTAAAGACAGTGCATGGGCCTTCCCAATGTAGTTGACTAAGCCAGAGCCATAATAGCATGTGGTTGCACACGAAAGCCACAATTGGAGAAACATGTTCAATCTCTAAGTTTCCTGGGTGGTTCCCTTTGGAGCACAACACAAATAGATTGCCATTGACATGGTTTCTTTTGTTGCCACCTTCTCCAATACTCAAAGTATCCCTGGCCACCCAGGTGGTTCATTGAGTCCTTGTTTTATTATATAAAACACAAGTCCTTTTCTCAACCTTTGTAAAATCTCAACATGTATCTCTTTTTCAAAAAAAGCATGGCTAAGCATGTATCAACTACAATATTTTCACTAAGGAGTGCATAGGGAATCCTATTAGGATTTAGCATAGCATAAGTATAAATCATTTTCATGCATGTTTCAAAACCCACTAAGTATAAGGAAAAATAGTAGGACTTTTGTATGATAGTGTAACTTGCCTTTTTGGTAGGGAATGATGGTTCTCTCCTTGATCTTGCTAGTCTCACACTTTTCTAACTTCACTACAATCAATCAAGCAAGCATGGTATCAAGTAGCATTCCAAACCAATAATCAAACAACATTTTACACACATAAAACAATGGGTCCTAGGTCATGCATGTAGGCATGCAAGAGATGGTCCTACTTGCAAAGATGGTCTCCACTAGGTTCCTAAACTTGGTAAGGTCCAAAGTGGTCATTTTTCCAAAATGGCAAAGTCATTTACAAAAGAGTTTTGGTCCCTAAACCATTTTTTTAATCCCATCATCATTTTATGTGGTGAAAATTATTTTTATCAAAACAAAATTTTATGTTTTTCACCAAATGAGTTGCCATTTGCAAAACTTGGTGTTTTGGGGTCAATAGGTTTGGTCCAAAACATTTTCCCAAAGTTTTCTTTGCAAAAACATTTTCATAATAAAATCAATAATTTTATTTGGCTAGAAAATGGCTAAGTCAAATAATCTAACCTAAACTTTACCAAAATCATTTTCAACACCAAGGGTTGGTTCATAGGGTCAGTAAGTTCACAACAAGCCATTTTGCCAAGGTTTCAAACTTAGAAACATTTTTGAATCATTTTTCTATTCTAAACAAGCATACAAAAGAATCTGTAAAAACAAGTAAATTAACAGATACTATTTACTAAACCAAGGGTATGGTTGGCTAGGGCTTGCTCTCCTGAATCCAACGACATAAAATTTGTAATTTTTGGACGTGTGGATCCATAGTTACAAGGGTTTGAAAATCATATATCAATCAGATTTCAAATCTGTTTTTAAAACAAAAAACATGGCCACGTGTCACGTTCTGGTTGGGCGGTACCGGTTCATTCGGATTGACAGACGCAGACCGCAGGATCCGTCTTGATCGCATGGCACAGATTCACTCTTACCCTTTCACTCTGGTTCTATTCCTAACCGCTGGATCGAGATCGAACGGCTACTGCAAGCTCGACTAAAGCTAGCGGCACTGCGGCGGTGGCTGGCGGCGGAGCGGCCAGACGGTGGTGCTACGGCGGCTACAGGAAGCAAGGTAGACAGGGGGAGTGCTTACCGTGTTCGCAAGGTCGAGGTGGTGCTCGTCGTGTGGTCAACGTGGCAAGGGGCGCTCTGGTATAGCAGCGATTGCTCGCCGGAGTAGAGAACTGCGTCGGGTGGTCTTGGTTGCGGTCGGAGGCGAGGCTACTGGTCACGAAACGACAAACAGAGGCCAGGGTTAGTTGCACAAGACCGAGGCGAGTGAGGGAGCGTGAACGAGGAGGCTCGGGGCGGTCAGTGTTTACCAGGGGAGGTCGTCGGAGAGGTTGCAGACGGCAGCGTCGTTCAGAGCTTGTCGTAGCCGGCGCTCTGGGGTGCCCGCGGTCGAACGAAAAGTACTGGTAGATGTGTCTAGGAGTGGGGAAGCTGCTAGGGTGCCCAGGGAGGTAAGGGGTGGTGGAACTTGGCTGGAATCGAGAGATAAGCTCGTCGGAGACGGCGGCGGTGCAGAAGAGATTGGCGACAGCCTAGGGGCAGAGAGGAGGAGTTGTCTGGGGAAAAATGTCAAGGAGGGAGAGGTGCTTAAGAATGCGTGGTCGCAGGATAGATTAACTGCCGTGTTAACGCCAATTGATGCTCGCAAATGTCGCCAGAAACGGTCGAGGAGAGGGAGCGCTGTCACCGCGAGTGAGGACGATGAACAGGAGGAGGTGGGGTCTACCTGGCAGTGAGAGAGAGAGAGGAGATTGGGTCCACTGGTCAGCTTCTGTGCGGGTCAGATACTGAGTGCGAATCGTTTTCTTCGGGGAGGAAAGCTGGGCTGGTTCTGGGCCTTAGTGGGCTGATGGGTTGGGTCGACCTAAACTTTATATTTTTCCTGTTTCTGAATTTTTTTCTTTTTATATTTCCATTTTCCTGTTTTGAAATTCAAACAACCAAACACATTCAAATTGATTCAAACAATCATCAGGCTTTGCAACTATGAATTTGGTTCTGTTTATCAACATAAACCAAATTCCAAAATAAAATAAAAAAATTTATTCTTTTTAGGATCCATTCTTTAATTAAATAAAATGGATCTTTAGTTATTTAATAAAATAGGGTTTGATTTAATTAATAAAATCTCCATTTGAAAACCAAATACTTTCAAAACCAAATCAGTAGGTTTTATTTGGAAATAAAGAATACTTGGAAACTTGTTTAAAACAAAAATAACCTTTTATTTTAGGGTCCATTATTAATTAAATAAAATAGACTTTCATTATTTAAATCAACTAGGATTTATTTTATTTATTTTTGAAATCTAAAATGGAGTCAAAACACTTCAGTAGGTTTGAGAATAAAATATTTGGAAAACTTATTTTAAAATAATTTAATAAGTTTTGATGCTTCATTTAAAATGGTAAAACCTTTTATTTAAATGAAATTGGATATTAAATCCTTATTAATTTATTTAAATAAACCTTTGCTATTTTTATTCAACACAAAATGTTTTAATTCTAGAGCTTGGCCAAGGTTTAATTTGGCTTTATAAAATAATCTTTATTTATGAATCCACCTCTTCCTTTGAAAACCAAAACTTTTATTAAAAGATCCAAAATAGTAATTCCAAAACATTTTAAATTTTCTTAAATAAATGTTTATCTTTTTAAATCTCTTTTAGGATTTAATTTGATTCAGTTTGGTTTGAGGTTCCAATTGAATTCAAAAAGTTTCTTCTGGCCCTGAAAATCAAACAAAGTTTTATTTCATTCATTTCTTTTCACATTACAAGATTTGGAAAATCTTGGGATGTGACACAAGTTGAGTCATATTGCATGGAGGTGCAAGCTGAGATTTTCCTTTGTCTTCATCCTTCTTGGTAGAAGTTGTTTTCTCATGGGGGTTTACAAACTGTTAATGCACTCCACCTTGTTTCCTTTGTTGAACTATGGAATAGATGGGGCATTGGATAGGGACATGATTATTTCCTTCACATAGGAAACAAGTAGCTTGAGATGTGGGGCATTGATTAGTTGGATGTTTCTCTTCACAATTGGGGCATTGATCTTCATTCTCTTTGGAAGTGTGATCCTTGTCTCCACAAATATTGCAAGCTTGAGTTCCTTCTATAATATCATTCCTGACATCATTGTTGTCACCATCTCCTTGGGAAAGGCTGTCTTTCATGTTGATCATTTGAGGGTCATCCCTTGCAACAATTGGGATTGAATTTCCAAAACTTTTTCATGGTTAGGTCTAACTCATTGTTGTTGGATAAAAACTGAGTTGTCAACTGATTCAACTGGGTTTCGTTTGCTAGTAGTTGTTCTCTCATGTGCATCTCTTGGTTGTTATTGTCACCATTCTTGATGTTGGAGTTTCTTGGAGTAGTCAACTGTTTGGGTTGGATTGGGATTATAATAGGCAAAGATTTCTATAGAAGAAGTCTAATCACACATATCACAATTTCACACAAGCAATGTGCAAGCAAACACAAACAACATTTGTGGCGCCCCGCAATTACCACTACTAGAAAATCGCGTGTCAAAAATACTTGTGCATCATCATGACAACAGCATGCATCTAATTGATTAAAACTATTTTGCTAAAAGACCTACTTTGTTTTCTATATTAATATCCTCCCCTCTTTGTTCAAACCAGAACCGTCGGTCCAGCCGGATCTTTTATTTATCTAAAACTATTTACAAAAATTTATTTTAAAATAAAAGAAATAACAAAAAAAATATTATTTTGGGGAGGCAGTCCAAAGGTGGCCCAAAAGCCAACCGGACCACCTACTACCCAATCCCAAACCCTAGTCTACCCAAACCCTAATCCCACTCCTCACCCCTTCCCGGCCACCTCCACCCCACTCCCACCCGCCACCCTCTAGAAAAACATGCACACGACCCTACTCATCTCTCTCCTGCCCCATCCCGAGCTCTGGACCCACCCATGAGGCGCCCCTTCGATCTTCCCCAACCTCGCTCCTCCTGCAACCCCGACCCGCCTGCAGAGCCCACCTCCTCCTTCCTCGCTCGCCCTAGACCTTGAGAAAACACTGACCCTTCTCTCGTCCCCGACCGGGGCCGTCCTCCTAGCCTCCTGCGGCGGCCCCGCCTTCCCTCGACGAACTTCCTCCCGTCGCCAACTTATCCACCCACCTCGGCGTGAACACCACCGCTCGGCTCGTCCCTGACACCGCTCCAGCGAGGCTCCCTCGGGCCAAGCTACTTTGCCACCAAACTTCGCCACCGCGACACTGCGTCGTCCTTCACCTCTTTTTTACGGGGCCAGCCTTACGTCTTTTGTCGTTGTTTCTCGTGCATGCGTGGTGTGGCTGTTTGCTTGCTTTGTCCTATTGAAGATGGAGGCGCTGAGTCTGTGATACCCTAGCTCGTCGCCGTTCAGCAAATATGTCGGATTGTGGTCCTCCCGGATCACCGACAAATCAAGGAGCCACCCACCACCGATGGTAGCGGTACCTCGAATGCTACTGCCAAGATCGACCACTCATAGAGACCGACACGAGCCGAGCTCCGAAGGGCTATGCAAGACCACCGGCCAAGCTGAGTCGGATGCTGCACGACGCCAAGATATTCTTCACGGAGCCAAGATCTACCTCATGGACCCTCAAGATCTTCTTCCGAACCCAAAAGACCACGCAAGACGAACCTTGGCGCCAAGTTCTTCGACCCCGAGGACCGATCCATAGATGCGTGAAGTACTTCCTCGAGGACGCCAAGTACTTCACCCCGGACACCGAGACCCTGAACGACAAGTTCTCCTTCCCGGAAGCATTGACACCTGTGCGACAAGATCTACTTCCCAGATCCGAAGACCCTGGTACCCTATCTACTCAAGTTCGCCATCGCGAGTCCGAACTTCATCGTTTCCCCGTCGAACCCTGAGACCGAACCCCGGAACCCCTCCGAACCCCCAAGACCTTCGACCCCACATGTGTGAACCTTTTCCCGAGCCCTATTTTATAAATGCTAGATATAAAACTGTCGCATATTAATTTGTTCATGCATGCATACCTGTCTGTGGTTTGGGGGCATTATGCCAATTCATCTCATAATTAAATATGGAGTCTATATGCGGGATATCTTTGTCTTATTCCGGACTTCATTTAAATTGGTATAGCGAACCGAAGCCATGTTTGGTCTTGCTAATCCAACATTTAATTTGCGGGGTATCTAAACAACACGAACTTAATAATTAATTGTCGGGACCCCGGTTCCGCTTAATCTTGCCTAATTGCACCGCACCTTTGCCATGTCATACATCATACATGCATCATGCCCGATCTTTTGCCGTAGTATTAAGTAGTGCATCCGGTGTTTATTCTAGTGTTTTGGTTCTTCGCGGATAAGGCCGTTGAGTTGATGCGAGTGTCGACCCGATCTTCGGATGAACCTTCGGCAATGTTTTTAGGCGAGCACCTCCCCCTTTTCTACCTATCTTACTTTTATAGTATTTATTCCCTCCTGTTGATCTATTGCTATCTGTGTTGCGGTGCTCTAGTTTTCGTACATGATATCCTTGCAGCCTTATATTGCCTTGGACACATCCTATTACATTGTTTGGTAGATAGTTGGACTGCTGCGTCGTAGTCGCTTGCTCAAGTGTTGTTGCGTCATCAAGTACCACAGTTGTTGGAGTATTGCGCATGTTTAATGTTGGAGATGATCAAGACTTTAATTATTGTTTAATAACTAAAATTGAAGTAGGTAAATCAGAGAGGCAATTGGGCAATAGATGTTATTTGGTTGTTAACCGTCCACTTGTGTCCCGTGGGACCCGAGTTCTTGACACTGTTAGAGATCGAGCGCTAACCACGGTGGGGTGTATGGGCACCCCCATCGATTAGTACCTGATTTCAAAGTATTGTACCGGGGGCCACAATTAGTTTGGGGCTTTATTACTATCCTGTACTTATGCCATGCTTTACTGCTTAATTTAAATTGTGTGAAGTACTGCACCTGTACTGTTTAGGTCCGTGACATGTTTTCGCTGTATCGACAAGCCCAGTCATCTTTTCGGGTTCCCAGTCGTTTACAGCCGTCTACACGAACCCTAAGTCCGTCTCGGAGACCGGCCGACTTCGTTGCGGGTAGCTTAGTGGGGTGGCCCCCATGTACTTGCTTTGGGTCTGGGAAACGTCATGACTTAGGCCCCGTCGACATACCGATGGGTGTATGTTAACTGATCTGGCAAAAAGGGTCGAAGTGCGTGTGGATACTTTGGTGCACCCTCGGTTAAATCTTTTGAAAAGTCGTGTCGCGATTATGGGCGACTTGGAGCACGATTCTCGATCATAGACAACTATAACTAAAGTTTCTGCTATAATTTGACTTGTATCCGATATGACTAGTAATCGGCTTCCTTTGCAGCGGAATGGCTAAATAAAAGTACCAACAAGCTTTGGGTTTGGGGATGTCTCATGCTAATCGTGTCGACTAGTAAGTGTTGCTTCTAACGGAATGTTTAACTAAACTGCCTTTGCTTGTTATATCGGGATGACTCATGCCATCTTTACGACTAGTAATTGCTTTGCGATAACGAATAAATAAAAGCGCCAATGGTGTGAGTTCCTCGGTTGACTTCCTCGTTTGGTCTCGAGGGAAACACGGGATGGGTATGTTTGGTGGTAGTATCGGTTGGTTCGAATAGGTCTTTCTTACCCCTCTCGATGATAGCCGCTAGTTGTATCGAGTCTCTAAGGTTGTTTAGTGCATCTTTGCTGCCTCTCGATCCACCATACCTATGTATGTGGCGAGGACCGCAATTCTAGTCTCGCCGTGTCTTGGCCTCGTGCACCGCTCTTTTTCCTTTGCCCTTCGGCACCTTTTGTTTAAGCGGGTTTGAGATCGGCGTCGTTAGCGGGGTTACCCTTCCGCTTGGCACAGGCGGTTATGGATGCCATTGGTTATTCTTGGGGCTCTTAGCCCCATTTGCATCTTGTCCGTAGTCGAATGTTGTATCATTTTCAAGGTGATTTGGATCTTTGTCTTGTATATACGCATTCTTGACTCTTTGAGTCGTTGTTGTATATATCTGTACATGGGTTCCATCGTGGACTATTGTGTAATGGTATTACTTAGTTTTCCACCCGCGCGAAAGTGCTGGTGGGCACCTTTGAATCGTTTCTATGCGGGTTTGGCGGAATCGCTGAAACTTGCATAGGGCAGATCGAGGGTGTTCTGAGTGGTATCGGAGATCATTTGCGATACCCCACAAGTCCGACTGTAGGATAACCTAGCTAACGGCCAGTAGAGTGTCAAAACTATTTTTGAAAATCGGTTGGATAATTGATTAGGTCTGATTTTACTCCTTACCCTCTGCTGCTCTCCTCTCACCTCTGCGTGTTTTGAATCCGCTCTTTTCTCCCTCTTGAGTCCAGATTTCTCGTGGTTGGGTTCCATCGTACCTTGAGTTTCGCTTCCTCCTTTGGTAACGGTGTTGCTACATGGTCTTCATGCTATCGAGGAATCCTTAACGGTGGACTTCTCTTTGTTCCTTCTCGTTCCTTCCGTGTTTTTCCGGCGATGACATCATCTACGCGGATCCGATCTGATGCGCATCACTCCTTTGTTTCAACCTCGATTGTCAAGATCTTTAGTCCGATTCGAGAATGGTTGCACTTTTTCTCCGATTGTGCGAGTAATAGTTTGGGTGCGTGATGGATTGGCCCCCATGCCGACTACCCCTTCTATTCGCTTTGGTACATTGAAGTGGATGATAATGCATCGGTTCTCTCTTTCTTTCAAAGCTAGAGGTGGCTTTATTTGTTGATACCTCTACCTTCGACCTTTTGTTCCCGGAGTGTTCCCTCGACGATCACGGACAACGACCTCTTGTTAGTGGTGTCGCGAGGATCTACACGATGCGAGAAGATTCAGATCGCCGCCCTTCTTCCCGGTACCATGAGGCGGATCTCGAGGGCGAGATCCATTGTTAGTGGTGTCGAATTGTGGCGCCCCTCAATTACCACTACTAGAAAATCGCGTGTCAAAAATACTTGTGCATCATCATGACATCATCATGCATCTAATTGATTAAAACTATTTTGCTAAAAGACCTACTTTGTTTTCTATATTAATATCCTCCTCTCTTTGTTCAAACCAAAACCGTCGGTCCAGCCGGATCTTTTATTTATCTAAAACTATTTACAAAAATTTATTTTAAAATAAAAGAAATAACAAAAAAACTATTATTTTGGGGAGGCAGTCCGGCCTAAAAGCCCAAGCCAACAGACCACCTACTACCCAATCCCAAACCCTAGTCTACCCAAACCCTAATCCCACTCCTCATCCCTTCCCAGCCACCCACCTCCACTCCCGCCACCCTCTGGAAAAACACGCACCTGACCCTACTCATCTCTCTCCGGCCCCATCCCGCGCTCGCCCCACCCATGGCGCCCTTAGCTCGATCTTCCCCAACCTCGCTCCTCACCTAACCCCTTGCAAGCCGCCTCCGCCCGCAGCTCACCCTTCTCTCGTCCGGCCCTAGACCTTCTCCTCCCAGGCGCCCAGCGGCCCCCGCCTTTCCCTCGACGAACTTCCTCCCGTCGCCACCGCCAACTTCTCCACCCACCTCGCCGCGTGAACACCACCGCTCGGCTCCGTCCCTGCAGCACCCCTCCGGCGAGGCTCCTCGTGAGCCAAGCTACTTTGCCACCAAACTTCGCCACCGCGACACCGTCGTCCTTCACCTCTTTTTACGGGCCGACCTTATGCTGTGTCGTTGTTTCTCGTCTGTACCGTGGTGTGGCTGTTTGCTTGCTTTGTCCTATTGAAGATGGAGAGGCGCTGAGTCTGTGATACCCTAGCTCGTCGCCGTTCAGCAAATATGTCGGATTGTGGTCCTCCCGGATCACCGACAAATCGAAACCACCCACCACCGATGGTAGCGGTACCTCGAATGCTCGCCAAGATCGACCACTCATAGAGACCGACACGAGGCGAGATCCGAAGGGTATGCAAGACCAACGCCAAGCTTTGAGTCGAGATGCACGACGCCAAGATATTCTTCACGGAGAGCCAAGATCTACCTCATGGACCCTCAAGATCTTCTTCCCGAAACCCAAAGACTGACCCTGCCGAAGACTGAACCTTGGCGCGCCAAGTTCTTCGACCCCGAGGACCGATCCATAGATGCGTGAAGTACTTCCTCGAGGACGCCAAGTACTTCACCCTTTTGAGACCACTGAACGATAAGTTCTCCTTCCCGGAAGCATTGACGCCCGTGCGACAAGATCTACTTCCCAGATCCGAAGACCCCGGTACCCGATCTACTCAAGTTCGCCATCGCGAGTCCGAACTTCATCGTTTCCCCGTCGAACCCTGAGACCGAACCCCGGAACCCCTCCGAACCCCCAAGACCTTCGACCCCAGATGTGTGAACCTTTTCCCGAGCCCTATTTTATAAATGCTAGATATAAAATTGTCGCATATTAATTTGTTCATGCATGCATACCTGTCTGTGGTTTGGGGGCATTATGCCAATTCATCTCATAATTAAATATGGAGTCTATATGCGGGATATCTTTGTATTATTCCGGACTTCATTTAAATTGGCATAGCGAACCGAAGCCATGTTTGGTCTTGCTAATCCAACATTTAATTTGCGGGGTATCTAAACAACACGAACTTAATAATTAATTGTCGGGACCCCGGTTCCGCTTAATCTTGCCTAATTGCACCGCACCTTTGCCATGCCATACATCATACATGCATCATGCCCGATCTTTTGCCGTAGTATTAAGTAGTGCATCCGGTGTTTATTCTAGTGTTTTGGTTCTTCGCGGATAAGGCCGTTGAGTTGATGCGAGTGTCGACCTGATCTTCGGATGAACCTTCGGCAATGTTTTCAGGCGAGCACCTCCCCCTTTTCTACCTATCTTACTTTTATAGTATTTATTCCCTCATGTTGATCTATTGCTATCTGTGTTGCGGTGCTCTAGTTTTCGTACCTGTGATATCCCTTGCAGCCTTATATTGCCTTGGACACATCCTATTACCTGTTGTTTGGTAGATAGTTGGACCTGCGCGTCGTAGTCGCTTGCTCAAGTGATGTTGCGTGTCGTCAAGTACCACCGTTGTTGGAGTATTGCCGCATGTTTAATGTTGGAGATGATCAAGACTTTAATTATTGTTTAATAACTAAAATTGAAGTAGGTAAATGCAGAGGCACAAGTGGGCAATAGATGTTATTTGGTTGTTAACCGTCCACTTGTGTCCCGTAGGACCCCGAGTTCTTGACACTGTTAGAGATCGGCGCTAACCACGGTGGGGTGTATGGGCACCCCATCGATTAGTACCTGATTTCAAAGTATTGTCGGGGCCACAATTAGTTTGGGGCTTTATTACTATCCTACTTATGCCATGCTTTCTGCTTAATTTAAATTGTGCAATCGCACTGTCTTGTTTAGGTCCGTGACACGTTTATTTATCGACAAGCCAGATCATCTCTTGGGTTCCCGATCGTTTACTGACCGTCTACACAAACCGAGTCCGTCTCGAGACCGGCCGACTTCGTTGCGTTAGCTTAGTGGGGTGGCCCCCATGTACTTGCTTTGGGTGCAGGAAGCGTCATGACTTAGGCCCGACATACCGATGGGTGTATGTTAAGCGATCGGCAAAAAGGTCGAAGTGCGTGTGGATACTTTGGTGCACCCTGCGTTAAATCTTTTCAAAAGTGTCCGCGGTTATGGGCGACTTGGAGCACAGTTCTCGATCATAGACAACTATAACTAAAGTTTCTGCTATAATTTGACTTGTATCCGATATGACTAGTAATCAGCTTCTTTGCAGCGGAATGGCTAAATAAAAGTACCAACAACTGCTTTGGGTTTGGGGATGTCTCATGCTAATCGTGTCTGAATAGTAAGTGTTGCAACTTCAGCGGAATGTTTAACTAAAACTGCCTTTGCTTGTTATATCGGGATGACTCATGCCATCTTTACGACTAGTAATTGCTGCAACGATAATGAATAAATAAAGCGCCAGTGTGAGTTCCTCGGTTGACTTCCTCGTTTGGTTTGAGGAAACACCGGGATGGGTATGTTTGGTGGTAGTATCGGGTTGGTTCGAATAGGTCTTTCTTACCCCTCTCGATAGCCGCTAGTTGTATCGAGTCTCTATAGGTTGTTTAGTGCATGCTGCCGCTCGATCCACCATACCTATGTAGGCGAGGACCGCCATTCTAGTCTCATGTGTCTTGGCCTCGATCGACCACTCTCTTTTCCTTTGCCCTTTGTCGGCACCCTTTTGTTAAGCAGGTTTGAGATCGGCGTCGTTAGCGAGGTTACCCTTCCGGCTTGGCAGGGATATGGATGCCATTGGTTATTCTTCAGGGCTCTTAGCCCCATTTGCATCTTGTCCGTAGTCGGACGCTGTATCATTTTCAAGGTGATTTGGATCTTTGTACTGTATATCTGCATTCTTGACTCTTTGAGTCGTTGTTGTATATATTTGTTCTGTGGGTTCCATCGTGGACTATTGTGTAATGGTATTACTTCGTTTTCCACCCGCACGAAAGTGCCTGGTGGGCACCTTTGAATCGTTTCTATGCGGGTTTGGCGGGAATCGCTGAAACTTGCATAGGGCCGATTCTGAGGGTGTTACAACATTCCACTCAAACAACAAGTTTCAAGCACATTTTTAGGCAACAAAATATTTTTGCTACACCACATAAGTTGGTGGGTTTAAACTTATCATTAGTATGGTGGTCCAACTATATGGTTTACTTAAGATCATTCCATTCTTCTTGGTTGCTTCTTCATGAACAAGATCTTTGTATTCTTGGAGAATTTCTTGCATCTTGGTCACAAAACTTCAAAGGTGATGATGATTCCTTCTAAGTTGTGTTTCCTTAGTCTTCAAGTCTTGAGTAATATTCTTGTCTCACTTGTAGTCCTTAGTGATGTCCAATTTGAAGTCCTTGATGAAACTAAAGTTGAAGTCATTGGTGTTGGTGAAGTCCTTGCTCAAGTTGATGTCTTTGCTCATGTTGAGGGTTTTGTCCAACAAGTTGAAATGGAAGAGATGTAGATTCAAAACAAAAAGATTGAGGAAAGCGTTTATAAGATTGTTTGTAAATAAGTTTGGAACAAATACAACTCCTATTTTTTTCTAAGGGGTTTTGTCCAATCCTAGGGTTACAATCCTACATGCAACACAGTGCTCTGATACCATCTATAGAGGTCCCAACCTTTAATAAGCTAGAGATCCCTGTGTTTACAATGCTAGTCCGTGGATCAATAGCTAGCATCCACAGTTAAGATGTAATATCAAGAAACAAAGGTCATAATACAACTTTATAACCAGGAATAAAATAATCCACTACATCTTACATAGCTCATTTGGTTATCTCATTACAATGCAGCAGAAATAACTATAGCATGGGGTCCTTCATCTTCAAAGTGCCACAGGAAAACATGTTGGTTGTAGACTTGTAATCCTAATCAACACACCTCACTAACATCAAACAAACCTGCAACATAATAAGTTACAGCCACAAGGGTCAATACATTTGAATTGTATTGGCAAGTGATACTATGGTAGTATAGTGGAGTCTATCATCTATATGCATTTGGCTAGGTGGAGCTTAGGATTGCTTTGCTCAAAATAGATTTTTCCTTATCATTTGAAAACACTAAGTTTTTGCTTGTCAAAACAACCAAGGAACCAACAATAGAAATTGTTGAACCTTCAACCCTTGTTCAACCACAAGTTTTTAAGTTACAAATTGGGATGAGGAGATTCTTGATATCTTCCATGTCTTGATGCTCAAATTGTCCTTTGCCAGGGACATGGATAAGTACTTATATTTTACACTCTGCAGAGGTGGTGCACTTTCCCCACAAGACTTGGTTTCACCAAGACAAGATCTTTCAGAAGCCTTCCCTTAGACCAGAATGTACGCGCTCCAAACCTATCATTCCCCTACCACCAAATGTCCATTTGGCTAAGTTATTGCAACCTATATGATCCAGGTAGAGCCCATAATGACATGTGGCTGCACTAGAAGCTTCTTAACATTTGGCATCTCAAATCCCTTTGTTCCTGGGTGGCAATCCACAAGTGAGATACACAAGGTAAACCATAGAAATGGGCCTTGTGTAACCACTGAACCAAAAACCACCAAGAAATTATCATTCCACCCAGGTGTTTCATTCACTTAGTTGTCTTATTAAGCAAAACCATAAGTCAAAAGACTTAACAATATTTTCCATAGCATGATTATCTTCCGCCCTTGGTTTCTATTAGCTAGGCTAAGCATGGCAATAACAAGTATCCTAACTTAAAGGAAATTCTAACATTTCTACAACTACTAGGATCTCCCAAGCATAGCATATAGATACTTAGCAAAATAATCATGCAAGTCCTATACAAAATATTTCTAATGCATAGGTAAAATACTGGATAAAAACATGAAGCACCACTTGCCTTTTTGGTAGAGATTATAAGTTCACTCCTTGATCTTGTAATAGTCACTCTCTTCAAATGTCACTACAATTAAATCAAGCAAGACACAATTTCAATCTACCACTCAAGCAATCATCACATAAAATAATAAAACCAAAGCAATGCATGCAAGCATGCCAAAGATTGTTTTATTTGGAAAAATGGTTTCTAATAGGTTATAAACATTTGAAAACACCTATTGGTCATTTACAAAAGTGGTAGAACCATTTGATACTAAGTTAGTGAGAAATGGTTACTTTAAATCATTTTTGTTTTGCTAGAAATGGTTTAAATCAAAGTGATAATTTCTAGTGTTTTGGCAAATACATTTTGAAACACAATTGTTAGTCTTTTAAGGTCAAATGTTTAATATTGAAACCATTTGCAAAAGGTTTTACCCATAAACCACTTTTATACCAAATCAATATTTTATGTTTTTAGAATTGTTTTTAGCAAAGTAAAAAAATTATAGGGTTAATCAAATATATTTTTAAATCCTAAAACTTGGTGTTTAGGGTCAGGGAGTTTAAATCAAAACATTTTCCAAAGGATTTTCTCCAAAAGCATTTTTAACATAATAACCATATTTTTATTTGACTAGAAATGTTCTAAATCAAAGATTCATCTTTAAATTTCACAAAATATACTTCTAATTCCACAAGTTGTTTTATATGGTCAGTAGGTTCAAAACAACCAATTTGTCAAAGATTTTAATCCTAAAAACATTGCTAGAATAATTTTTATATTCAAAATATACCTACACATGTTTCTGCAATTTCAACAAATTTTCCAGAATCAATTCATTAAACCAAGCGCATGGTTAGATAGAGTTTGTTTTTCTAATTCCATTGATATAAAATTTGCAAAATTTGGACGTGTGGATCGAAAGTTATGAACTTTACAAAATCATGTATCTAATAGATCAAAATCTGTTTTTAAAACCTCTGTCTGGCCACGTGGCTGTTTTTTATTGGGCGGTACCGGTTCGTCTGGATTGAGCACTATGGTTCGTTGGATATAATGCAAATCGCACGTTGCAGAGGCTAACTTACCCCTTCGCTTGACTTTCTATCGCATCCATTAGATCGAGATCCTATGGTTCATATCTACTAGCCATCGAGTGGCGGCGCTGGCGGCGGCGCGCTCGGCAAGCGAGGTTGCCGGCGATACAGGGGGTTAGATAGAGGCATAGCTCACCAGGTTCGCAACGACGAGAGGATGCTCAACGTGGCAGTCGCTTGTCGAGGGGCGCTCGTGGTCGATCTTAATCGCTCGCCGGAGTTGCTTTCGGGCTCGGGTGCGGTCAGTCGTCGTCGGGGGCGACGCTACGGAGCACGAGAGAGCAAGAAAACAGTGTCGTTAGATGCACGGGGGAGTGGGGAGTACAGGAGCATCAGTGAGAAGGGATGGCGCGGTCGGATGTTACCAGGGGTTTCGCCGGAGACGGAAACAGACGACGGCGATGGTTTGCGTTGACGTTGACGACGATGCAGAGCATGCGCGGCTGAACGGGCGACACTGGGAGATGCGCCAGAGGCCGGGGACTATGCTCGTATGCACCAGGGAGCAAGGGGGCGTGGGCTGGCCGGAATCCGTCGGTGATCTCGTCGGAGCAGTGAGGGCGCGAGCTCAAAATTGTGGCAGCCTGGTGGCTCCGGTGAGGTGATGATTGGGGGAAAAGAAGAGGGGAGCATAGCGATTAGGTATGTGTGGTATCGGGCGAGATTTACTCGTACATTCAACGAGTATTGAAGCTGCGAATTACACAGGAAACGACCGGAGGAAAGAAGGGGAGGAACTGGTCGCGAGGACGACGATGAGCTGGCAGTGGGGTCGATTGGTTAGTGAGAGAGAGACGCGAGGTAGGGTCTGGCAGTCAGCGGCTGAGTGGGTTCAACTATTGGTGTGAATCGTTTTTCCTGCGGGGAAGAATAAATGGGCCTGCTGGGCTAGACTAGGCTCGCTGGCTGGGCTGGCTTTGTTTCATTTTTTATACAGAAACTTTTTCTTTTTCTATTTCCATTATTTTGTTTTGATTTTTATTTAAATAATTCAAGCACTGTTTGAATCCAAACCTCCACTAAACTTTGTGTAGATTTTAATACTGATATTTAACATATTCTAAAGTCAAATTTAGAATATTTCTTTTATTCTTCTTAGGGTATATTAATTATTTAAAAATAGGCCCTTGTCTTAATTCAAACAAGATTTTAAATATAACTTCAATTCTTATTTGAATTCAAATTTTTACCAAACCCTTTTGCATAAGGTTTTATTTATTTATTAGGGTGTCAAATAATTCACTTTGAATTATTTGGAATATTTTTAATATGATTTATTAATCATTTAAATTGGGTATTTGTCTTTATTCCAATGAAATCAAATATGGGTTTAATTCCATAAATTTTATTTAGATGATTTCTTTGATCCCATTTAAGTTAATTAAATAACTCTTATTCCACTTGGGTACATTCCAAATATTATTTTCCCATGCTTTAATTAGTCATTCTTATTAGGGATTTGTCTTAATCAAATGGAATAGAATTTGGTTAGGGCCATATTATTTTATTTGAATTTTATTTATCCATTTATTTCATTTGAACTTGGATTACATTCATTCCATTTATTTATGGATTTGGCCAAGATTTAATTTGGCTTTTAAAATACTCCTTATTTATTATTTCTTTCTTTATATTATAAAATCCATATCTTTTTATTTAAAGATCCAAACTTGGTGATTCAAATTGGTAAAATCTTATTTAATATTTGTTTATCCTTTTAAATCTCTTTAGGATTATTTGCTCACCATTTGGTATGGATTTTTATATAGGTGCTTTATTAGCTTTGGAAATTCAATTTCCTTATCTTACTAAGTTCATAAGATTTTATCTTTGGTTCCAAATTGAATGAAATCAATTTCTATGGTTTTATAATATTTCCATTTGTCATTCTTGATCATTTATAAATGTTTGTTGACAAATATCTATATGGATCAAATCCATAATCTTAGGAATATCTTTGAAATGGTTTTCATCCAATAGGATTTTAGAGTTTTGGTTTATTTTCCAAGTGTTTAAATTTCAAGATGCATTTATGAAGAATGCATTTCACTTGATTTGAATTTAGTTGGACTCAAATTTTTATTCAAAGTTTGTTCAAGATGGGTTTTGATATTTCCACTTTCAAACAAAAGTTTCTTTTCACCCTAAATTTCAACATTTATTTATTTTGTTTGTTTATTTATTTTCACATTACAAAATTTGGAAAATTTTGGGATGTGATAGTCTACCAAAGATAATAGGATAGGTTTTACTAGCTTCTTTACCAAGTACTAGAAAATCAACAGGATATTTAATCTTACCACAAAGAACCTCCACATCTCTTACAATGCCAATGGGACAAACTTTCTCTCTATTAGCAAGGTGAATAACCACATCAATGTCCTCAAGCTCACAAGGACCAATCTCATGCATAATTTCCCTGTAAAGCTCATAAGGAATAGCACTAGAACTAGCACCAATATCACATAAACCAAAATAGCTATGATTACCAATTCTAATAGAAAGCACAGGAACACTAGCTTTTGTAGCTTTTTTAGGATGAGAAATAATATTTGTAGCGTCTTCACAGAAGACAATGTGCTCATCCTCTACATTTCTAGTGACAAGATCTTCCACAATAGCTACCACAGGCTCAATATTAATTTGCTCATCAGGCTCCACAATTTTCTTTGCACTTTTGCTAACCACATTAGCTATGATAGAATGTTCCTTTACCTTGGCAGGAAAAGGGACTTGCTCAACATAAGGTTCAGGCAAAATAGGATCAACAGTACAAACTTCTAAACTAGCAGGAACATGAGTAACATTGTCTTTAAAAGGATCATGGTACTTGTCCCACTCCTTTTTAGGAATTTCTATATAAGAGGCAAAAGCCTCAAGGCATTTTGCAATAACTTGAGAGTCTAGCCAAACTCATTACTAATATCACGGAAGCCATCACTTCCCATAAACGAATTAATACATTCATAATCATAGTTTATACCTGAATTTCTTCCTTTGTCATTCTCCCAGGCTTCAGTGTTCTCTTGAATACGGTCTAAGAGATCCCATTTAGCTTCTTCCTTTATACGTGTGAATGATCCAGCACAAGAAGCATCTAGTTAATCTTTATCATGAAGAGAAAGCTTAGCAAAAAAGTTATTGATAATAATATTGTTAGGGAGTTCATAAATAGGACATTTAAGCATTAGTAACTTCAATCTCCCCAAGCTTGAGTTGTACTCTCTCCATCACGAGGCCAAAAGTTATAAATAAGATTTCTATCTTTATGAATTTCACTAGGAGGATAAAATTTAGAGTAAAAGAGAGATGCCATCTCCTCCCATTCCATGGATTGTCCATTCTTCAGCAACTTATACCATTCTTCAGCTCTCCCTTTCAATGATATGGAGAGTAACTTACTCTTCACCTGTTCAGTTGTGATACCTGCACACTTAAACAACCCGCATAATTCATGGATAAAAAGCAAATGATCACCAGGATGGACAGTTCCATCCCCTAAATAATAATTATCCATAACATGATCAACAATACTTGTAGGTATCTTAAAAGGATCTATCTCAACAGGTGGTGGTTCATCCACTACCCTAGCAGTGGTAGTAGTTTTCCCAAACAGAAAACCAAGTGGGTTGTCCATATTGGAAACAAAGCAACAAACAGAAACAAAACAATACTCACAGGAGAAGCTTCCTTTACCGGTTCCACTCTTCAATAGCGCTTCACTCCAAGGCAACGGCGCCAGAAAATAGTCTTGATGACCCACAAGTATAGGGGGTGTATCGCAGTACTTTCAATAAATAGGAGTGTCGATCCCAACGAGGAGCAGAAGGTGATGAACAGTGGTGTGGAGCAGGAAATCCCTGTGAATACTTAGCAAACGGATTTTTAGTGGTTTTCTGATAAGGCAACAAAATAAAGAGCAAGTAACAAAGGTAACGACAAACGAATAAAATGGCCCAATCCTTTCTTAGCAAAGGACAAGCCGGTGGAAATACTTATAAGGACCAAACATTCTCGAGGACACATGGAAATTTTGTCAAGTGCTTTCGCTTCAAATAGTTGAATACTCTTCTTTAGTGTTATAAGTGTTATGTGGGTGAACCTGTGCTAACATACCGACCTTACTTGGAATAATACATACTTGTGATTAAACCCCCTACAAACATCCGTAACTACAGGAAAGTAATTAAGATATAAATCTAACCATAGCCTTAAACTCTAAGATCCTACACTCCCTTGTGCAAAGGTGTCCTAACGGGGGTTCAGGTTTCTGTCACTCTGGCAACCCCGCAATTAGTATCCAAATACACAATGCATTCCCCTAGGCCCATAAATGGTGAAGTATCATGTAGTCGACGTTCACATGACACCACTAGAAGAATAGCACCACAACTTAAATAGTAAACCATTGAATAATAACTCAACACAGATTCACTACTAACTACATGACTTCTCCCATGTCCTCAAGAACACAACGAACTACTCACAAGACATCATATGGATCAAGATCAAAGATAATATGGTAATGGATAAAAATCTGAACATAAACAATAATCCAATGGTTCCACTCACAAGCATCAACTACAATAGTAATCAACACCGGGAAGGTTTCCCCTAATGAACTAAAGCAATATCCAACACAATTGTTACAGAGGGATGGAGTAATGATGATGGTGCTGGTGGGAGATGATGGTGTGATGATGATGATGATGATGATCCTGATGAAGCCTAGCTTGATGATGGTGTTGATGGCGACGCTCTCCCCTCTCTGGGAAGGAATTCCCCCGGCGGAAATCTGTCTACCAGAGAGATCTTTCTCTCGGTGTTTTCCGTCCCATGGAGGCAGAAATCTATCTGTGGTCGCTCAGCCTTAGGATTCGTAGGGAAGATATAGGCGAAGGCGGAGTCGAGCGGGCGGCGGTCGCCACACCTGCCTAGGCGCGCCTAGGGAACCCGCCTAGGGTGTGTGGGCCCCCTGCGGCCCCTCTTCGCTCCTCCTTCTGGCTTCCTTCGTCTTCTGGAAAAATAATATTTCCCATATTTTTCTGGTATTTTTCCGATCTTCGCAAAATTGCACCGAAACGCCTTCTTTTCCATTAGAATCCATACTCCGGCAGTTCATTCTCCAAGAAACATCCAACATGCATAAACAGATGGAAAGCCATAAGTAATACCTCATAATAAGACATATATCAATGAATAGAGGTAAATTATGATATAGAATGGTGATGCAAATTGGGCGTATCAAGCCACCGAATGTAGTTGTTGAATGCAACTCCGGAATGAGGTCTTCCACTATTCCATTCCGTTTGTCGAGCCTTCTCCACACAAATATGGAAGTCCATGACGTGCCTCCTATGATGGTGATCCCAATTCTTGATCTTCCTCTGCCTCTTCTTGTCCAACCTGCATAACAACAAAGAACCATGTTAGTACCATCCATAGCAATTGAGCACAGGTTCTCGTGCTAACTAACCTATGAAGCCAGGGGCGATTTTGCCGGTGAGGCTTCATTAGGCTTGAGCCTCACCTCAAATTTTACGAAAAAGTTATCAAATATATAGGCTCTAGTTAGTTAGCAATCAACTGGAGCTTCTCCTGGACTCCTGTTATTAGTACATGCGCTCACGATAGGTAGGAAAAAAAAGAAAAGGAAGCACAACTGAATTTGAGTGCACATGCGTTCTCCTGGACTCCTGTTATTAGTACATGCGTTCTTATTTTTCTTGTTTATTTTATATTTTCCATCATTGTCATAAGAATTTGAGTGCACAAAATCATATTGCTTTGTTTAAGTCATTATAGTTGAGTGATGTTTTATCTCGAGCCCACCCTCCAATTTCGTTCTAGAATCGCCACTGTATGAAGCTCCTTATCGGTGTCCTTCCACACGAGAGGGTTGCACTGAAAAACCCCGAACTGCCTCATCACTCGGTGTGGCATATGAAACTCAACCGCCCAATTGCAAATCAATGGGCAGCCCATGAGCCAGAGACATTGTTCGTCCAAGCACTTCGGGTTAATATTAAACCCGGGAGCAACACCGAGATCGTCCCCATAACCATAAGGCTCCCACTCCACCTACAACATATCACAAGGACATGCTTGCTATCGATTTTGACTCGTGAGGTAAATATTATGGGGAGTGATGTAGACACAAACATCTACACACTTGCTGTAATCGCATTGAACTCGTTCGTGTACTTCAGGTACATGGCATCGACATCGCTTGTCATCTCCGATACCACGCCCCACTTGTAAGCCCAAGTCGGGAGGCGTAGAGGGTTTCTATTATACAATGGCCAAGGATGGTGGCCTACCTCTTTCGGACGCCCAACTGGTAAGCGTTCCCAGCTCCATATCGAGAGAAGAACCATAGCACCACCTATTCCGGCATTTTGGCCTGCCCTACGACAGGCATCGTCCAACTACAAGTGAATAAAAAAGAGGTCAGGATAGCATATGTGTGAACTCGACATATACAAATAAATGTAGAGTGCACAAGTGATTACCTGACGGTACAAGTAGGCAAGAGCCGCCGAACCCCAGCTGATATTGCTATCCTAGTTTCCTAGTGCCTTCAGCCACATCCACTGAGCGGTCCTACCTCCGCTGTCAGCAAACAGAGTCCTACAAAAAGGACATACCACACGTACACACGAGCATGTGTCTCGATCACGTCAACCTCGGTAGGCTCAGGACAATGCGCAAAGTTCTCCACAATTCACGAATATGTCGCGCTTGATGGGACTCTATCTTTGCTCCTATCTTCAAGTTCTTCAGGAGCCATGCCAATAAGTAGCTGCATCTCCTTGCGCCACCCATCGGAATCTGTGCTCATATAGAGAGGATCCCCCGTGATAGGAAGTCCAAAGATCATGGAAACATCCTGAAGAGTAGGGGTGATCTCGCTGGTCCAGAGGTGGAAAGTGTGCGTCTTTGGCCTCCACCAGTCGACAAGTGCGATGATAGCAGTCGCGCTGAGGTTTGGCGTCGACCGGCTCACAAGCGTGATGAAAAGGAGGAGGCCTATCCGCTTGATGTACTCCGTGTACCGCTCGTCGTACGACATGTCATTCGAAGACATGCCATGAGACCGAAGCTTGAGGGGACAAAGCCTCTGCATACATACAAGATAATACATTATGCTTTTTCCAACACAATTGAATCAATAGAAAAATAAAAACAAATAAGTTCAACCATGGTTTTATTACCATATGCTTCTCTTCCATCAAGTATGCCCGGTATTCATGATCATAGTAATCCTCAAGTAGCCACACCATCCTACATATATATATTCCAAACATCAATAAATATGTGAGTGGTTCATCAATAAAGGATATGGGAAATTATACAATGCAAATAAGTAGACCTAGGGTTTCAAATCCATATGCAATCCATATGCAATCCTAGGGTTTCAAATCATATACAATGCAAATAAGTAGACCTAGGGTTTGAAACATTCATACAAATCCATATGCAATCCACAATTCCATATGCTATTCAACCTTCAAACATTCATACAAATCTATATGAATCTACCTTGGCCTAGGGTTTTAAAGAAACTAGACAAGAATGAGGACTATTTAGTGGATGAAATAGAGGGGAAAGGAGGGGATTACCTTGAGGGAGAGCTTGGGGAGCAAATCCACCGCCAAAACCTTTAGATTTGTTGGTTTTTGGAAGGGATTTGAGTGGGAGGGGAGAAGGGGGCAGCAGGGCGCCTCCTTGCTGTTCTTCCTAGCGCCTGGGAGTGAATGGGGAGGGTAGGAAGGGGGATGGGCGCGACAGGCTATGTCTCAATGTGTAGCGCCTTTCTGATAGGCGCTACACATTAGAGTATATCGCCTAACGGACATGCGCTACACATTGAGCATAGCGCCTCGGCGTTACTCGTCCCGGGCTTAGCGCCTAGGCGTCACACGCCTGGATGGGGCCAATGCCGGGCTAGGCGGTGCCACGCTGGCATGAGGCATAGAGCCTAATAGAAAGGCGATACCTTGTAGAGTATAGCGCCTTGCTGTTAGGCGTTACCTAAAGGGTTAGTCCAGTAAAAATTTTACGCCGAGGGGTCACTTTGTGAAATCCTTTCAGATATGGGTTATTTTTGTCTTTTCTATCAACCACCGGCTACATGAAAAAAAACTTGCCCAAACTTTGTCCGGCATGTCACTCTACGCCCAGCAACTAGGAGGTCTATTTTGGCGAGAGGATGACTGATAGTTTAATGGGTGGTCCAAACTACCACACTGGTTGGGGGTCACCGGTGTGGACCCTTTTTTTGCCTCTACCCAACTCGGTTGGAGGCACATGTGAAAATCTCTTATTGAATTTAAAATACAACTTCAACTGTTATAATAAAATTAAAGTGAACGCAAGATCCATGCAGATTGTTTCGTGTGCATCATCGTGTAGAGCAATAATGATGGTGTCAATGACAGCTTCCAAATTGGTCCTGGTTAGATCGGTAATACAGGCAATGCCAACATGTAGTATGGCATGTTTCCTTTGGGGCAAAGGAACTTGCCAGAAATTGGCATCGTTGATGGCCATGTTTTGGTGGAGTGGAGATCTAGATAAAAGATCTATGCACTGGTTGGCATGGGATAGAATTGCCAAATCTAAAGATTTGGGAGGCATGGGCTTTAGATACCTCAATCTGTTCGATCTTGCTATTCTGGGTAAGCAAGCATGGAGGCTGATTATGAACCCAAATTATTTATGTGCTCAAGTTCTGAGTGGTCGTTATTACCCGAACGGTGAGAGCTCTTTCAACAGTCTGGACCGAGAGATGACTATATCGATTATGGCAGCTATCTAGGACTCACGGAATAAATGGAGCCACGACGATCAAGGCTTTACCCAAGAACTACAGTGGAGTACATATCAGAAACCCTAGGCTTGTTGCATGGCTTGAGGAGAAGGGGAAGTCTAAGAGGCTGATCAGCCGTGGAAGAGAACACCGAGGCGTGGTTAAAGTAAATTCAGATGGTGCGTTAGATCTTGGAGGGCTAGCAGCTTCTAGGGGCATTGCTCGGGATGGTGATGGATTCGTGCCGGGTGTATCCGGGAATCACGGAACCCCTGACTATTGAAGCCCTCGCTCTGCGAGATGCTGTTGCTGCGGCGAAAGAACAGAACTTCGGATGTATCATCGCAGAAACTAACAGCTCAGAATTGGCTCGGTTGTGGATGGACCGAGATAATCACCGAGCGTTGATTGCTCCTATTATCAGTGAGATTAGTGAGCTTAATGCAGGGTTTAGGTCTTTTGAGTGTCTTTGCTCGAAGGACAGCGAATGATGTTTGTTGAAGGGTAAAGGGAGAGAGAGATTGCGGAATATGATGGTTGTATTATTGAGCCTCTCGGGCGAGTATATATAGGCGTTCAGGGACCAACTTGGAGTACAAGACAAGTAACCTACTTGGAGTACAAGACAAGTAACCTAGTCTATTCCTAACAGATACGTATACTCTAACATCCCATGATCGTAGTGGTAGCATCGTGAACAAGCTGGAGCGTCGTGAGCAGTCGTGGAGAGCAGTAGACCCGGTGTCTTGACATCCCGCGGTGATGGCGGAGCGTCGTGGATGGTGTCACGTCGCGAATCTTGGACCGTAGAGGATCTTGGTGATGAGCTCATGCGAGGTGGTAGCCCTTGTCTTGCGGTGTCGAGTGGTAGCGAGCGGTGGGTCTTGCAACCTTGGTCGAGGTAGCAGCGTGAGGGTCGCCGTGGTCGATGTCGTGGTCGGGATTGCTGGTGTCGAGGTAGCCACATATTAAGCAGCGTCGCATAGTGCAGCCGGAGAAAAGAGGAGCCGTCGAGGCGATCGTTGGAGAGAAGCGATCTGCGAAGCCGAGATCAAACCGTCGAGGCGGTGTAGCCATGGTTTTGCGAGAACCAGGCGTCGTCGGGGCGAAGGCATACTCCGGTTTTGCGGAACCGATGCAGCGTGAAGCGAAATCGGTGGCGGTCTTGGCGAGCGTAGAAGGTAGTCGATGCGAAGAAGATGTTGTCAAGGCCGATGAAGGCGAAGCGCGGGCGAGTTGCGGACTCGAGCAGCGTCGAGGGCGAAGGCACACCGGTGTTGCCAATACTAGGCATGCGAAGAAGCGGGACCCGAGAAACAACTTCACGCCATGTCGAAGAGGAGACTAGCGAGAGGAGGACTCTCACGGTTGCGTTCGCGGTCGGCGAAGTGTCGATGCAAGCCGCGGTTGTCGGAGTAGACAAGTAGGTGTGGTCGAGGGCGGCGAGGGCGATGGCGGCAATCGTCTTTGGGCGAAGCGTAGAATCTGGCGAACCGGCGACGACCAAGTGGTCATCTTGGATGCCTGAAGCGGAGGGCGGTCGGCGGGACCCTCGACGACCGATGGTAGCCATGCGAGCTACATGTGGAATCGGCGGTGGTGCTCGAAGTAAGCGAGGAAGAACCGGCGGCGTGGCGAAGACCATGCGGACGGCGGCGACCAGCGCCGAGGATGGCGGTGGGAGCCTGCGGCGTCCTTGCGGTGGCAGCGATGACCGCGTCGCGGCCTTCTTGCCGATAAGCGGCGTAGGCTGCGAAGTAGTCGGTCTGCGGTGATGTGAACCGCGGCCGGCACGCGCTGAGAAGCGCGTTGGTAGCGATGGCGGGGACCAAAAGCGGCGGCCTTCTGGCGAAGAAGCGGCAGCAACGACCGTCTTTCGATCGGTGGTAAGCGCGTGCTCGAGGGCGTACTTCAGCGGAGACGGCGCGGTCGGTTGATCGGCCGATGGCGGCTATGCGCGCCAAGTCCGTGGCGGCAACCGTCGGAATCTGGCGTCGTTGTCGGTGCAATCCCGATGGCGAAGACAATAATCCGAGGCGGCGGCGACCTCGAAAGCCAGCAATGACGGCCGCGGTGGCGGCTGTCATGTGGCGCGATAGCCCTACTAGGAAAACCGGTGGCGCGGTGGCAATGACGCCGCGATGTAGATCGTCGATGCCGATGGTCGGAGTAGGCGTGGCGATGGCGGCGATGGCGACTCAATCCGATCTAAGATCGGTAAACCAAAAACCGATCAAGAGATCGGAAAAAAGACTTCTGAGCGACCGATCACGGATCGTGAGCGAACTCTAACGTCTGGTCTCGCAGCCCCCGGCGGTGATCATGAAGATTGACCTCCCCAGGGACGGCGCGGTGCGGAAGCGGAGGCGGCGGCTAGGTCAAGGATCGTGCCGCTCTGATACCATGTTGAAGGGTAAAGGGAGAGAGAGATTGCGGAATATGATGGTTGTATTATTGAGCCTCTCGGACGAGTATATAGGCGTCTGAGAACCAACTTGGAGTCTGAGACAAGTAACCTACTTGAAGTCTGAGACAAATGTCTAGTCATCCTAATAGATAGGTATACTCTAACAATGTTGAATGTTGCACATGTGCTCATGGAGTAACAAGGGAGTGGCTCAGTGAGAGTCCCCAATTTCTTTCGTACAGCCTTTTGGCTGATTGTAACTCTATTACTCCCTTCGACCCATATTAGTTGATCCAAGATCTACCCAAA
This sequence comes from Avena longiglumis, assembly GCA_030063025.1. Classification (NCBI taxonomy): domain Eukaryota; kingdom Viridiplantae; phylum Streptophyta; class Magnoliopsida; order Poales; family Poaceae; genus Avena; species Avena longiglumis. The sequence goes on from CP125978.1 coordinate 462,909,980, forward strand.
TTAGTCAACTAATATCGGTCGGAAGAAGTACCATGTTTTAATAAAGGGTGAGTGAACGCCAAAAAATGACAGCTCGAATTAACATCGAGGACGAAATATTACAGTATATATTCAAGATAAATTATTCCGGACATGATGGAGCAAATTTTACAGGCGCATGTGCAGAGTAAAAAGGAAAACAATCGTGTGACTGACATCTCTCTACATGGAGGACGCTCCGCCGCTGGGCCACGTGACGGCGATGGCGCTCCTGACCTGGTGCGCGCCGTCGGACCACGTGAGGACCCGAACGAGTACTTGGCGTCGACGATCACCGGGTTGCCGGATACCGCGAGCGTGATCTCGTATGGCAGGCTCTGGTGGTCCTCGTCGAACACGAGCTTGCTCGGCGTCACCGAGACGTCCACCCCGGCGGGGCTCTCGATCGTGGCCTCGTACACCGCGCTGGCGTTGCTGCCGACGTTGCGCACCACCCGGTGGTAGGTGACTGAGTCCTTGTACGAGGAGAAGACGGTCGCGAAGTTGGGGTAGTTGAGGTCGCCGGAACGGGCGGGCTTCGCCGAGCAGTCGGCGACGGAGCCGTCTCTGGTGAAGACGGCGATGAGGGACGGCGGGTAGCCGAGCGCGCAGAGGAAGCTGATGTAGTGTGTGGTGTTCGCGTCGTACACGAGGCCTGGGTCCAGCGCGCGGTTCGGGTCGACGTGGCCGGCGCCGCGGACGAACGGCGTGGACGCGTCGCCGGTGGCCAGGTCCTTGATGGTCTCGCCGGAGTTGTCCTCGTTGTACGCCGTGGTCATGAGCGCCGACTTGACCGCCGCGGGGCTCCAGTCAGGTGCGCCTGCCGGAGCAGCGCCGCGAGGCCACTCACGTGCGGGCACGACATGGACGTGCCGGAGATGATGTTGAACTCCACGCGCCGCGGGTCGATCTCAGGTCGGTAGGGGAGGCCTCGCCCGTCCAGGCCGCGAGGATGTTGACGCCGGGCGCGGTGACGTCGGGCTTGAGGATCTCCGGCGCACGGTAGTTGGGGCCACGGCTCGAGAACGACGCGATACGCGGCGCCGAGGGCGGCTGCCCGATTACCGTGCCGCGGAACACGATGGTCGCCGTCGGGGACGGGTTGGTCTGGACGTAGTGCCTGATCTTGTCGCCATACGTCTGCCCCACCATTGTCACCGGGACGAGGTGGGAGTCTGCGATGAGCTCCTCGCCGCTCTCCTCCGTGTTGGCGAGGATCATACCCACGCCGCCGGCCAGCTTGACCGCCGCGCCTTTCTCGACACGGGCGTTGCCTCCCCGCTCGCAGAGCACGACCTTCCCGGCGACCTTCGCCTTGTCGAGCTGGCCCATGTAGCAGAGCCGGGAGCCACAGTCCGCGGCGTAGACGACCGGCAGCTGCGTGGATTCCAGGGGCTCCCCAGCGTATAGAGACACGCCACCATACACACTCCCGTCGCCAAGGACGACGTCGGCGGGGAACTCCCTGTAAACCGTGGACGCGCCGACGGTGAGTATCCACGGCGCGATGTTGGTCGCGGTGTACTCCCCAGGGACGGAGTTCCCGGCAGATGCAGACACAACGATGCCCTTCTTGACGGCCCCAAAGGCGCCGATGGCGATGGAGTCGCGGTAGAAGCTGGGGCCGTAGCCGCCGGACCCGACGAAGAGAGATGACATTCACACCATCAGCGACGGCCTCGTCGAACGCGGCGAGGATGTCGGAGTCGTAGCAGCCGGATTTCCAGCAGATCTTGTAGGCCGCGACGCGCGCGCCGGAGGCCATGCCGACGGCCTGCCCCTTGACGTAGTCGAAGAACCCGGCGGCGGGCACGGGGGATCCCGCGGCGGTGGAGGCGATGTGGGTGCCGTGGCCCTCGGTGTCGAGCGGCGACTTGGACTCCTTGGCCTCGTCTCTCGGGTGGCCCATGCCCTCCTCGTAGCCCTTGTAGAAGAACTTGGCCCCGACGAGCTTGGCGTTGCAGTAGGCGGAGGCGTTGAAGGCCCCCGCGGAGACGCAGCCGCCGGTGAAGGACTTCGGCACCGGGCCGAGCGCGGCTGAGGGGGCGAAGGAGCCGCGGGCGACGGGGTAGATCCCGGTGTCGAGCACGCCGACGACGACGTCCGAGGCCGCGGTGCCGGACGCGCCGGCCGCGGCGGGGAGGAGGCCCGCGGACTGGCTCAGGCGGAGGAACGCCGGGGTGTGGGTGGTGTGGAGGTGCCGCGCCTCGTCTCGGTGGACGGAGAGCACGCCCGGCTGCTCCGCCACGTGCGCCGCCTGCGCGGGGGTGAGCCGCGCCGCGATGCCCGTGGCGGCGTGCGCGTAGGTGTATATCAGGCGAGGTTGCGGCGCGCGCAGGTGTCGCGGGAGCTGGAGGACGCGGCCGAGGAGCGCGCCGGTCCTGCCGCTGCCGACGCGCGCGGCGGACAGGGTGAGGGCTGGGTGGTCAGGCGCGAGGTGCACGATGTACGTGGACTGCGATTGCGCCTCCGCCGCGGCGGAGGAGGCTGCGAGGAGGAAGAGGACGAGGACAGCGGCGAGACGCGGGAGTCCCCGCCCGATCGACATCGCCATGGCGAAGAGGCCGGGCGAAGAGGAGCTCAGTGGAAGCAGCAGATTGGTCAATGCCGGTGGTGATGAGGAGAGAGAAGGTTGGTGGAAAAGAAACCCGGAAATCGGGAAACGGTTTAAAAGGAGGCGGGCCCGCGGCTGATGAGTGGAGTCTGGAGTGGGTGGTCGTGTGGATCCCGGATTCGCTCGCGGCCTCGGATCGGATGGGGGACGGAATCTGGAGGTTGTCTCGTGGCAGACTGGGTTTTCCCTCCTACCGTCGCGTCATCGTTGCACGCTCCTGCTCCGGCCGATACGGATCCTTTTGTACCGACTGTACAGCAGCAGTTGCGTGCGTGTTTTGAGCACGCACGGGTCGACGTACGTAACCAAGGTACCACAGTACGTAGTTCGTGCTTGGCAGCAACAGAGACCCCCCAAAAAAAAACTAGAGATTCCCGGAGCGATTGCGAGAGGCTGCATATCTACTTGGGTGCTTGTGCTAGTCGCTGTTGTCTGGCGCAGATAGTCAAGCCGTGTCTCGGACGAAACGCCGGCGTGTGTCGAGCTCGATCGGACAACAAGCAGCTCACACGCACCTCACGGCAAGAAAATTGCACACACCACCAATATTTGCTCACAACAAGGTTGTCAAAACAGGAGAATTTAAACTCTTTTTTTGCTAGTGACCGCAACTTTTTGTGTAGTAATACGATTGCCAGATAGCCTAAATAGTTTGTTTTTTTAGGATAGTTCATAGGTTCACAAAAAGTATAAACACCCTAAACATATGAAAAATTACATCGACATCCTTGAACCACCTAACGATAATGACCATTACTGTCGCTAGAGCGAGCCGCCGACACACCGTTGTCGCCGCTCCCTTCCTGGAGTCAGCCTGGCGTTGTTGATGAAAGTTTGTAAGTCTTCGTGCACGTGCCATGAAACTCTTGAATTGATCCGAGACCTGTAGCACCAATTCTAGAACATGAGTAGACTGGACGAGATCCACCACTCCAAGAAAGCGGCGACCAGACGAATCTATCCCTGCCCTCCTCAACGCCAGCGGATAGATCATTGTCGACGAGGTATACCATAGCCACCATAACAACGATGTCAGTTGACCAAATTCTATCTTTAGGGACCCTTCAACAGCGCCAAGTGCAGGTCCGAGGTCCCCGCCCCCTCCCGCCGCCGGGATGGCAGGCCGAGGAGGCGGGGACCTGTCGATTTCGATCGTGGACGACGAAAAGAAGGAAGATGGCGGCGGCTAGGGTGGAACCCTAGACCGCCGCCTCTATTTCTTTGTCGGAGGAGACATGCGCTCGTTTTCTCTTCAACCCAAATAGTTGTTTTAGGGCATGTGTTTCTGGCATGTGGACACAGATTTCTATATTGTATATGGAATTATATGATTGAGAAAAAGGATATACCACAATACTATCAAGGTGGCCCTCGCAGCAGATCCGAGGCCATTATTTTGATATGTCGATAAACGACCATGAAATAGTCTACTCCCTCTGTCTCAAAATAGTTGTCTCAGATTTGTCGAAATTTTAATAAATCTAGACAGTATTTAGTATATAGATTCATCCAAATTTTTACAAACTTGTTGCATCTATTTTGAGCATCTATTTTGAGATGGAGGGAATATTGTTTTGTATTATTCATGTTAAGAAATAAAATAAATCTAAAACAAACACATTGGTTTTCAAGGCTTGGCATCGCATAATTATGCGATTTAAATTGAGTCGTAAGAGTATATTGCCATCCTAGTTGTGTAGGTTATTTATATGGCATGGATTAACGTGGTGTATGGAAAAAACACCTTCATATTAGATAGACTTAAAGAATTGAATAGTATGACAACGGCATAATGATAGAAAATTATATAACAAATAATATTTTGTATATGAATAATGTCTATTTTTTCTACGGTTATGCTGCCCTTTTAAAAAAAACTAATGTATAATTATGATATATCTAGATTCACATGTCATATTGTACGAGCCGTAAAATAGTTTTGATTCTGTAGCCTGTACACATCAAACGTTGGTGTTGTGTGTAATTTCTCATCACAGTAGACCTCACGGTACGTACGTGCAGGATTGGGACACCCTGGGTTGTGCACACGTTACAGACCCCAATTTCCATGGGGCGCCACACGTACGCTCGGCCGCCCATACGTCGGTAAGTGGGATGTCGTTTGCGAGAATGATTCACCAATAATCCATAATTAATGCGGTGAACCAAGTGGACACGTGACCGCGTCGAAAGGAGCCCTGTCCACAAATAACTTACGATCTCTCCTGTTCATATATTGGCTTCAATTTTGTTTAGATATGTATGCATCTAGTCTAAATACTTAACTAGATAAATATGAATCTAGATAAAATTGAATCCATTAATATGAATCTAGATAGGGAAACTCCCGACTCCCGGGTCGCCTCACGCGGGGCGGCTCCGGAGGCGACAAACCCTAGAAAAGCCATGCCGTCTCTCTCCTCGGCCATTGCCGTGGTGCCGGCGGTGGCGATCGCGCTGGCCGTCAGCGGTGGGCGAGGCGCTAACGGATCCCCCTTCGCGAGGCGGATCGTCCTGAGGTGGTGAGGTGGTGTGTGGGAGGCGAACCTTGGCGGGAAAAGCGGCCAGCGTGAGGAAAAGGTGGCTCGGCGGCTGCATGGAGGCGGCGGGCCCGTCCGAAGTCTTGGCGCAGCCGCTAAATCCCCGTCTTGGCGGCTTGTCCGTTCTTCCATGGTGGCGGAGTGAAGCGTCTGGTGGTGGAGTGCGGCGATGGAATTCCGTTGGAAGACCTAGATCGGCTATCCAACCTAGTTGCCTCTCGACCCGTTCTCTGGAACCGGCCCGGTGTGGGGATCTTGTGTCGGATCTAATAATGGTGGTGGTCCTTTGGTTTCCTTCACACGATGGCGAAGATCTGCTTGATGTACCTCGTTGATGCAGAGAGGCGGGTTCGGAAGGCTCAGGCGAACTCCATGGGCGTATCATGCACGGAGATTGCTGGATCGGAAGGTATTCGGTCGTGTACCTTGTTTTCTGGCTTTGGTTTCAGAGGCGTTCTGAAGCTCTGCTTGTTCCCAAGTGCCATTCTTAGTGCCATGGTGAAGTCGATCGAAGAATGTCGATGGCGGAATATGAGGGTAGCAATGGTGATTTTTGTTATTGTGGCGGCGGCGATGCGGTTGCGTGATCGGGACTCGTTGCATCGGTATTGCTTGGAAGACAACACATGGGAGTTCAGTCTTATCTTGCGGTGAAAATCCAGTCAGCCTTAGCGGTTGTCTTGGCAATGACCTTGTTGAAGACATTGTTTTGTGAGCAAGGACTTTCTCGGTGAAAACCTATGATCTTTGATCGAACAACGACAGCTGAGCCTTTGTTTCCTTCTTAAAGACGTTGTTATTTGAGTGGGGACTACTGGTGTTGTTCTGATGGTGTCACTGTTGTTGCTTTGATGATTAGTTCTCTGTAGCGGGACTTTTTTTTGTAATTCTTCTTTTTTTTTGGGCTTTGTGCATCCGTAGAGCCGCTAGGGCATGCATTCTTATAGAGGCCGGGTGTAATTGGTATCCTGTGATATTAATATATTCTCTTTTCCAAAAAAAAAGAACTGAAGAGAGTACTTGAATTTGTCTAGATTTTCATGTATCTAGGTGTTTTAATGTATCTAGGTGTTTTAGTGTGTCGATACATGTGAATATAGCCAAATGCAAGTCTGTTTATATATATATATATATATATATATATATATATATATATATATATATATATATAGAGAGAGAGAGAGAGAGAGAGAGAGAGAGAGAGTACCCGTGGCAGTCGAGGTGTGTCGAAGCTCGACAATGAACGTCGACACGACGGGTAGGCCGTGTACATGGACGCGTTCCAGTCGGTCGGGTGGCGGGGAAGGAGATGCGAGAGGGGCGGAGACGTCGATCGGGTGCGGCTGCTAGGATTAACAGGCCGGTGGACGCAAGAGAAGAAGGATCGAAGAAGACGGGGGTGAGCACGCTTGACACCAATGCTGCCGGGCAACCGTCGTTTCAGCTTACGTGGCTCACGGGTCTCCATTATCGGTCCTCATAGAGACAGAAACCGACACAGCAACCAATACATGCCTAGTACTTGTAGTACAATGCAATATACAGTAGTACTCCCATGCGTCTACGCACGGAACAGCATCGGTATTATTGGTCCTTTTTGTGCAAGTCTCGGAATGGACTGAGACCGATCGATCGACACAACAGTGCTGGTGGTAGCAACGCCTATCCAGCGAGTTTCCCCGTGGCGCTGCTTGTGCCTCCATTTCAAATTTATTGCCTTTCTTCTTCGGTAGCATGGCACCGGCTCTCTAGGCAGCGGGATAGCGAGCATTTGCTGGAGGACCTTAGGACCTGACGTGGCAGCACGCCACCCACGTACTCCTTCTCGCCCCCGGTCCGCCGAGCTTGTTTGTATCTGCTCCCTTTTCGTTTTTTTTTTTCCTTTGGACGATGGGAGTTTCCGGTCAGGATGATAATAATCCTTTTTCCGGCGCTCCAAACATGACGACATTGGGTTTGATTTAGACCGCGTGATTAAACATCTCAAGGCAATTAAAAAACACAGGATTTCGGTTTGATGGGTCAGATCCGATGATGAGCCCGCCCGTAGGGATTGCTTTTGCAAGGTGCATCTACTTTTGTGCTAGTGCTAGCTAGTCGCTGTTGTCTGGCGCAGATCGATAGTCAAGGCGTGGCTTGGACGAAACGCCGGCGTCGGTCGAGCTCGATCGGGCAACAAGCACTAGCTCACACCTCACGGTAGACCCATTACGTACGTGGGTACGTACTAGGTGCACGATCGGGACACCTTTGGTTGCGGACACGTTACAGACTAGCTCCAAATTCCATGGGGCGCCACACATACGCTTCTTGGCCGCCCGTACGCCGGGATGTCCATCCTCTCGTTTGCACGAATAATGATTCACCAATAATTAATTATTAATACCGGCCGGTTTTCTTAGGTGAAAAAGCACAAGTGGACACGTCCGTGACCCCGCCGGCAGCTGATAATGAACGTGGACACGATCGAGGGGGAGGCGGTGTACGTGGACGCGTTCCTGTCGGGTGGCTAGCTAGGATTAACCGGCCGGCGGCGCAAGAAGGAGGAGGATGGAAGAAGACTGAGGTGGAGCACGTTGACACCTATGGAACCGTGCAACTGGCCGTGCGTGCGTGGACAACGTCGTTTCAACTTACGAGAGCCTCCATCGCTTCTCATACAGACAGAGACAGAGATTGAGACAGCAAACCAATACATAATACGTACTTCCTCCTTTTCGTAAGGATCGTTAGGGCATCTCTATCGGGCCAAACGACCAAAGGATCCGTTTCTCCGTTTGGGTCGGGTTGCGGTCGATTTAAGCAGAGGGTTCGATCTGTCCGGCCAGCCGCGTCCAGCGGTATGATCTATTTGTTCGACCTAGGCTAGATAATATTTTTTTTAGATTCAAACACAAACACTTCACGCTAAAAACTGGCAAAGTTTGTACTCCCTCCGTACTAAAAAGGATGTCCATTCAACATATAAAAAACATAATTTAACTAATCCTAGCCCTAGCTACCGATCTTCGCGCGTCGGCGCCGCCTCGTCCATCTACGGGTCGAGGTCGATGTACTCAATGGCGTCCGGAAGTTAGGCGGCGAGGCGGGCGAGCGGGCGCGAGCTGGTTGATTACTGCACAGACCTGGCGCACCGTCTTTGGAGGCGCGCCTCCTTCCCCACCCGGCGATCGGGCGTAACCCAGTGGCGTCGGTGGAGGCAGCTGGGCATTCGTCTGCGCCACCATGCGGGTGAGCTGGAGGGCCTCCTTGTAGCCACGCCACTGGGCTTCCTCCTCCTGCGCGCTAGCCGCAATGGCCTGCTCGGTGAAGACGTCCTCGTCGTAGCCCCGCGCTACTACCTCGCGGTACTACAGGGGCAGGTTCGCGACGATTTCATCCACCGCCTCCTGCTTGATGACGATGCCGTCGTCGCCGTCCTCGTCGTTGTCGTCCTCGCTGTCGAGCTTGGCGTCAGAGTGGTTGACGACGCCATCCTCGTCCGAGTCGATGTCGGGGACGGGGTAGACCTCCCCCGGCATCAGGTTGTGGCGGATGGTGGTGGCGCGCCACACCTTGTGCTCTCACTCGAGGAACTCCTTCTAGTACGCCTCGGATTGGTAGGAAACATCCCACCGTTGGGCCGGCGGGAGGCTCTTGATCCGGCGGCGGATCTCCTCTTCCAGTCCTTTGCCGGCCTTAGGCACGGGCGGCACTGGGACGCGGTCTCGGTTGAGGTGCCAGCCGGTGAAGAGGGACATGTCGTTGTGTCTGATGCCCCGGCCCTCTCTCTAGCGGCGCTCGCACTCCGTGATGCGGAAGTACCGCCGCTCGGACTGGATTGGTCGGCCCGGTGAAGATGTCCTTAGTCCGATGGGAAAGAACTCGTCGGACCGATCCCACGACGTCCATATGGTCTCCGTTGAGAGGCCTTTATGTGTGTCTCATTTTTTTTCATTAACTGCATGCGTTTGTAGAATTTATGGATGGATCCTGTTTTTCCGTCTTCCTCCTAAACACCTCACCGAGATAGATCCCGGGCTCTCCCATCGTCGTGGCTCTACTCTCCCCGCCATGTTGCATGCTCCAAGGCCAATACCTCTGTTTCCACCTGGTTCCATGGCGCCACCGCAATAGCCGGCTATCACACTCACTGCTTCCTCCACCAGCGCGTCTGCCAACCCCATTACTAGGCACCGAAGCACTACACAAGGAAGACATGAACAATTTAAATTATTATAGTACTAGGCATGGTTGGGGTTCAAGAGAATTACATTACTACATAGGGAAGAGAATTACCATATTTCTTTTGCAATCTGTGATTTTCTTGAGGGTGCAAACATAGTAAAGAATTGAATTTCTGGCCTACAACTTCTAACAATTCGCTACAGATTCTTCCTTTTTGAGATGGTCATGTCCACTTCATTTTCAAACCTATATCGAAGGGAGTATTTCTCGAGTGATAGAATATTGGGACCTGAAACTCCAAGTGAAAAAATATTGGTCATGTTAACTTCATTGCCAACCCTATATCTAAGAGTGTGGATTTTCACAGTTATATGTGTCTTGTATTGATAGAGATGTATACCGAGAGAAAGTTTACCGCATATGGTAGAGGCCACGGGCCGTTGAGACCTTGGAACTTTGTTAATGTTATTGTTAACATTGATGTTTTTCACCATGAAAATTAAGACAGTTTGACAACACTTTTTACTACCTAGCAATGCTAGTTTTTAGACCCCAAGGCACAGCGAACCATAAAAAATAATATACTAAAATCCCAATGCCTGAATATAAACAATGACAGTTCCAGGGATTGGGGAAATACGAATATGCGGCCGAGGACAGCTCCGCCGCGGAGGACGGTGCGGATCGGTGTGGCACAGAAGGTGAGCGCGGTTGGGGACAACGCCACCGCGTGAGGCGGTCTTGATCGGCGTGGCGCATGAGGTGGCCTTGAGATTGCACAGCGCGCGGTCCGGTAGGCGTGGGAGGTGAACCCGGCCGGGAACAGCGGTGCATAGGTCGGCCTTGGCCGAGGTCAGTGCCTCATGAGCTCAAGCTAGGGTTAGGGTTGGTGGGGTGGGCGATTTTTTTTTAGGATAAGGATGAGTGCGACCTGTTGATACGTCGTAAACGTATCTATAATTATTTATGCTCCATGCTTGTTTTATATCATTTGTCTTATATTTTGTCTACACTTTGAGGTATTTTTATACACTTTCTGGAACTAACCTATTGACAATATGCCACAGTGCCAGTTGCCTGTTTTCTTCTGTTTTGGTTTCAGAAAAGGCAGAAAATCAATATTCTCGGAATTGGACAGGACAAAAGCCAATATTCCTATTTTTCCCAGAGCAACACGGAACCACGAAGCAGAGGTGGACGAGGACACCAAGGTGGCCGCACCCCCTAGGCGCGGTCCAGCCCTGGTGGTGCCCACAGGGGGTGTGGGCCCCTTGGCTGCCTCCTCCCCTTGCCTACTTCGCCTATAAAAGCCTCCCGGGGAGAAAACTTGATGTAGCCCGACCTACGGTCGCTGCCCCATCAAGGTCTCCAACTTATGTCAAGTCATCATGAACTCCAAAGGTGAATCCGTTCCTCTATGCGAGCCCACTTCCTACCCTAATGAATGATATACTACTTCATTCCCGATCCTATGACCATGATAGGTTCACACTGACGAGTACGGATACAAGGGAGGATGGGCCCGCGCCTGGGATGGGTTTGTCCACCACGGACTCCGGTTCTTCCTCTGTTCCGTCTCGTAGTCTTTCTTATGTATTAAAAACATCAAATATATAAAAAGATTGGAGTTTCACGAACCTTCTGTTTTCACCAATTTTACCTATTCAACGATGAACTCTGTAGTTTCCTTTTCTCCTTCCACTACTAGGAAAATGGTCGTCTGTGGCGCACCTAAAAGGCCCATCCGTGGCGCTTTAGTGCGCCACAGCCTGCCTTCTGACTATCTCTCGGCCGTGGCGCGCCTAATGCGCCACGGTTGTGTGAAAGATAGGCGTGGCGCACCTCTAATGCGCCAGAAGTTTGGCGTGGTGCGCTACCTTGGATCTTCGTGGCGCACTACCTGGTGCGCCATTAAACATCCATGGTGCGCTTTAGGTGTAGTGCGCCACGTAAGGTGAACCATGTGCGCCACAGATGTATTTTTTTTTTAATTTCCAAGCCGATTATATGCAATCAGATTATATACAATATTACAGATATACACACAGATACAAGATATACAATTATATATATAAATACTCAATATGAAAAACAAGATTGAAACAAATACATATAGATAAGTCTCATACATGAATACATAGTCCAAGTTACATTGTTTTGATCATGTTACAAAGTAGTAGTTGGTGACATGCGAATACATGTGTCGATCGAACAAGTTAGAGCTCGGAAGCTCGCCTAGACATCTAAACTAGCTAGCTAGACATAAACGCGGGATAAATAACCAAAGAAGATAAGCATGATCACCGCCGCGACGAAGGTGTAGGTCTTCATCCGATTCCTTGTCCTAACTCCCGCTAGATAGCGCGTGTATCTATCTTCCGCCTCCGCCATAGTGTTGTACCCTTTGTAGCTATTGCCTCAAACGGCACTGCACTCGGCAGTCTTCCCAATTATCGTGAACTCGGGAACCCGTCCCTTGTACCACGACCACGTCATCTACAAGTTGACAATAATAACTAACGGTGATTGAAAAAACATGTATAATTAAAGTCATATGAAGATACACTTATAGAAAGTACTCTTAAATCAAAAAGAGCAAACTCAAAAGCATGCCTCATATATAACTAGCTAGGTCGTTGGACACGAATATGCTTATGACGGGACTATTAGCCAAGTAGGATGCACAATTCTGGACTTGTGCATATCACAAGGCTAACAATCCGTCATAGCACATTCACATATATATTGTGCCACGACATTTCAATCATCGAATATTCTCGAAAAAGACAAAAATAACTCGAAAAGAATGCCTCATATATAACTAGCTAGGTCGTTGGACACGGGAATATGCTTATGGCGGAATTGTTAGCCAAGTAGGATGCACAATTCACGGACTTGTGCATATCACAAGGCTAACAATCCCGTCATAGCACATTCACATATATATTGTGCCACGACATTTCAATCATCGGCATATTCTCGAAAAGGACAAAAATAACTCGAAAAGAATGACTAATATATAACTAGCTAGGTCGTTGGACACAGGAATATACTTATGGCGGGACATTAGCCAAGTAGGATGCAATTCACGGACTTGTGCATATCACAAGGCTAACAATCCCGTCATAAACATCACATATATATTGTGCCCACGACATTTCAATCACCGGCATATTCTCGAAAAGACAAAATAACTCGAAAAGAATGCCTCATATATAACTAGCTAGGTCGTTGGACACAATATGCTTATGACGGGAATTAGCCAAGTAGGATGCACAATTCTGGACTTGTGCATATCACAAGGCTAACAATCCGTCATAGCACATTCACATATATATTGTGCCACGACATTTCAATCATCGGCATATTCTCGAAAAGACAAAATAACTCACACTTGTCGTCAGAGAACCAAAGAGTAAGCAAAAAACCAAAGAGTAAGCAAAAAACCAAGCATTGATTGATATATAATAATAATAAGCAAAATAAGTAAGCGGTGATTCATAAACCTAATAAGATAAGTACACTTGTCGTCCACACACACACAAAGGTCATCTATAGTTTGCAACTACAACTAGGCCAACATCAAGCCTTACGGCTTGGCTTAGAAACGGGAGGGCGCCTACCTCGTCATGAACTTCCTATAGTCACTGCATCTCTAGGCGATCTTCTATGTCACGGTTATTCGGGATATTTCCTCGTAGAAGATCCCCGAAGTCATGACATCACGAAAGATGATTGCCCCAAGCTGCTGGATGCGATACATCTCTTGTCTAATATCCGAATCATTGATCTTGGCCTTTGCTTGCCCTTTGTTTGAGATGATCAGCGTAGAATTCTGCTGGTCAAGTAGGAACGCCCTCATGTGATGGAGTGCGTAGTAGGCTTCCTTCTCTTCTTGTTTTCGGCGCTTCGCAGGGAACTGTTACGTGGTTGAAGGCGTGCTGCCGAACTTGACCTTCTTACGCGCAAGCTGGTGCCTTCCGTCGAGGCAAAGCCGGAGAGCATCATCGAACTTCCTTGATCTTGTCGTAGTTTTTCTTCTTTTCTAGACTCCCAGTCGAAATACGTGGCGTGGGAATGCTTGGCGATAAGGAGATGAGCGTCAGTGTTCATCTCTGCAAAAATTCAAATGGAATGTGTTGAAAAATAATGATGATGATCTAATAAAGCCAATCGGCGGTGGCGGTGAATAACGACTTACTCGGGAAAGTAAGGCACGCGAGCGTATTCCTTTGTCTTGTTCGCCACGAGGATTCTTTTTAGGTGCGAGGCCACGATACGTCGTTCGTGGGAACCAAGCAGCCGTCACGCATGTAGTAGGGGTCCACTATAGCGATGCCGGTGTGTTCTCTCTAATGATCTGCGTGGCGGTGAGAGAAAGAGGCGGACCATGGTATAGTGCAGCGGGTATAGGTGGAACATATTGAAGATGTCCTCGAACCGCGGGAAGAACAGATCCGTGAGGCGGTGTCGAAGCCCAAGCCTGGTGGCACCTTAACCACGAATCTGGGTGCGAGGATCTTTCTCCGATAGAAGGCGTCTCTCTATCGTCAAGCCGTCATGCACTCTGCGATTCAGCTGGCGAGCTTCGCAAATTCTTAGGTAGAATGGGCTCACCCGCACATGAATCCTCCACATAATACCCTCGGGTCTTGGTGGCCCGTCCGAAACCTGATCGGATTCGATTGTTGGCGCCACGGGTGGCTCGAGCTGCTAGATTTTCTTTTCCGCCCTTTTTCCTTTTGGAGGCGCGAGCACATAATCGAGCACCGGCCGCCCTATGTAGTGTGTCGGGGCTTAGAATAAAGGGCGGTTGGTTGTATCGGTGGCTCAGTAAAGCGCAAGCTGGGCGTCTCGAGAACCAAGCAGGCGCTTGGTGATAGTGGCTTTCTCTGGGGCCACCAGCTAGGTCTTCTTCGTTTAAACGAGTCTTGAAGAAGTGATCATTCCGATCTTGAAGTCCTCGGCGGATCTGCGCCATGTTCATATCATCAACATGATCATCCAACCCACCACGTGGAGGTGACGGCGAGGGCGGTAAGGGCCTTGCCACCGCTTGTCGGCAACACGGCGAAGGTCTTTGTTCTGTGGCGTGATGGCCCCGTCCCCAAAGCGGATCATGCTCTTTGGCCATAGCAAGAACAAGCGAAGCAACTTCCGAGGACGGGACTCTTCTTCATCCGCTCACAGGGGTTGAATGGGAGGTTCAGTCGTCGCAGCCCTTAGCACCCGACTAATTTTAAGCCTGTGCACGCTTCTCGGCATCGGTTTTGAGTGGAGCGTCTTGCGCAAGGGTTGAGCGATGGTACCCTTGGCAACATCCTCACCGTTGTTCACGTAGCATAAGAGAGTGCAAGGAACATCCGTCTGCAGAAAACATGTACGGCGTCGTCAGAGCGAGATGCCACAAGAGTAATATATAGATGTCATGAAAGGCGGTAATTAAAGCAATTTGTTTACCGTGATGGCGTCGAGATCGGCTAATGTCGACGCACCGCATCTGGCAGGCGTGCAAGAGGCGGAAGGGCTGCTTGATGGCGGTCTTGGCGCCGGTGTATTCTCCCTACGGGTGCTTGGAGCTCCGGTGCCGCGCGGCGATGGCGGGCGCACCAACATGTACTCGGCGCCCGGTGATGGCAGGAAGTCACCAACACTTGCGGCGCCGCGGTGCTAGCGGCGGAGTCACGAACACGTAGTTCGCTGATTCGTCGGCCGCGTTGTTCGGTGGCTCGACCATGCTTGGAATCGGCACGGCCCTACTCGACCACCCGCACTCTAGTTCTCTATTGACTCCACCAAGGTAGGCGGGAAGGGCGTAAGGGTGATTGCCGGTTGTCTTGGACGATCTGCGGGATCCGCCACTTGTGCCTTAAGTTCTTGAACCTCTGTTTTCCTCCTCGCTCCTTCCGGCGCCACATGCGTCCTCGGCGGTGGACCAAAATGATCCACCCAATTCTTACCCGAGGCGGCCAGACGGACCGGTAGCAACTTCTTCAGAATCGCTCTATTTTCTTGGCGGTTCGCCATACTGTTAAAGGGTTATCCCACGGGTGGCGCCGTCGACCCCTAGGATGAGGAACCACAGGATCCATGACTATCAACAATTTCCTCCTCCTGCGGAAGAAGTAACGATGAATCATTTAGATCATCGATTATATTGCAATCGTGTTGATCCATGATAATTAGATTATACTTACCACAATTTCCTCGAATTCCTTCACCGCAGGATCCGCGGTGAGTTGTTTGTTTGGGTCCACATAGCAGGCCTCGATGAAGTTCGAACCTTCCGGGTTCGAATTTAGCAAAGGGTTTTCTATCCCTTGGATCTATACTCTTCGTCCTCCTTATTCCATTTGGCCTCCATGATTACATATCCACGGATCCGAGATGGTGATGACCTATATTCATCGCTGCGGCGCCTTTCCCGATTACTATTGGCGGGGCTCTTTCGGTTACACCTCTCCTTGAACTCCGGGCGATCTTGGTGATGCGGGTCAATCTTCCGGATCTCCTCGAGACTTTTGCCTTCTTTATAGATCTTCTTCTTTATCCGGGTTCTCCAAATGGCGAGCGGTGCTCATCTTTGTGAGGGCGGATTTGTTTACGTTCCCATGATAATTTGTGTTACGATACTTAGCGGGGAACTTGTATCTTGCGTCGACTTCTCGAAGAGGTGTGCGCAAGTGGCCATTATCTTTATGCGGAGATTCTCGGTGTTGATCGAGATGGTTGTCGGGTGATCGCCGCCACTTGCCCACGTGCCCCTTTGGCGACAAGGCGGGCTCCAAAGGAACCCTGATGGGCTCACTTCGTAATTTCCTCCACGACCGTGCCGACCGTGTTGGGCGCCGGTCCTTCGGCTTCTTCTTCTTAGGAGGTTGCTACCACTCCCGTGCCCTCGCCATCGGTGGTTTCATCGTCGCCGTTCCTTGACTTCTTCCTCCACGTCTTCCATCTCATCATCCTCGCTCTCCGAAGGATGGTATTCTTCATCGTCTTCTAGGCGCTGGGCGCCTCCCGAATGTCAATTGTTTATTGAGTGCGAGTTCTCCTTCAGCGATGCGCTTAGAACATCCAACCTCGTCGTTGTCACACATCTTTGCACTAATAAAAACAAATAATTGGTTAAATGCGGAAAAATCGGCATGACCTTTGCTAATTTTCTTAAACTAGAGTGCCGATTTACGCGAAGAAGTTAATCAACATTTCGGCAAAAATCAGGACTCATTTCATACAAAAACCTGCATACGGGACATAATAAAGTGCTTCATACAAGCACAAGAATAATTTCAAGTGCTACAACAATAACAACAATCCTTGCTGTCATTTGCTTGCAATAAGAAAATGAGAATACACCATACACCATAACAAGCACAAGTTTAGCAAGAAAATAGCGGCAACATAATTTTTAGTTACGTGAACAAATGACGACAAATAATAGCAAATGACAAGTATACAGTTCAATTCAGTTCACCTTGGCAAGCACAAGCTCGACATCTAACTTGACAACTTCTCACAGTGCAATGCAGACTTGTTTTAATTTGACAACTTCAAGGTGCAATGCAGGCATCTAACTTGACATCAACTACATCTAACTTGACAGCAACTACAGGTGCAATGCAGACATCTAACTTGACAGCAAATACAGGTGCAATGCAGACATCTAACTTGACAAAGAACTACATCTAACTTGACAAACACGGTCCACAGGTTACAAAGGCTCTCCATCGATCCGATCAACACTTACACATCCACCGGATGCATTCAACACTTACATAGTCCACAAGTTTTCCTAATCTGATCAACCAATGGCTCGGCTCTCTGTCTATTATTACCGGACTTGATAAAATATGACCATCTTACCTATATTCATCTCTTGGACTTGCAAGAAGTTCTTGGACTTGATGCATGAGTGATGTTTTATTTCATGCTTGGGTTAAAGAATATATGACCATCTAGTGCTATATTAATCTCACATATCATTACCACTATGATAAGGACATCAATGCCATATTAATCTAGTGCTATATTAATCTCTCACATATCTAGTGCTATATTAATCTAGTGCTTGGGTTAAAAAATTCATGACTATTATCACCATGATAAGGACATTGGCCATCTCGCACATATCTAGTCCTATATTAATCTCTTCTTGCATTGCATGAGAAGAGTGAGAAGTGATGCAGTGGCGAGGTGAGCACAGCATAGGTTGCACTGCATAGGTTGTACCGTAAGCGAGATGAGCACTAGAATTGATGGGAGCGATGAAGAGGAAGGGACAAAAATAGAAGCTACAGGAAAACCATCTAGTGACATGATTGACCGATTTATTAACGTAACATGGAGAGGTTAGAAAAGTATCCATTTATTGCTTAAAACTCTGCCTTTGGTTTAACTAGCCCATTTCAAGCCAAAACTGTTTATACTACAAACATTAAAGTCGAATTGATCACTATGAGAAAAATATCGAATTGATCGAAATGGTAAACCATTTCAGATTAACGACTTGCATCATTTCAGCACTAAATCTCGCTAAATCAACCTAAATCAAGCTACTGCTACTACCTAAACCTAAACCTAAACCTAAATCTAATCCTAAATCAACCTAAACCTCACTGTCAACCTAATCCTAAATCAACCTAAACCTCACTGTCAACCTAAACCTAAATCTAATTCTAAATCAATGCCCGCGGGTGAGATGGAGAGAGGGGGGAGATGGAGAGAGGGGAGAAGACTCACCTCTCTGAGACGATGACGAGGACGAGCCTGCGGGTGAGGTGGCTGGCCAGTGACGAAGCTAGAAAAAATTGTTGATGGGGTCAACTCTATAAACTCTCAATTACATTGGGGTCATCTTCTATAAATAAATATCAATTAGTACAAAATAGTAAAGGATTTGCTAGTTTTTACTGGGGTCAGCTGACCCCAATGCCCATAAGGCAGCTCCGTGGTCATGGCGAGGCGGGGCTGTAGGCAGTCGAGGCCGTTGGCGAGGCGAGCACGCGGGCGGCGCTCCTCCTCCACCTCCTCCTGGCTGGCGACGCTCCACCTCCACCTCCTCCACGCTGGTGCGGCGCTCCTCCTGGCAGCACGTGGGCGGCTCCTCGTCTGCCGGGCTGGCTGGCGACGCTCCTCCTCCACCTCCTCTGGCGGGCGCGTTGATGCAGATGGGATGCGCGCGGCGTCGATGGGGATGAGAGAGGCTCGGGCTGAGATGGAGCGATGGGGATGAGAGGCGGCTCGATCGAGTGGATAAAGCCTAGGCATAGCTCACTTGGGCATAGTGCGCTACGGATATCATGGCGCACTCGCTAATCTTACGCCTATCGGCTTCTAACCTTGGATAAGAGAACTACGGACACACTAGCTAACAACTATACTAGCCTATCCACGGTTACGCCCACTACTCTATTCTAAACTTGAGAGCACCAGGTTCGAATCCAGTGCCCAATTTTTGTTTTGATTTTAAAACACTTTTAAAATATTCCAAAAATGCCCAAAAGTTGTGATATATGCCATAGAAGTTTTATTTTGATTTTAAAATACTTTTAAATATTCCAAAATGCCCAAAAGTAATAATATTCCAAAAATGCCCAAAATATGATTTAAAGTATAACTAAATTTCATAATACTTTGTTCATGAATATTACAATCTTTTTTGACCACACGTTTACAATATTTTTTGAGCTAGCGTTTACAATCTTTTTTCCTTCTTTGTCGCGGTTGAATAATTTAGCCCGGCACTTTAATGTTTCTTCTTTCGAGCGGGCTACCTTTTTGGGTAGGGTTGTCCTTTTTCTTCTTGTGATGTATGTTGCTTTGCATCGTAGTCGTCATCTTCAATCTTTGGATCGCCGTCTTGGTGAAGTCTTGCTCGTTGGCGACTCCATCCATTCCGATGATGTTTCTTTTCCTCTCCTCACGACAACACGGCTAGGCTTTGTCGGTCGGTAATGAAAAAACATTGATCCACTTTGGTAGCGGTACCCACGGTTCATTTTTCGCGGCCACGTTTGCCGTGGCCTTGGATTTGGCTGCCGGGTATAACCATGGTTGTGAAATACCGGTCTTCTCTTCGACGCTCTTTGCCCATCGACACGGAACATCGGCACCTTTTCTCCACATTAGTCGAGCTCCCGGATCTCCTCGATTCTTCCGTAGAATCTTTCCTTCACGTTGTCATCGGTGTAGAATTCCGCGTTACGCTGAGTTCGATAATCACACTTGTTGTCCTTTTCCTCCGTGTAGAATGTGTAGCCACTGATATCATCGCTGATAGGTCACCAGGTTTTGCATCGGTCCTGCGACAAGGTGAATATGATCTTTCCGTGTCGGAAGAATGCGAAAGGGATTATCAAGGCGTCTGCCTAAACCAACGCGTGAAATCTGAGTTGTGCTCTTTGATTATTTCTCCCTGCGTCCTCTGTATGCCCGTCCGTACTTCTTCTCGATTAACCTTTTGTGTACGTACCCAAGGATCGACCAGTTCTAAATGTTGTGCCGACGAGGTTTGCTCGATCAAAATCAAGCGTCGAAAATCGAATGCATGCGATATCACCACGATCTCCTCTGTAGCCTTCCGAGCTGATTCAAGCCAATCGACTTCCTAGATATGACGTCGAAAAAACTTGCATAGGCCAAATAACGTTTCACTGGACGTGCTCGTCCATTATCCCTCTTAGTGCGACCGGAGTACCGTCATTAGCACCGCATCGTGAGACTTCATGCCATCGAACCTCTGCCGCCTCGTCTAGGTATCGCTTATCTTGCCCGTGGCCGTAAGGAAATTTGACTCTAGAAGGCACTTGAAAACTGTTTGATCTCATCCACGGCTTAGAGTGAAGCAAGAAGGAGGCGTAATATTCATTCTTCTTGAACTTTTTACCCTTCCGACGACCTTGTGTCGTCTCCGACTCATGATCATCGTCGCCATCTTCACGATCATCGAGGAGTAGTCGTCCTCCGTGAAGCTCCTTCCGGATACCCAAGCATATCAGGTCGTGCCTTGCTTTCGGACCATCTTTCGTCCTATCGGCATGTTGATTATGGTGGCGACGGACTCGCACACGTTTTTCGTGATATGCATGATGTCGAGGCTATGAGGCGTGCGGAGAAACTTCCAAGATGGCAACTCCCGTAAAGCAGACCTTGTTTTCCATACCTTCATCGGCTTGTCTTGTTGCGCCTCTTTCGCTTCTTTCGGTGAGGACAATCTTTCCGGTTTTGACAACTCTTCCACTTCTTCGCTGCTCCTGCAGGATTCCTCGGGTCTCGATTTGCCATCGAACAGGTCTCCACGTTTTCTCCATGGATCATTCTTGCCGAGCCACCTCCGGTGCGCCATGAACACGGTTTTCGATGACCACGGATCTTTCTCTAGTTGGAGATAGCTTGTGTTATCCATGCACCTAACGCATCGTAGAATCCTTGGATAACCTGCCCGAGATATACCCGCAACTGGATAGTCTTGCACCGTAGTGACCAGCGGCTCTCATAGTGAAATAATCTTGTGCGGCGTCGTAAGTATTGGCTCCAGATTCCCATAACGTGGCTAGCTCCTCTTTCAACAGCCCGAGATACAGATTGATGTCGGTGCAGGTTGTTTCGCCCTTGAATTAGCATACTCATTTGTATGTACTTCTTCTTCATGCACAACCATGGAGGAGGTTGTACATCCATACAAACACAGGCCAAGTGTTGTGCGTGCTTCTCGGCTACCGAGCGGATTGAGTCCATCGGTGCTCGCACCAAGCCTGATGTTCCTCGAATCTCCACCGATGCAGAATTCGAGGTCAATGCTTTCAGCCGGGCTAGCATCGAAGGGTGCGTCGGCTCATCCTTTTCGGGTCATCATCATCTCCGGCTTCTTCCTTTCCGCATGCCATCGCATGAGCTTCCTTAGGGTCCATGAAATAGCGCTGCAGACGAAGGGTGATAGAAAAGTACCATACCACTTTTAGGTGCTTTCTTCCCTTTCTTGTATCGACTCACGCCGCACACGGACATGTGGTTTTCTCCGGCGTCCTCGCCCGATAAATGATGCAATCTTTGATGCATACGTGATATCTAACGTGCGGTAGATCGAGAGGACAGACGATTTTCTTGGCATCCTCGATACTAGTTGGACATGTGTTCCCCTCCGGGAGGCGATCGTGCCAGAATGCCATCATATCGTCGAAGCTTGCGTCGCTCAATTTGTGCTTTGCCTTCATCTCCATAGCCTTGAGCGTTACATTCAACCGGGTATCATCGGCTGCATCCTTCATACAATGGAGTAACGCGTCTTTCTCAAGTTGCAAGCTTGGCTTTCTCTCTAGCGGCAGCCTGGCGTTACTAAATGCGCTTGAGAAGCAGCTCTTGCACATAAGGGTCCCACACCCACTGACGTTGTTCCATCGTAAATGCGCTCCTCGGCATCTAGATCATCATCATCCCGATGCCTTCCGCACCTTCACCATCTCCGAGCCTCTTCATCATCTCGCCCGTTCTGCCGTGATGATGATCATCGTCATGTTGGCCACCTTCTTCACCGTCTCCATCATCTACGCCGCCGCTTATCCAACGAGTGTATCCATCCATGAAACCATGGCGGAGCGGTCGCTGCGATTCCGGAATCTGGGTCGATCACCGATTGAGTTTGCATCTTACGCACGAACATCTTATATCTGTCTTGTTATTTCGTATCATGTCGTCGCACATTTCAAAAATCTAGCCACAATGCCTTAGCTCATTATGCGGACCATTTTGCACTGCACGATGTACGGTACAATTTTGAAGTCTATTAGAACCACATAATGAATGCATGCATGCAATGGTCGATAGAAAATTTCGGCATGACCTATCCTAAAATTAGGACCTTTGCGAAATGCCAAAGTCTTGCCAAAATGGAAATGAATCAACATTTTGGCAAAACAAATGACAACTTGTTCAAATACAAACACAAGAGAGAGAGACCGATCCATACACACATGAACATATCATTATCCTCTCCATACACACATGCATGAGCATCATCGATACTCTCCATATACACACACATATGACCATCGATCCTCTCCACACATACACACATCATGAGCATCGATCATCTACATACATATGAGCACATGCATCATCCATATACACATGAACACATCCTTACATGGACAACTTACCGAGATGAGAGACCGATCGCGAGAAAGATGGAAAGGAGAGGTCGTGCGTCGGCAGGAGACGGATAGATGAGAGACCGAGACCTCCTCGATTACTTATTTAACATCCAAATCAAGGTTTACATGCTAAAAATGGTGAATGTATGGAGAAATTGAGGAGGGAAGGAGAAGATCCCGACTAGATCTAAGGAGGAAGAAGAAGGGAAAGTGAAGTGTGGGTGGTGGATGTGGGCACACATGTGCACATAAAGTGCTGTCCTAAAAGAATCGACACATCCGTGGCGCACGCCCAGTGCGCCACGGGGAGTACAAACTGTGGCGCACTAGGCCGAGTGCGCCACGGATGCTCCTAGTCCATGTGGAGCACTAGGCGGAGTCGCCACAGTTTGTGGCCGTTTCGGGCGAGGGGGCATGCGCTTAGGCGTGGCGCACCCGGCACACGTCGCCACAGATGACCCTAACAACCGTGGCGCACATGACTATAGTGCGCTTCGGATGTTTGGCGTGTAGCCAGCGGGGCCTGCCACACACATCTGTGGCGCACTATAGTCATGTGCGCCACGGTTGTTCTAGTTATTAGTAGGGCACTGCCCACAGGTGAGCCACGCCTGTTTTAGCCGTGGGGCACTTCAACCATGTGAGCCACGGATGTGCTGATTACCTATAGCCGTTTTCCTAGTAGTGTTCTCCTAAAAACTTACTTCTTACAAAACCCTT
The DNA here is from genome assembly GCA_030063025.1 of Avena longiglumis. Taxonomy (NCBI): domain Eukaryota; kingdom Viridiplantae; phylum Streptophyta; class Magnoliopsida; order Poales; family Poaceae; genus Avena; species Avena longiglumis. The sequence continues at coordinate 462,933,187 of CP125978.1, forward strand.
GCACAAACTCAAAGACAACATTAGTGTAAGCAAAAACTATAACCTTTAGGTACACACTTCAACTGAAAACCCCATCAACACAAAATCTTCTTTAAGAGGCAAAATGCAAATGATGGCAGGAATCTGTCAAAACTGACCAGCAGGCAAAGATTGATTTTTTTGAAAACCTTCTGTTGCTAAAATAAAAAAGTGCAAAACTAATAAAAGTTGGGTAACAACCTGGAGAACAAGCTCAGAAAAATACAGCTCCATCTGACGTACTGAGCTCCCTTACGAATTTTTACAATACATCACAAAAATCTGTCCCAGGACAGCCACTTTTCACAACTCCTCTACTTCACAAAAGTAGTTGAACTTGACACAAAAACCAAAACAAAAAGGATAAGGAGCGGTTATTACCGAGGTAATAACTTCCAAGACTCAACAAAACTCTTGGGTTATCTCCCAACAAGTACTTTTATTTAATGCCTTTAAGTTAGGCTTGAAACTTTCAAAGATGCTCACAAAGGGGATATATATTTGAAGTGAAAGAGTGCATCAAGAAGCAAATAACCAACACATTTGAGTCTAACCCACTTCCTATGCATGGGAGTATCATGAGAAAACTAATTGTTGAAACAAAAAGCCACTAGCATAGGGAGACCAAAAAATGCAATTTTAAAGATTTCAACATAAAACGGGGAAACTTAACATCATTGAGATGCATAAACCATGTTTCCCTCTCTCAAAATAACCTTCAGTAGCACTTTGAATAAAGTTGACAATATAACTTTCACTGGCAACAACTTTATCATCAGAATAAGAATACTTACAGTCATCAAAAAGAGGTCCAACGTCATAGACTGGATCAATAGAAGCAAGTTGTTCCATCCTGAAATCTTTATTAGGCAAGCTATTTTCACAAGGAGCTTTAGGAAATTTGGAAAAGTTAAACTCATAAGAATCTCCATCAAACTTAGTTAAAACTTTTTCCTTCTTACAATCAATAATAGCTTCATAAGTGTTCAAGAAAGGTCTACCAAAAGTGATAGGACACGTTTTGCTAGCTGCTGAATTAAGCACTAGAAAATCAGCGGGATACTTAATCTTACCGCAGAGAACCTCCACATCTCTTACAATGCCAATGGGGAAAATGGTTTCCTTATTAGCAAGGTGAATAACAACATCAATGTACTCAAGCTCACAAGGACCAATCTCATGCATAATTTCCCTGTAAAGCTCATAAGGAATAGCACTAGAACTAGCACCAATATCACTCAAACCATAATAGCAATGATCACTAATTTTAACAGAAAGCACAGGAACACTAGCTTTTCTAGCTTTACTAGGATGAGAGATAATATTATAAGCGTCTTCACAGAAGACAATGTGCTCATCCTCTATATTTCTAGTGACAGAGTCTTTCACAATAGCTACCACATGTTCATTATTAATTTTCTCACTAGGCTCCACATTTTTATTGTACCTTTGTTATTTGCACTAATAATCATAGAATACTCCTTTACCTTAGCTGGGAAAGGTAATTTCTCAACATGAGGTTCAAGCACAATATGATTTGTAGTATAAACTTGAGTACTTCTAACTGGAACATGACTAACAACATCTTTATAAGGAGCATGGTACTTATTCCACTTCTTTTTGGGAATTTCTATGTAAGAGGCAAAGGCCTTAAAATAGTTGGCAATACTTTGGGAATCAAGAACAAACTCGTTGCTAATATCACGGAAGTCATCAGTTCCCATAAAAGATTTAATGCATTCATAATCATAGTTTATACCTGATTTTCTTCCTTTGTCATTCTCCCAAGCTTCAGTGTTATCTTGAATACGGTCTAGGAGATCCCATTTATATTCTTCCTTCATGAGTGTGAATGATCCAGCACAAGAAGCATCTAGTAAATCTTTATCATGAAGAGAAAGCCTAGCATAAACGTTATTGAGAATAATATTGTTAGGGAGTTCATGAATAGGACATTTAAGCATTAACAACTTCAATCTCCCCCAAGCTTGAGTTGTACTCTCTCCATCAAGAGGCCAAAAGTTATATATAAGATTTCTATCCTTATGAATTTCACTGGGAGGATAAAATTTAGAGTAAAAGAGAGATGCCATCTCCTCCCATTCCATGGATTGTCCATTTTTTTTTTACTTATACCATTCTTTAGCTCTCCCTTTCAAGGATATGGAGAGTAACTTATTCTTCACCTGTTCAGTTGTGATACCTGCACACTTAAACAACCCGCATAATTCATGGATAAACAGCAAATGATCACCAGGATGGACAGTTCTATCCCCTAAATAATAATTATCCATAACACGATCAACAATACTTGTAGGTATCTTAAAAGGATCTATCTCAACAGGTGGTGGTTCATCTACTACCCTAGCAGTGGTAGTAGTTTTCCTAAACAGAAAACCAAGTGGGTTATCCATACTGGAAACAAAGCAACAAGCAGTAACAAAAGCAATACTCATAGTAGAAATTTCCTTTACCAGTCCCACTCTTCAATAGCGCTTCACTCCCGGGCAACGACGCCAGAAAATAGTCTTGATGACCCACAAGTATAGGGGTTGTATCGCAGTACTTTCGATAAATAAGAGTATCGATCCCAATGAGGAGCAGAAGGTGCTGCACAGTGGTGTGGAGTAGGAAATCCCTATGACTACTTATCAAACGAACTTTTAGTGGTTTTCTGATAAGGCAACAAAACAAAGAGCAAGTAACAAAGGTAACGAACAAACAGAGCAAGTGGCCCAATCCTTTCTTAGCAAAGGACAAGCCGGTGGAAATACTTATAAGGACCAAACGTTCTCGAGGACATATGAGAATTCTGTCAAGTGCTTTCGCTTCAAATAGCTGAGTACTCTTCTCTGATGTTGTAAGTGTTGTGTGGGTGAACCTGTGCTAACATACCGACCTTACTTGGACTAATACATCTTGTGATTAAACCCCCTGCAAACATCAGTAACTATAGGAAAGTAATTAAGATATAAATATAACCACTGCCTTAAACTCTGAGATCCTACACTCCCTTGTGCAAAGGTGTCCTAATGGGGGTTAAGGTTTCTGTCACTTCGGCAACCCCACAATTAGTAGCCAAATATACAATGCATCCCCCTATGCCCATAAATGGTGAAGTTTCATGTAGTCGACGTTCACATGACACCACTAGAAGAATATCACCACAACTTAAATACTAAACCATTGAATAATAACTCAACACGGATTCACTACTAACAACATGACTTCTCCCATGTCCTCAAGAACACAATGATCTACTCACAAGACATCATATGGATCAAGATCAAAGATGATATGGTAATGGATAACAATCTAAACATAAACAATAATCTAATGGTTCCACTCACAAGCGTCAACTACAATAGTAATCAACACCGGGAAAGTTTCCCCTAAGAACTAAAGCAATATCCAACACAATTGTTATAGCGGGACAAAGTGGTGATGATGGGGCCAGTGGAGATGATGCTGTGGATGATGATGATGATCCCGATGAAGCATAGCTTGATGATGGTGTTGATGGCGACAGTCTCCTCTCTACGGGAAGGAATTCCCCCGGCAGAAATCTGTCTGCCAGAGAGATCTTTCTCTCTTGGTGTTTTCCAGGCGGCGGAAATCTATTTGTGGTCACTCTCCCGGCCTTAGGGTTTCGTAGGGAAGATATAGGCGAAGGGGTAGAGTTGGGAGCCGGGCAGGTGGGCCACACTTTCCCTAGGCGCGGCCCAAGGGGTACCCGCGCCTAGGGGGTGTGGGCCCCCTGCGGCCCCTCTTCGCTCCTCCTTCTGGCTTCCTTAATCTTCTGGAAAAATAATATTTTCCCATATTTTTCTGGTATTTTTCTGATCTTCACGAAATTGCACCGAAACGCCTTCTTTTCCATCACAATCCACACTCCAGCAGTTCATCCTCCAAGAATCATCCAACATGCATAAACAGATGAAAAGCCATAAGTAATACCTCATAACAAGACATATATCCATGAATAGAGGTAAATTATGATATAGAAAGATGATGCAAATTGGGCGTATCATCAACAACAAGTCAAAACTCTTTTCGGGCACCATTATCACTTGTATTTCACTATCTCTTTGCCAAACTAGTGCACCTATACACCTGAAAAGTGTATTGGGTGTGTTGGGGAGACAAGAGACTTCTTGTATCTTGATTGCAGGGTTGCTTGAGAGGGATACCTTTGACCACTTCCTCCCCGAGTTCGATAAACCTTGGCTAATCCACTTAAGGAAAACTTGTTGCTGCTCTACAAACCTCTGCACTTGGAGACCCAATAATTGTCTACAATAATAGAAGTGCGTAGACATCACCTGTGTGGGCCGAAGGGAAAGAACAAGAATGATTCTTAACTACATCAACCTTTGCCTTATCAATTTTTTGGCAAATCAAACGTGTCGCATATTCCCCAACATTCTATTTTAGTAACATTCATATTGATTAGTAAACCAACAAAATAACACACCAAAAAAGCAGAAATAGTAATTTCTATATATGGGGAGATATCAGTACACATGTACTTGTGCACAAGTCGTGCCATTGCACTGTCCAAAATGAAGAAGCCACCAAAAGAACACTATAGATTAATCGATCTACTACACGATTAATTAGTACCAAGAACTAATACTAACAACATAATTAACTCTAACTGTAATTACATCTATTGGCAAGCTTGTCCAACCTGCACCATGCTATCCAATCACTAGTGGAAATGGGGCCTTTGGTTGAGCCTGGAAATGGGCTTTAACACCGGTTCTTATACGAACCGGTGTTAAAGGTGGGGCCTGTACCAGCGTGGCCCGTGCAACAAAAAGGAGCCCCCCTTTAACACCGGTTCGTGGCACAAACCGGTGTTAAAGGCTACCGATGGTTCATGGCCCCTTTAACACCGGTTCGTGGCTTGAACCGGTGTTAAAGAGAAACTATATAAGACACACCGCAGCCACACCCCACTCTTCCATTTTTTCACTATCTCATTTGGAGCCTAGCAAGAGGTGTGAAGTGTGCTAGTTTGTGTTTTTTTGTATGCACAAGAGGTGTTCGGTGAAATGCCCGAGAGCTCAAAATAAGTTTTCTCGTTGCTCTTTCCTTCTCGGTCGAGGTCGGCAACTATCCTTTCATGTGTCATTGATGTACTATATATATAAATGGTCATCTCCCTATTATTTTTTGATATATACTATATATTAATGCAGATGAACCGGCAATGGATGTACGGTGACCGCCGCACTTCCGAGTACATTACGGGCCTCCAAAATTTCATCGTTGTGGCTAATGCAAACCGTGGTCACAATGGTTTTATGTGTTGTCCGTGTGTTCACTGTCAGAACAAGAAAGACTACTCAAATACCAGAACCATTCACGCCCACCTGCTTCGATCCGGTTTCATGCCCAACTATAATTGCTGGACCAAGAACGGAGAAAAAGGGGTTGTGATGGAAGACAACGAAGAAGAAGAGGATGATGGCAACTATCATAATATGTATCTTGAATATGATGATACTGCAACGGGGGTAGATAATGAAGATCAAGAAGCGTGATGGGCCCGATGACGATCTTGGTCGGGCCATTCTTGCAAAGGAAGAATGAAACCGAAAAGGAGAAGGAGAAGTGGAGCAGATGTTAAAGGATCACAAAACATTGCTGTACCCAACTTGCGAAGATGGCCACAAAAAGCTAGGTACCACTTGGATTTGCTGCAATGGAAGGCGGAAGCGGTGTGGATAAGCGCATTTTCAAAGTTGTTGGTAAAAATGAAGAATCTTCTTCCAAGAAATAATGAGTTGCCCGACAAGATATACCAAGCAAAGAAGGTTATCGCCTCTAGGATTAGGCGTGAAGAAGATACATGCCTGCATTAATGACTGCATCCTCTACCGCGGTGAGAAGTACGAGAATTTGGATGCATGCCCGGTATGCACTGCCTTTGCGGTATAAGATCGACGAGGCGATCTGGCGATGTTGAGGCGAGGCCCCTAGGAAGAAGGTTCCGCCAAGGTTATGTGGTATGCTCCTATAATACCACGCTTAAAAGCGTCTCTTCTGAAATAAAGAGCATGCCAAGTTATTGCGATGGCACATGGAAGACCGTAAGAAAGACGCGATGTTGAGACACCCGATGGGTCACGGTGGAGAAAAGTCGGCGAGAGTACCCGAACTTATGCGTGGCGTAAGGAACTTAAGGTTTGGTCTAATTACAGATGGCATGAATCCTTTTGGTGAGCAGAGCTGCAGTCACAACACCTGGCCTGTGACTCTATGTATCTATAACCTTCCTCCTTGGTTGTGTATGAGGAGGAAGTTCATTATGATGTCAGTGCTCATCCAAGGCCCGAGGCAACCCGACAACGACATTGATGTGTACCTAAGGCCATTAGTTGAAGAACTTTTACAGCTGTGGGCCAAACCAGGTGTACGTATGTGGGATGAGCACAAAGGGGAGCCATTTGACCTACGAGCATTGCTTTTCGTAACCATCAATGATTGGCCTGCTCTTAGTAACATTTCAGGGCAGACAAACAAGGGATACAATGCATGCACACACTGTTTAGATGAGACTGAAAGTGTATATTTGGATAAATGTAAGAAGGTTGTGTACCTAGGGTATCTTCGATTTCTTCCGAACCTACATCCAGTAAGAAAGAAAGGCAAGCATTTCAAACGTCTGGCGTAACCCCGGAGGAAGCCGTCCTCCGTGCGGTGAGGAGGTATTTGGTATTGTCAAGGACCTAGAAGTAAACTTTGGAAAAGGTCCTGGCAGTCTATCATTCGAATGACGATGCGGACAGCCAACTCTAGCAGTGCGGGTCCACGACCAAGCACTGGGTGGGTCTGGCCTGGCAGCCCTCCGCTCTCCTCTGGACTTCTTGTTCCCCACGGAAAGTTATTGACTTTGGCGTTTGTCCCGTCCAATTTCAAGAATATTTCTTTACTAACTTTTTTGAAACCAAAAACAGCAGAAAACAGGCATCTGGCACTGTTTCAACTTGTTAATAGGTTAGTACCAGAAAACATGTAAAAAGCACCTCAAAGTTTAGACAAGTAAAGCAAAGTAGATACTAAACAAGCATGGGGCATCAAAAATTATAGATACGTTTCCAACGTATCAGCTACGCCGAGGGTGACCGTCGGCGTACGTGGTTGGTACCCCGAGGCTGACCGTCGGCGTACTCGGGTAGACGCTATGCCGAGGCTGGCCCTCGGCATACTGGCAGGCACCGTTAGCGTGTCGTCCGCCTTGGCCGGCATGTGCCACGCGTCCTGGGCCTACGTCGAGGGCCTCGGTATGCCGAGGGTGATCATCGGCGTATGGTCGTATGCCGACGGCTTTGCTACGCCGAGGGCTGGCGACGTGGGATAGCCTGTCTCGTGGCTACGCCGATGGCCCCGACCTTTGACCGTCGGCGTAGCAGCCGGCCGTCGGCACACAGCGCCATTCCTGTGAGATCCCCCGAGATGTAAGGAGTAAACTGCATGCTCATTATCTATGAAATGGGAGCACGATACTAAAATACACATAGCGTTAAAGTAGTTAGCAAACCGGTTCACACCTTGAACTTCCAAAAATTTAGCCTCGACAGGAGCCATCCCCCCTCTCTCTCGTTGAGATTCCACCATCGCAGTCCTTGGCCGGGCCGATCCCGAGCCCTCCGCGGCGACGCTGCCAGCCGGAGATGGCAGAGGAAAGGCACCGGAGTAGTTTGTAGGGCTAGGAGTAGTTGTTTTGGGGTTCTGCCGGTAGATTCGAGTAGGTCTTAGGGTTTTCTTGGCTAGATCCCGAGCAGTTTGAGTCAAGGATGCGCTGGCTTTTTGCTCCAGCGGTTAGAGCGGACGCTGCTATCTTCTGCCTCGACAATCTCCGCAAATAAGGCATGTTAGTCCTTCCTCTTGATCTGGTGCACTGTGTTTATTCTTCTTCTACTCCTGGCCGTCCATGGAGGCGAGAGGGAGGAGAAGGGGAGCTCGATATCGGCAAGATCTGGAGGTATGCAGGGGTGCTTTGCCCTTCTGGTGCTATGGCGCGACACTGGACGAGCGACCATGAATGCTGTTGTTCTGCTTCCATGGTGGGAGTGAGCTGATGGTGTTCCAATGGTCCACCCCCAATAAGCTCCTTCGTCACCCTGGTTGCGGAAGTGATGCAGACGCGGCGGTGCTCCTGGACGACCATGGTGGCGAGGAGGAGCGGCATGGCGATCTACTGGAGGGTGTTCCCGTTCCCCCCTTGGCCAGCCTTGGTGGCGAGGGAGGTAGGAGCGGTGCAGCACAATCCCCTTCTTTTATCTGGTGGTGGTTGCTCTCTCCTTTGGGGGAGGGTGTTTATATGGTTCATTGCTGCTGAATTTTCTACGGTTTCTCCTCCTCATCTCAGGGAGGAGCTCTGAGGAGGGAGCTTGATTTATTTGCGTGACATCAGTGAATCGTGGATGCTCGGTGTTGTTGTTCTTCGGTGTGTCTTCTCTTTCTGGGCTCAGTGGTTGTGACTGAAAGGGAAGGTCCTCTAAATTGCAGCAGCGACAGTCATCTATGGAGTAGTGAAGCCAACATTTTCTGAAGTTCCAAATCAGAGGCAGTTAGGCAGCCGATTATCCTGGCCAAATCAAGGCCTTCAAGCTTGCTGGCGAAGTCTGGCGATCCTTCAACCTCCATAGAGAGGCCCAACAATTGTAGAGATGAGTTGAAAGGAGGACCTGATTGCTTTCTCTTGTATTCTTGTAGGGGTCTATTTGTAAGGCGTTTGGACCTGGTTTTTTTTTTGTTATTTAGGGTCCTCCGTGAAAATCTGTATCTCCACCGTATTATTTTAATGAAAGGCTTTCAGCCCCTTCTAGGGGCTCTCCTGTTAAAAAAAACCTTGACCTTCCAAACTACTACATGTCAGGTCCATGCACATAAAATGATTTTAGTTCAGGTTATGATAATCATTTTACCAGTCCAGGTTCTTACAGAGATAACACATTTTAAAAATTATGTTCTTTTCAATATATAGTGGAATTATAACATAAATGCATGCATAGTGATCTAAATAGAAAGGTAAACGCTATGCATCATGGTCCGATACGAAACAAAACACCAGACTAGCATCTTGGCGTTCGTTCAAAGCAACGCATCTAACGACACACAGTTTGGCTATACAATGACCTCACCAGACCCATCGGCCCTCCCCAAATCCAAATGAGTTCTCGCATCACCGCCACCACTACGGTCGACCCTAATAGGGCTTCGCTTGCTGTTTCCGTCGTGTCCGGTCCTCCCTACATCGCTCGAGCTTCCAGCAAAACTTGTCGATGCAACACAGTATGTGGCCCAAATACCTCGAGCAAGGGTCAAGCGGATGAGGAAGAGTAGCAGCACATGGCGGGTCGGCGGCATAGCAGACCGCGTATCACATCACAACGATCAAGCATTGTGCCCAGTCGGACGGTTCATGGTTCTCGTCCGCGAGCTCGATCATGGGGCTCGACCTCGAGGAACGCATCGAGTCAAGGGGTGTCGTGTCGTGGTATTTCCGACGCGTATGCCATAGGGTATCCCAATGGCGAGTTTAGAGACGTGGCGTAAGACGGAGAGCGTCCGGGACGACCTGACACAGTTTATCCAGGTTCAGATATCACGTATGGGGAGGATGAGAGGCAGACTAATCTTCCTGAATCTGGGAGGAATGTAAAATTTAGGAAAAATCAAAATCAAACCCTAAGAGGCTGGGGTCATGTGTCTGATGTGTGGAGACTTACATGTTGACAAATTTTTATTCAATGAACAGAAGCCATGGGAAGTTGCAACCTCCTTTGTGGGTGCAACTCTCTCTGGTAATGGTTTCATTGTGCTTCTTTATATTAGGAATGCTGCTCCTTCCAGAAAAATCTACCAGGCTGTGATATACTCCCTCCATCCCAGGGCATAAGGCGCAAAATTTTTAGCGCGGTTATTTAAGGCATTGATCTGCAGCCAAAAACTTCCTATCTTACCCCTGCATGCACGCAATTAATTCCTCTTTAATTTTCCCTTGAACGTTGCGTGGAATCCTCTTACTCATGGCCGCGCATTTATTTTTCTAGTCTCTCGATGCATGCAAGGCCAATAACAGAACAACAATAAATCTTCCTTTCCCGATTTTTCTGCTCCTCGAGCCGTATGCGCCATGCACAGCCAATAGATGGTTCATAATAACTGCTGCTCCCCTAAATTTTAGGCTAATGCACACGGTTTGGCAGGGTAATTCTGAAAGAAACATACTCCCTCCGTTTCAGTTTACAAGGCCTACGCGTATATCTAGGTTATCAATTTGATCTATATAATTTGAATTATATAATATAAAAATTATATCATTGGAAAATATAAAGTCTAAAGTTTCCGGTGACATATTTTTTGTAATATATACACTTAATTTAACGACATAGAACTACGTGCAGGACTTGTAAACTAAAACGGAGGGAGTAGGTAAATCAACATACTGCGCATTTAATCCATGGGAAATTTTGAAAAAATAATTACGCCCTTTTTCCTGGGATGGAGGGAGTATGTGATTGAGGGGAATGAAATGAGGATGAGTTTGGATGGTCGGACGGGGCAAGGTGTTCTTAATGAGGTTCCCTAGTCCAAGAGATATTGATGCCTAGAAGCACTTCGAGAAAACCCATTTGAAGACGGTTCGAAATGTGACCATCCAGACTTTTGTTTTCCGCCACTAAAGCTGATGTGGTGCTAAGCATTTTTTTAGTAGTGTGCCCTTCGGTTACAGTGCGTGTGACCAGCTCGACACGGTTAGGACGTGCCAACCTAGTGTTCTGGCTCGTCCAGTGACAGACTTTTGCCACATTGGCCATGTCAGCGCGGTCACCATGAGGAAGATTTAGTACACACCCCAATTAATCTAGTACTCCGTATGCCTAAGTCGTGTAATGGCTGCTAATACATTTATAGCATGGATGCATGCAATGACATGTGTACTCATGGCACTCAGATTCCCTTTAATGCTTAGAATTAAAATATTTTATCACTCTAACTACTAATCCGATCAAAATCTATTTTCACTTTGCTCGGTCATGACGAGACCTTCGAAACTAGATCCCATGTTAACATGTTTTAAACATTTTATTTCTCTATCAATTGCTGGATCGTTATCAATGAATTTGTAGATTATTCCTACTTAATAGTCAGATTGTAATAATTTGGTTGATAGGCATATGTATGCCATTCTACAGCAACATAAGTCTGCATGAAATTTATGTGGAGTTGTATCATCTCTTAGGTACTGGAAAACACTTGAACGACATCATTGCAATATGTAAGAACATGTAATTATCATGATAATCACTTGCTACTATTGTGACAACAATAGTACTATAATCTGGCAAGTGGTGTGCCATCGTCACACCCACTTTACAGTTCTTAAATGTTTAGAAACATGTAAGAAAATTATCCGATAACTACGTGAAATTATTCTAGTAATTGTTAAATATGAGATCTAATTTTGGAGTGCTTGTCGAGATGAACTTAGTGGCATAAACAAAAACACTAATCGGAATAACGGCTTTGGAGAAATTATTTTCAATTTTCGAATTTAGAATTAATGTGATAATGTCAGCCATGATGCGGCAAATTCCTGCATGTATGCACGTTCTCTCCACGGAAATGACATGAAAAACTATCATCGCTGCGTGTGAGTGAGCCTTGATGCGGCGATTGCTCTTATCATTTTCTATTAATTAATCTGTCGCCACCATCCATCCTTTCTTGTCTTCTGCTAGCCCCATCTGGATGGATTTCAGGGCCGAGTAGAGTTTATGGGACAACGTATCTTCACAAGTAGTCTTGAATTCGAACCTAAACACACGAAAACAATTTAGATTTCCGGACGGACTTAATTTGATCACCTTGTTATACAATTGACTTATTATGCCAACTGGAAGAACCTTGTCCCTTTGTAGGTAACGGTTGACACCGGAGTGACTCCTACGGCTGTTCCGGTGCAGAACACTTCATCTGAACTTACCAGCTCGTCGATGGAGACTAGCCGCTCTTCGACCTGCTTATAACAAGTAGAACAGCGTTAGGCCCTCCATAGCGTAGCCGGTGTCAAATATATGAAAAGTTAGCCACATCATCGCTGATGTCCAGAACTTTTTTTTATCACACATTGTAGGGCATCAACGGGCAAAAAGATTTTGGACCCATATAATAAACAATTTGGCAAGCTCTTGTCTAAAGAGGAAGGAGAGAGAAGACGTTAGCTATTAGAAGTACATAGTAAGCAATATTTTATTGGCTAGAGGAATTGAGCACCCGTGCTCGTACCGGCTTCGATGCCTCAAAAAAATTGTTTGGGCACTAGCCTGACAGTGTGCGAGCACCGGCCATCCGAGCAAAAAACCAATTTGGTACCGCTGTTTTGCAACGCTGTGAAGGGCCTTATGCAAACAGGCTATAACAAGTACTGCTTATAACTAACTACTCATATCTTATAGTGAACTCGCTATATAACATGGCTATAGTACTGCTACTCGCTCCTTGCTCTTAGTTGAATACCGAAGTATTAACTGCATTGAATTGCATGCAAACACCGCATCTCAAGCAAAAGTCCGAAGAGATCTGAACAATATGATGTGACAAACTGAACTTGACTAACTTAGATGTAACCGTTAAGAATATAAGTATATAGCCTAATCATTTTATCAGTTCGAACTTTTGATTTAGATGGCTCATGTATCAATTTAATAGTAACCGGCAGAAGCCCACAGTACAATCAACTGCAGTCGCTAGTGATGTGCACTGGTCTCTGCTGTGAAACGCATAATCCGGACGTTAGTAACCAGGCTCTCAAAAAAAAAAACTGCAGTCGCTAGTGCGCAAATATATATAGCAATTTTACCTGGTAGCCTCGGTCCCTTGCGAGCTCGATGATGCTCCTGCGGGTGATCCCCGGAAGGATGGTACCCGACGTGGCTGGCGTGGCGATGGAGTGACCGTTCACGACGAAGATATTGCAAGAAGAGGCCTCCTCCACGTACCTCTTGTGTAGCGAGTCCAGGTACAGCACGTCCGCGAATCCCTTGCTCTTGGCATCCATCTGCGCCTTGAGCACCTTAGATTTGATCATCAAACAGTACTAGTCGGTTAGTGTCAGGCATGCATGCATCTGGAAATTATTACTCGCTATAGGATCATATATACGGTTTTAGTGTTTGTTCTTACGGGTGCGTAGTTGGTGATGGCCTTGACCCCGCCGGTCCCGCCCGGCATCGCGCGGTGGAACTCTTCCTCCACTAGAAGGTTTATCACCGACATGTCTTCCTGAAATTACTCCCTCACGGTCAAGTTTTCTATTGAACTGGGGTTAAGTGTGTGACAGAATAATTAATGATGACCTGGAAATATGATCGGACGGGTGAAGCATAGATGATGAAGGTGTACTCGGGAGCCGGCGCCAAACCGAGGATCGCACCGCTCCCTATGAGCAGCGGCCTGATGTACAGCGCCCCCTTTCCTTGCGGCGGCACCTGAAATGAAACAGAGAGGCGGCGAGCGGTGGAGAACCAGGAACCAGCAGGAAGAGATAAGCGAGCATGCATCCATCAGTCACGTTCATATATATGTATGCATGTATACCCATCGGCTGTTGGCTAGGACGGTCTGCTGGACAGCGTGCACGAACTGCTCCACGGACGGGGACGGCATGCACATGCGATCTGCGCCCGCCTGCATCCGCCGCGCGTTCTCCTCCGGCCGGAACAGCAGGTACCCCGCCCTGCCCGACTCGGAAGACGACGACGACGTCCTCCTCCTGTACGCCTTGAGGCCCTCGAACAGGCCCTGCCCGTAGTTGAGCACGCCGGAGCAAGGGCTGAGCTCGATGTTGCGGTAAGGAATGATCTCGCCGCCGCGGGAGAAGCCGGCCTCACCCTGCCGGCACCGCATCGCGTACATGTAGTCGGTCGGGGTCAACCCGAAGCCGAGGTTCTCCCACTCCATGTTACTACCACTGCAACTGCATGCAGGCACACGCATTTAGCCGATCGACGACGCATCTTGGGCGCCGTACGTCGACTCGGAGTCGGAGGTGCGGCGTCGAATAAGTCAATCAGCAATGAGAGAAATAACGCACACCTGTCGACTGAGTCCAGCTGCGGCACCGACGACCTCCACCGGGCCAGAAGAAGGCAGCAGCCGACATGAATGTTGTTGGACCTACTGTACTGAGCTCCGACCGATCTCATCCTCATCCTGCGCAGCTAGCGCCCCACTGGCACATCAAATTAAGGACAAACCGGCCATTCACTGCACGCACGACCCGCGCGCCTCGATGTCTCCGCCCTCGATGAGGCAATCTGTGTTTAAAATAGCTGGAGCTCCAGGCTTCTATATAACTCTTGGTCTTGGCAATTGCTCACTTTGCCCTCCAGAATTCTAGCCCTTGCAAAATAATAACGTTTGTATCAGTGCAGTTCTAGATCTCAGACGACTGAACTTCTTACATCTCAGTTGATGTCATCCTACTATTTATGCTAGCTAGTACATGCGAGAACATCATTGTAGTGTTTTTTTTTAACGGAATTGCTATTTCTCAGGCGCCTGAGAAATATTTCTCAGTCGCGCGCCCCGCCGTACGATTTGCTTCGCGATTCGGTCTGTTTTTTATGGTACTCTGTGGTGTGTGGACTGTATCTTTCACCATTTTAACGGGAAGCTGAAGTGGGTCTGTACGAATTTACTATGCGCTGTCGCTAGGTGTGCACGGAAAATCCTAAGAATCCACTATGTGCCGCTCGTGCTAGATGGGGTTGTCTGTCTATGGACCGGCGGCCGTCTGTTTTTTTTTTACTTTGCTGTTTTATTTCTGTTATTTTGTTTCTGTTGTAACTAGAAGTGTATTTTCTTTTTCTGGATGTTTTTTGTTGATGTTTATGATTTTTCAAAAATTCAATTTTTCTTTTTAAGGGTTTTTGTTCACTTTTTTTGGTATGTTTTTGTTTTATGTCGTGAATGAACTATTTCAAACCCCCTTCAAATTTTTTTTCTCTTCTATTTTGGTCATGAATTAACTTTTTTGTAATTAGTTTTCTGCTATTTTTTTCTCATGTTTGGTTTTTCTCTGCTTTTCTTCTTTTTGGTTTTTTATTGGTCTGTTGTTTTTTTTCGAAAATCCATTTTTATGTTTTTGAAATTTTATGTTTTGCTTGTAACGAGAACGCCCCGAGCCAGTTGCAATTATGTAGTGACTAGGATTTTTGGATTTGAGTCATTTTGCAATTTTGCTTGTAACCAGAACGCCCCGAGCCAGTCACAAGTATGTTTAGGATTTTTGGATTTTGAGTCATTTTCATCTTGCTTGTAAGCGAGGGCCTTGTGAGCGATTCGACGCGTATGTTTGCAACTGAACCATAACCCTAGTTGCAATCATGTTGATCTTGATTTTTAGATTTTGAGTCATTTGTAACTTTTTGTAAGGGATGTATTGAGCCGCAAGCATGGTGTGACTGAAACCCTAGTTAAATCAGCGCGACTAAATATACTTGGATTTGAATCATTTTTTATTTGCTTTGTAATCGGAATTTAACGAGCTAGTCGCAAGTATGTTGTGACTAACCCTAAACCCTTGTAACTTGGGGACTTGATTTCCATCAAGGGCAGTTGCAACTTGCTTATAAGCTGGGCCTTGAGGCAGTTGCAACTTGGTTGTAACTGACCTCTACTGGGTCCCAGTTGCAACTTCCTTGTAACTAAGCACCCATCGGTGTGGAGGGGGTGCAGTTGCAACTTACTTGTAACTGAGCTCTGACGGGTCCCAGTTGCAACTTGCTTATAACTAGGGCCCCGCCAAGGGGGGACAGTTGCAACTTTATTGCAACCGGGAGAGAGGGGGACCTCATCGGCGATACCTCATCGCGGGGAGTCATTTTTGCAACTTTTTTTGTAACTGAGAATGTTTTGAGCTAGTCGGAAGCATGGTGTGACTGAAACCCTAGTTGCATCCATGTCGCAACTGGATATACTTTTGGATTTGAGTCATTTGCAAATTGTTTTGTAACCGGGAATGTATTGAGCCAGTCGCAAGAATGGTGTGACTGAAACCCTAGTTGCAACTGTGTCGCGACTACATATACTTGGATTTGAATCATTTTATAATTTGCTTTGTAATCGGAAATGTACCGAGTTAGTCGCAAGTATGTAGTGACTAACCCCTAAACCCTTGTAACTTGGGGGGTGGGGGGGGGGCTTGATTTCCATCGGCGGGCCAGTTGCAACTTGCTTGTAACTGGGGCCCCGCCGGAGAGCTAGTTGCAACTTGGTTGTAACTGAGCTCTACTGGGTCCCAGTTGCAACTTCCTTGTAACTGAGCACCCATCGGTGTGGAGGGGGGTGTAGTTGCAACTTACTTGTAACTGAGCTCTGACGGGTCCCAGTTGCAACTTGCTTATAACTAGGGCCCCGCCAAGGGGGGACAATTGCAACCGGGGGGAGGGGGACCTCATCGGCGAGACCTCATCGCGGGGATTCATTTTTGCAACTTTCTTTGTAACAGAGAATGTTTTGATCTAGTCGGAAGCATGGTGTGACTGAAACCCTAGTTGCATCCATGTCGCGACTGGATATACTTTTGGATTTGAGTCATTTGCAACTTGTTTTGTAACCGGAAATGTATTGAGCCAGTCGCAAGAATGGTGTGACTGAAACCCTAGTTGCAACTGTGTCGCGACTACATATACTTGGATTTGAATCATTTTGTAATTTGCTTTGTAATCGGGAATGTACCGAGCTAGTCGCAAGTATGTTGTGACTAACCCCTAAACACTTGTAACTTGGGGCGGGGGGGGGGGGACTTGATTTCCATCGGCGGTCCAGTTGCAACTTGCTTATGCTCAGGGGCCCTTCAACTCGGCTACAACTTGGTTGTCGAGCTCTGGAGTCCCAGTACAACTTCCTTGTAACTGAGCACCCATCGGTGTGGAGGAGGTGCAGTTGCAACTTACTTGTAACTGATCTCTGACGGGTCCCAGTTGCAACTTGCTTATAATTGACAACGACGTCAGCGACTGAGAAATGGCGCCTGGAACTTGCTTATAATTGACAACGACGTCAGCGACTGAGAAATAACTATTTTTCAGACGCCTAGAACTTGCTTATAATTGACAATGACGTCAGCGACTGAGAAATAACTATTTCTCAGGCGCCTGAGACGTAGACACTCCCTTTTTTTAACAGGGAAGCACCCTGAAGGGCGAAAAAGCTGCATTAATTACTCGGTGGGCACAAACTTACATCAAACCCCTTATAGTCATCTATAGTACAAAAAGGCCAGAAATCAAGGAGCTAAACTTTACAAAAAAGGATCCTGCCAACAAATAGAAAACGAAATCAAGGACACATGCCAAAGATCCTGCTCCGCCGCTCGCCGACGACCTCGAGGCGCAGCCAGTGCCGAGGTCGGAGAAGCAGCTCGGGAAGATCTCACTTCCGGCGAAGAGCAAAGCCGCCGGCCACCTTGCTGATCTCGGCGATGCACCACTTGTTCGCAGCTAGGTGCCGAGCTTTGGCGACCAGTCTGAAGAAGGGTCTCCACGTGGAGGAAGTCCTGTCTGGCCTCCTTGGCCAAGGATAGCCCCGGCACGTGCCGTCGCTTGGAAACGCCGTCAAACACAGCTAGATCCTCTTCCCGTAGAGCGCCAGATCCATGCGCAAGAGCTCTCCTTCTACCGCCATGGCTACTTAGGGAGCTCCAAACACAAAGGCCATGGCCACCACCAGCTACCAGAACAGTGTCCGATGACCAAACCTCGAGTATATTAGGAGTGTACGCGATGGCCGAAACTCCTAGCAGCCACAGACTCCATGCCGCCGCCACCAAGAAGCCCACCCACTACTAGGAAAATGGTTATATGTAATCCACACATCCGTGACACACGTGTCAATGGTGCCCCACAGGTAAAATAGTCGTGGCGCACTGCTAACAAGTGCCTTACGACTAACTGGCATAACTGTGACACACATGACAATGGTGTCCAGGGATACATGTGGGCCAGGGCCCGGCCGACCGCAGACCACCTAGCTGTACCACACCTATGCACGGTGCGCTCCGGGTGTGGGAGGTAGCCGTAGCGCACATGGGAGCAGTACGCTATGGGTAAAATCGGTGCAGTCTGCTGTGTAACTGGGCAAACATACGCATGGCACACTGCTGGCATGTGCGCCACGACTGTGGTTTATCCCTGTGGCGCACCACCACCATGTGCGCCATGGATGTGCGTGCTGTCACTTTTTGGCAGCTACTTTTTGCACATGGCTATCCACTACCACCTCCCACTTCACTTTTCTCTCCTTCTTCCTCCTTGGATCTGGTCGCCCCCCTCCTCCTTCCTAACTTAATTTGTCCACTCTTTCACCATTTTTAGCATGTAAAGCTTACCTTGGATGCTACATACATAATAGAGAAAATATCTCCTTCCGGCCACCATCCTCTCGGTCTCTCACCTCTCATTCCATCTTCTCGGTCTCTCATTTCATAAGTTGTCCATGTAAGAGGATGTGTTCATGTGTATGGATGATATGCTCATATGTATGGAGAGGATCGATGCTCATGTGTTTGGATCATGCATGCTCTCTCATGTGTCTGTGTGTGAATGAGTTGCCATTGTTTTGCCAAAATGTTGATTCATTTTCATTTCGGCAAGACTTTAGCATTTCGCAAAGGTCTTAATTTTAGGATAGTTAGTGCCGAAATTTTCTATCGACCATTGCATGCATGCATTAGTTGTGTGGTTCTAATAAACTTCTAATTCTACCGTGTACACTGCGCATGCAACCATGGTCCTCATAATGAGCGAAGGCATCATGGATAGATTTTTGAAATGCGCGACGGCTGATATGATACAAAATAACATGACAGAGATAAGATGTACATGCAAAATATGCAAACTAAATTGGTTGATCGACCTAGATTCCGGGCATCTGCAGGCACACCTGCTGCACCATGGTTTTATGGATGGATACACTCGGTGGATAAGTGATGAAGACAATGAGGATGTAAAAGGGGCGGCGAGAAACGAGGAAGACGGGCAACATGATGATCACGACGAGGACATGCGAGATGACAAAGAGTCTCCTGGAGACGGTGAAGGTGCAGAAGCAGACCAGGATGCTGATCTAGATGCCGGAGCACACGATGGAACAACGTTAGGCTGCCTGCGGGACCATTATGTTAAAGAACTTATTCTCAAGAAGACAGTAACGCTAGGTCTGCCGCTAGAGAGAAAGGGAATAAAGCTCCTCGAAAAGTGGTATGGTAATTTCCTATCACTCCTCGTCTGAAGCGCTATTTCGCAGACCCTAAGGAAGCAAAGCTCATGCGCTGTCATGCGGAAAAAAGAAGCCAAGAGATGATGATGACCCTAAAAAGGATGATCTACTGACTCATGCTTCACATGCTAGCCAGTGGAAAGCATTGGACCTTGAATTCCCAGTATTCGGTGAATATTCGAGGAACATCAGGCTAGGTGCCAGCACCGATGGACTCAATCCGTTCGGTAGCCAGAGCAGAACGCACAACACTTGGCCGATGTTTATATGGATGTACAACCTACTGATACGTCATTAAGGATGGAAATTTTACCCATGGGTACGGATACCCGCGGTTACCGTACCTGTTGGGTTCGCAGCATAGAAAACAAAAATTTTCCTACGGTGGGAACTAAGTACCAAGATCTATCTACTAGATACAAACAACGGGCGAATGTATATTCGTAGAGAACATACCCTTGAAGACTAAAAAAGCATAACGAGTTGAACTCATGGTAGATGTAGACGATCTCTTGCCGATCTCAAGATCGAGAGGAAGTCCTAGCGCTGCAAAGCAACAGCGCACCGGTGCTCGCACACACGTACAAGACACCGAGCAACCTCTGCCTCCTCGCTCCAGCGATGCACCGGAAGCACAACCCTTTCTTGCCGAATAGCCCCCGGGAACATGTATCTCGCTAGTCCGAGACCATGGGGGATAAATTCTAGAGGGGGAGAGAGATCCTTCACGAGGAGGTGTGAGTGAGAAGTGAGGAGAGGGGTGCCTTTTATAGGAGAAGGCGGGGAACCCCAAGGGGGTGGCCGGCGCATGGGGGCTGACCCCTTGCCCTCCCCTCATTCATGTGGGTGGACACTCCACTCACAAAATCCTCTTCAAATCCCTCCACTCAAAATCCCACTCAAACTTGCTATTAAATTTCCACCAAATTTAATGCAAACTCTCATTAAATAAAACTCTTTTATTTATTCAGAATTTTTTCAATTACTTTAATGACAAAAATTCACATATAACCCCTTGCTAGAATTCCATTTCACATGCAAAACCACTTTCTGCAATTTCACCCAAAAACCTGTTTTGGTATCTAGTGAAATAAATTCATGCGCTTGTTATTCTTTCCGGCATGAAACATTTTCTCCAACTGGATGTCAGTGTCCCTTAAGTGTGTCACCCTACGGTTCACGAATAATGCGGACATAACCGATACCCTTCTCCGATCAATAATCAGTAGCGGGACCTGGAGATCCATACTGACTCCCACACATTCAACGATGACTTTCCTATGATCGTCAGAACCTTTTTACGCTTGTATCTTAATCCCTTTGTTTCACGATATATTACATGTCCGAGATTCGATCATCGGTATCTCCATACCTAGTTTGATCTCGTTACTGACATGCACTCTTTTCTCGTTCCCGTGATATAACATTCTAGTGATCAAATCACTTGCTTGCAAGCTAACCAATGTGATATCACCGAGAGGGCCCAGAGTATATCTATCCGTCATCGGTATGAACAAATTCCACTCTTGATCCATGATTCTCAACATAACACTTTAATAGCTTTGAATCCATCTTTATAATCACCCAGTTACGGTGTGACATTTGCTATCAACAAGAAACTCTTCCGGTGTTAGTGATTGGCATGATCTCATGGTCTAAGGATTAGGATCACTTCGTAAGTTGTTTATAGCAATATAAACTCAATGACTTTGATCGTAATGCCATACTTCGGATGAATGTTCATCACATCATTACACTAATGTTGTGATCTTGTTATTAACAACATCCAATGTCTATGATCAGGAAACTGTGATCATCTTGTTAATCAATGAACTAGTTTATGAGAGAGGCATAACTAGGAACTTTCTGTTTGTTTATTAAACACACATGTATTAACGTTTCCGTATTAATAAAATTATAGCATGCAAAATAAACATCTATCATATACTTGGAATACACATAATAAACACTTTATTATTGCCTCTCGGGGCATATTTCCTTCAGTCTCCCACTTGCACTAGAGACAATAATCTAGTTACATAGTGATGTATCTAACACCCATGGAGTTCTGGTGTAGATCATGTTTTGCTCTAGGGAGAGTTTTAGTCAACGGATTTGCTACATTGAGATCCGTATGTACTTTACAAATCTTTATATCTCCATCCTTGACATGCTCGCGGATGGAGTGAAACCGGTGCTTAATATGCTTGGAATGCTTGTGAGACCTTGGCTCTTTGGCATTGGCAATGGCACCATTGTTGTCACAATAGATCACCATTGGGTCCAACGCGTTTGCAACCACACCTAGTTCGGATATGAACTCCTTCACCCAAACTGCTTCCTGAGCCGCTTCCGAAGCAGCAACATATTCGGCCTCCGTCGTTGATCCCGCCACCACAGGTTGTTTGGAGTTCCTCCAAATAACCGCTCCACCATTCATGAGAAATACGTATCCGGATTGAGACTTAGAGTCATCCGGATCAGTGTCAAAGCTAGCGTCGACATAACACTTTGCGACGAGCTCTTCTTCACCTCCATATACAAGAAACATATCCTTAGTTCTTCGCAAGTACTTAAGGATATTCTTGACCGCTTTCCAGTGTTTCGAACCTGGATCTGATTGGTACCTACTAGTCAAACTAATAGCATGTGCCATATCCAGTCTTGTACATAGCATGGCGTACATTATAGAGCCTATGGCTGAAGCATATGGGACTTTGTCCATTTTCTCTCTTTCTTCCGCCGTAGCCGGACTTTGAGTCTTACTCAATGTAGTGCCTTGTGTCATAGGTAAGAACCCCTTCTTACTATCTTCCATTTTAAACTTGTTTAAAATATTATCAAGGTATGTACTTTACGATAGCCCTATTAGGCGCCTAGATCTATCTCTATAGATCTTTATGCCTAATATGTATGACGCTTCACCTAGGTCCTTTATTGAAAATTTGCTGTTTAGATAACTTTTAACACTATTTAAAAGGTCTATATCATTTCTGATCAATAATATGTCATCCACATATAGTATCAGAAATGCCACATTGCTCCCACTCACTTTCTTGTAAATACAAGATTCTCCATAAGTTTGGACAAATCCAAACTCTTTGATCACCTCATCAAAGTGGAGATTCCAACTTCGTGATGCTTGCTTCAATCCATAGATGGATCGCTGAAGCTTGCACACCTTGTTAGCATCCTTAGGATCGACAAAACCCTTTGGTTGTATCATATACAACTCTTCTTCAATATTACCATTGAGAAACGCGGTTTTGACATCCATCTGCCATATCTCATAATCGAAATATGCAGCAATTGCTAACATTATCCTAACTGATTTTACAATTGCTATGCGAGAGAATGTCTTATCGTAGTCAACTCCTTGAATTTGTCGAAACCCCTTTGCGACAAGTCGAGCTTTATAGACGATTACATTACCATCAGCATTAGTTTTCCTTTTGAAAATCCATTTGTTCTCCACGGCCTTTCGGTCGCGAGGTAAGTCCACCAAGTTCCAAACTTGATTTTCATACATGGATTCCATCTCGGATTTCATGGGTTCTAACCATTTGTTGGAATCCGGGCTCATCATTGCTTCTTCATACGTCGCAGGGTCATCATTTTCATCAACCATGAAATTCATGATAGGATTTCCGTACAGCTCAGGAGCTGCACGTGTCTTGCTAGACCTGCGAGGTTCGGTAGTACTCTCTTTCGGAGTTTCATGATCATTATCATTAGTTCCTTCTTCAACTGGTGAAGCCAACTCCGGAATGACTTTTGGCGCTGCGCTACTCGCCATACTTTGAAGAGAAGGTTCAATAACCTCTTCGAGTTCTACCTTCCGACTGCTCACACCTTTCGCGAGAAACTCTTTCTCTAGAAAGGATCCATTCTTGGCAACAAAAACCTTGCCCTTGGATCTGTGATAGAAGGAATATCCAATTGTTTCCTTAGGGTATCCTATGAAGACGCATTTTTCCGCTTTGGGTTTGAGTTTATCCGGTTGAAGTTTCTTCACATAAACATCACATCCCAAACTTTAAGAAATGACAGCTTAGGTTTGTTTCCAAACCATAATTCATACGGTGTCTTTTCAACGGATTTAGATGGTGCCCGATTTAAAGTGAATGCAATAGTTTCTAGTGCATAACCCAAAAATGCCAATGGCAAGTCCGTCAAAGACATCATAGATCGAACCATATCCAATAAAGTATGATTACGACGTTCCGACACACCATTTCACTGTGGTGTTCTGGCAGGTGTGAGTTGTGAAACAATTCCACACTCTTTCATGTGAGTGCTAAACTCGTAACTTAGATACTCATCTCCACGGTCGGACCGTAGAAATTTGATCTTTCTATTACGATGATTTTCCACTTCATTCTGAAATTCTTTGAACTTTTCAAATGTTTTAGACTTGTGTTTCATCAAGTAGATATAACCGTATCTACTCAAATCATCCTTGAAAGTAACAAAATAACGATATCCACCTCGCGCCGACACACTCATTGGACCACATACATCAGAATGTATGATTTCCAATAAATCTGTCGCTCGTTCCATTGAACCAGAAACGTCTTTCTAGTCATCTTACCCATAAGGCATGGCTCACATGTATCAAATGATTCAAAATCAAGTGATTCCAAAAGTCCATCCGAATGGAGCTTCTTCATGCGTTTAACGCTAATATGACCTAGACGGCAGTGCCACATATATGCGGATATATCATCATTTAGTTTAATTATTTTAGCATCAACATTATGAATATGTGTAACATTATTATCGAGATCCAAAAGAAATAAACCATTCATCATCGGTGCATGACCATAAAAGATTTCATTCATATAAATAGAACAACCATTGTTCTCGGATTTAAATGAATAACCACTTCGCATCAAACACAATCCAGATACAATGTTCATGCTTAGTACTGGCACCAGATAACAATTCTTCAAGTTTATTACTAATCCCGACGGCAAATGGAGAGGCAGCGTTCCGACGGCGATCACATCAACGCTTGATCCAGTGCCGACACGCATCTTCACCTCACCCCTTGCTAGCGGTCGCTTGTTTCGTAGCCCCTGATTCGAGTTACAAATATTAGAAATTGAACCGGTATCAAATACCCAGGTGCTACTGCGAGCACTAGTCAAGTACACATCAATAACATGTATATCATATATACCTTTGTTTGCCTTGCCGGTCTTATTGTCTACCAAATACGTGGGGCAGTTGCGCTTCTAGTGGCCAGTCCCCTTACAATAGTAGCACTCGGTATCAGACTTAGGTCCAACTCGGGGTTTCTTTTCAGGCACGGCAACCGGCTTGCCGCCCTTACTTCCCTTCCGTTTTCCCTTCTTGTCTTTCTTGAAACCAATGTTCTTATTGATCATCAACACTTGATGTTCCTTTTTGATCTCCACTGCGGTTTAAGCATTGTGTAAGCTCGGGAGAGACTTCTTCATGCCTTGCATATAATAGTTCATCACGAAGCTGTTATAGCTAGGTGGCAGAGACTGCAGAACACGATGGATGGCTAAGTCAATGGGAATCGATATTCCCAAGGACACAAGCTTATCGGCGTAACCCGACATCTTGAGTACATGCTCACTAACGGAGCTGTGCTCTTCCATCATGCAGCTAAAGAACTTTTCTAAAGCATTGTAGCTCTCTACAGCAGCATGTGTGTCGAAAATCATTTTCAACTCACCCATTGTATCAAATGCATTTCCGTTTTCGAAACGCTTTCAAAGTTCTGGCTCTAGCCCATACAATATGCCGCAATGAACTAAGTTGTGGTCCTCCTGACGAGTCTGATAGACATTCTTGTCCTCGTCAGGGGCATCCTCAAAAGGTGGGGGGCCTAGTGGCGCTTCTAGCACATATTGCTTTTGTGAAGCAGAGAGGAGAATCCTCAAATTCATGGCCCATTCGGTAAAGTTGCTACCGTTCGTTGCAAGTTTCTCTTTCTCCATGAACACATTGAAATTAAAAGCAGGTGGTGCCATCTACAACAGAATTTGTAAAGTTTAGACTAAGTTTATGATAGATTGAGTTCAACTAATCCACATTACGAATGAACTCCCACTCAAAAACGACATCCCTCGTGCCTTTTTGGTGATTACATGAACCAAATCCACTACACCAAGTCCGATCATCACGTGAGTCGGTGTAGTTTCAAAGGCGAGCATCAAATGGGCATCATATCTACTATATGACTCATGCTTAAACTTTCGGTCTGTGTTCCGAGGCCATGTCTGTACATGCTAGGCTCGCCAAGTTATAACCTTAGTATTCGCGTGTGTAACTGTCTTACACCCGATATATGGTCATGGATCCAAGAACACCCGATCATCACGTGATGTCTTGGAGCGACGAAAACATAATCGGTGCATACTAAAGGAAGAAAACATTCTTATATTGATATTTAAATGAGGTATCATCTTATTATGCTAATAAAGCGCTAAACAAGCAATATAAGATGCTATCAAACATCACATGTTTATTAGTGAAATGATATGGTTCCCTCATATGATCTCTATCATGTGCACCGTGGTATGATCACTATCATACCTTTAGGTGTAAGTCCAAGGTCTATGGAACTTACACGCTATGTGTGTTGTAAGAGTATCATCTCATACTTCTACTTACAACATCACCATATCATAACACTAGCCTAGCAACAATCTAAACTAGACGCCTCTAAGTTATCCATTACAAGTTTTACGTGGCTTAGGGCTTTCGAAGATAGAACCATTATTACCTAAGAACATGAACCACAACAAGGATAAACAAATTGTTGACAACTCATTGCAAAATAGATATTGACTATAGTAGGAGAGACAGACACCCGTTATACACTTATGCAAACTAGTTGCATGTCAAGCGTGGAACAGGTCTCATGTGCAAGGACATGTAAAGTTTGTCCGGGCCGCTTCATCCCACTATGCCACCAATATCCAAAATTACAACTAAGGAGCAACAACATGATCATCATCGCCCACATACTCATATGTGTACTACCCGTGTAAAGCATCTACGCATAGATCCGGCTCCGATACCACTGTTGGGTTCACAGCATAGAAAATAAAAATTTCCTACGGTGGGAACTAAGTACCAAGATCTATCTACTAGATACAAACAACAGGAGGATGTATATCCATAGAGAACATACCCTTGAAGACCGACAAAGTTTAACGAGTTGAACTCGTGGTTTATGTAGACGATCTCTTGCCGATCTCAAGATAGAGAGGAAATCCTAGCGTCGCAAAGCAGCAGCGCATCCGTGCTCGCACACACGTACAAGACACCAAGCAACCTCCGGCTCCTCGCTCCAGCGATGCAGCGGAAGCACAACACTTTCTTGCCGAATAGCCACCGGGAACATGTATATCGCTAGTCCGAGACCATGGGGGATAAATTCTAGAGGGGGAGAGAGATCCTTCACGAGGAGGTGTGAGTGAGAAGTGAGGAGAGGGGTGCCTTTTATAGGAGAGGGCGGGGAACCCCAAGGGGGTGGCTGGCGCATGGGGGCTGACCCCTTGCCCTCCCCTCATTCATGTGGGTGGACACTCCACTCACAAAATCCTCTTCAAATCCCTCCACTCAAAATCCCACTCAAACCTGCTATTAAATTTCCACCAAATTTAATGCAAACTATCATTAAATAAAACTCTTTTATTTGTTCAGAATTTTGTCAATTACTTTAATGAAAAACATTCACATATAACCCCTTGCTAGAATTCTATTTCACATGCAAAACCACTTTCTGCAATTTCACCCGAAAACCTGTTTCGGTATCTAGTGAAATAAATTCATGCGCTTGTTATTCTTTCCGGCATGAAACATTTTCTCCAACTGGATGTTAGTGTCCCTTAAGTGTGTAACCCTACGGTTCATGAATAATGCGGACATAATCGATACCCTTCTCCGATCAATAATCAGTAGCGGGACCTGGAGATCCATACTGACTCCCAAACATTCAAAGATGACTTTCCTGTGATCGTTAGAACCTTTTTACGCTTGTATCTTAATCCCTTTGTTTCACGATATATTACATGTCCGAGATTCGATCATCGGTATCTCCATACCTAGTTTGATCTCGTTACTGACATGCACTCTTTTCTCGTTCCCGTGATATAACATTCTAGTGATCAAATCACTTGATTGCAAGCTAACCAATGTGATATCACCGAGAGGGCCCAGAGTATATCTACCCGTCATCGGGATGAACAAATTCCACTCTTGATCCATGATTCTCAACATAACACTTTAGTAGCTTTGAATCCATCTTTATAATCACCCATTTATGGTGTGACGTTTGATATCAACAAGAAACTCTTCCGGTGTTAGTGATTGGCATGATCTCATGGTCTAAGGATTAGGATCACTTCGTAAGTTGTTTATAGCAATATAAACTCAATGACTTTGATCGGAATGCTATACTTCGGATGAATGTTCATCACATCATTACACTAATGTTGTAATCTCGTTATTAACAACATCCAATGTCTATGATCAGGAAACTGTGATCATCTTGTTAATCAACGAACTAGTTTATGAGAGAGGCATAACTAGGAACTTTCTGTTTGTTTATTAAACACACATGTATTAACGTTTCCGAATTAATACAATTATAGCATGCAAAATAAACATCTATCATATACTTGGAATACACATAATAAACACTTTATTATTGCCTCTTAGGGCATATTCCCTTCATAGAGTCCGAAGGGCAGCCGATGGGCATAGAGTCCAAAGGGCAGCCGAAGGGCAGCCGAAGGGGGGCCTCGAGACGGCCACACCCTAGGGCGGCGCGGACTAGGGGGCTCTAGCCCTATGTGTGGGCCCCTCGGGCGCCCAACGACCTTGCTCCTTCGCATATAAAAGCACCCTGATGCAGAAACCCTAAGTACCCGATCAAATCTCCACAAAACAGTCTATAGCCGCCGCCACCATCGTCCCTAGATTGGGGGGATCTGAAGCTCTTCCCAGCACCCTGCTGGAGGGGAGAGATCATCCCTGAGGCCTTCTTCATCACCATGCCAGCCTCCGGTATGATGCATGAGCAGTTCACCCTTGGACTATGGGTCTATAAAGTAGCTAGATGGTTGTTTCTCCTCCTTTGTGTTATCATGTTTAGACCTTGTGAGCTCCGTTCATGATCAAGATCATCTATTTGTAATCATACATGTTGTGTTTACAGGGATCCGATGGATATTGAGATACTATGTCAGATTGATTATTGATTCTATCATGTCTGTGTTATTTGTGATTTTGCATGCTCTCCGTTGTTCGTAGATGCTTTGGCCAAGTAGATGCTTGCAACTCCAAGAGGGAGTATTTATGATCGATAGTAGGTTCATGCCCCTAGTAATCTGGGGAAGTGACAGAAATCTCAAAGGTTGTAGATGTGCTATTGCTACTAGGGAGAAAACAACAATCCTTTGTCCATGGGGCAATTGTATTGTTTACTTTACACACATTACTTAATGCAATTATCTGTTGCTTGCAACTTAATACTGGAAGGGGTTCGGATGATAACCTGAAGGTGTATTATTAGTCATAGATCCATGATGTCTACGCACTTCTATTCTTGTAGACAGTTGTTGGGCCTCCAAGTGCAGAGGTTTGTAGAACAGCAGCAAGTTTCCCTTAAGTGGATTACCCAAGGTTTATCGAACTTAGGGAGGAAGTGGTCAAAGGTATCCCTCTCAAGCAACCCTGCAATCAAGATACAAGAAGTCTCTTGTGTCCCCAACACACCTAATACACTTGTCAGGTGTATAGGTGCACTAGTTCGGCGAAGAGATAGTGAAATACAAGTGGTAATGGTGCCATAAAATAGCTTTTGACTTGTTGTTGACGTGGGGTAACGTGTGTGAGTGAGGTAAAGACTAAAGCAAGCAAACATGCAACAGATCTAGATGCAAACGGTGTTTCAATGTTTAGAAAAAGGGATCGTACATTCACTAGTAAACACTCTCTCATATAAATATATTCTCTTAATGATACTAATCTTAAATACTCTCCGGTTGGACACTCTAATCCATGGTAGGGATATAACAACACTTCCCAAAGTCCGCTTTTCCCAATCTAATTAACCCCACACTGTCACCTTGAGCGCTAGATGGTTCCAACAAACACCACAATTTCATAGAGACAACCAACTCAAAATATACTCATGATAAATATATATGTAACCTAGCTTAAGTGCCACACACGGTGTGCACGCTGTCACTTTCACATACGTGGGGAAAATGTGGCATCCCGCAAAACCACTACTAGAAAATCGCGTTGTTTTTGTGCATTGCATCATCATGACCGCATGCTCATGTCATCATGCCACATTGCAGTTGAGCATCGGCATCATCTTGCATTTGCTTGCGTAAAACTAATTGCAGAAGAACCTATTTTGTTTTCTAAAACGCCCCGTCCTTGTTCAAACGCAAAACCTGGGTCACTGGATTATTTTGTTTTGTTTGCTATCGGGTTGCAAAAGTCTGTTTGAAACAAATAAAATTATTTAATTATTTTTGTGGGGGCAGTCGAACGGGCCGATTCGACCCAGTCGACCACCCCCGGTATTAATCGGTCCACCTAAATCAGCCCCCTCTAATTCCTAAAACCACCCAAACCTAACCTACCCACCAACCGCAGCTCGCCACCTCACCCTCTCCCCCAATCCCTACCCACCCTGCCACCTCACCGATCCACCACCTCTCTCTCTCTCTCTTTCACCTAACCCCCAACTACCCCCTCTCCCTTACAACCGGGCCCCACCCTCTCTGACCCACCTGTCCCTCACTCAAACCCTCCCCAAACCGACCCATCCCCGGCGGGTCCCACCCGACCCCTGGCCACTCCCACCTCACCCCACCAGCCACGCCTGACCCCCCTCCCGGCCCACCACGCCTCTCCCTCCCCACGCCTTGTGACCCCACCGACACGCGCTCCCCTCTTCCTCACCTCCCTCCTCCCGGCCTCTTCCTCCCATGGCCGACGCCGGCGCCCTCGACCATGGCCCGCCTCCTCTCCCTCCGCTGCCTTCCCTCCACCGGCCTCACGTCGCCAGAGCGCGCCTCCTCCACCTTCCCGCTGACGCCGCCCTTTCAGGCCGCCCCGACCTCCTCCTCCGGCAGCCGCCTCGCTCCGGCCTCCTCCAGCGCCCGCCGCCTTCCTCCTCTTGGCGCCGCAGCGCCCTCCTCGGCCTCGGCCTCGAGCTCCTCCGCCGCACTTGCGCCCTCACCGCCGCTCACCGCCGCCCACCTCCCGCGAGCCCCTCGCTACCTCTTTCTCTCCTCGCATCGGCGCCGCCTTCTCCTGGAGCCTCGGTGCCGGCTTCTCCATGGGCGCCTTCCCCATCTCGTCTCAAGCTCCGCTCCGTCGCCCTAAGCTTCCACCCTGAGCCGTGGCATTGCCTCGTCGTCGGTAACCTTCCTCGCCTCCGCCATCGCGCCACGGTCTGCAGCGTCTCGGTCACGAAGTCCCTGTCGCCTGCAGGCTCCGCACCGCCAATGAGCTCGTGGCACCCTCTGCATCACACCGGCCGCCGTCCTCCCCCCCCGTGGTACCCAGACGCCTCAACCGGCGCCACCGATCTTGGCTCTCTGCCTCCTCCTGCTGACCTCCGTGTTTGCGTCTGGAGTATGAAGTGATACAAGGGGCAACCGTGTACTGTTGGCGTGGATACATCTGTGTTGTTGATCAAGTTCTTGTTGGGAACAAGTGCCAAGTTTGGTCAATGTTATCAGTGATGCGCGGATGACCCCTCGACCACTTCCGCTCCGGCTATTTAAGCAATACATGATACCACTTGAAGACCACCGTTGCCAAGCCCAAGATCGACATCAACCCAACAGAGACCCGAGCGAGCCCGATGAACCATCGATGACCCTCGGAGAACCACCGACAAGGGTATCAAACGCCATGCTCGGCTTCATGGATCCTCATGAACTCCGACGCGGAACCAAGTTCGCCACGAGAAACCAAAGCCGGAGCCTTCAAGGTTGTCGGTGGAAACCCAGAGGACCCCCGGACGCCAAGACCGTCGACATGGATACCGAAGGACGCCGAGCGCCAAGTACTCCTTCACGGACCCGAGGATCCGAAGGCCTTCTTCCCGGATTCGGAGACCGAACCCTGGCGTGCCAAGTTCATCGACCCGAAGCCCACAGATGCGACAAGTGCTTCTTCCCGGACGCCAAGGTCGTCGACACGGAAACGCCAAGTACTTCCTCGAGACCGCGAAGCTCTTCATCCCGAACGCCATGACCGTCGACATGACCCGAAGACCACGACTACGACAAGATCGTCACCGACCCGGGCGAGCCCGAAGCGCCCCGACGCCGAACCAAGCCCTTCTTCCCGGATGCGACAATACCTACCTCTGTTATCCGAGAACGATCCCGTCGAACCCTGAGACCGAACCCCGAACCCCGGAACCTCAAGATCTGCCGAACCCTAATGTGTGAACCCCTTCCCGAAACCCTATTTTATAATATAATACAACTTGTCGCATATTAATTGTTCATGCATGCATACTTGTCTGTGGTTTGGGGGCCTTATGCCGATTCACCTCATAATTAAACATGGGGCCCATATGCGGGCAAATATAGTCTCATATTGGCCTTATTTAAATTTGTGTAGCGAACCGGTGCTATCTTTTATCTTGATAATGCAACATTTAAATTGCGGGGTAGCTAAATAACTTGAACCACCTAAATATTTGTCGGGACCCCGGTTCCGCTTAATATGGCCTAATCGCATTGCACCTTTGCCATGTCATACATCATGCATGCATCATGCCGATCTTCTGCCGTTGTATTAAATAGCGCCTCCGGTGTTTATTCTAGTGTTTTGCTTCTTCGCGGATAAGGCCGATGAGTGGATGCGAGTGTCGACCCGATCTTCGGTTGAACCCTCGGCAATGTTTTTCAGGCGAGCATCTCCCCCTTTTCTACCTATCTTACTTTTACAGTATTTATTCCCTCCTGTTGATCTATTGCTATCTGTGTTGCGATTCTCTAGTTTTCGTACCCGTGATATCCCTTGCAGCCTTATATTGCCTTGGACACCTCCTATTACATGTTGTGTGGTAGTTAGTTGGACCTGCGCGTCGTAGTCGCTTGCTCAAGTGCTGTTGCGTGTTGTCAAGTGCCACAGTTGTTGGAGTAATGCCGCATGTTTGATGTTGGAGATGATCATGGCTTTACTTATCGTTCACTTTAATTCCTGTTTAACAACTAAAATTGAAGTAAGTAAGTAGAGGCACAGGTGGGCAATAGATGTTATTTGGTTGTTAACCGTCCACTTGTGTCCCGTAGGACCCCGAGTGCTTGATACCTGTTCCTTGATTTATCGCGCTATCCACATCCGGGAGGATTATGGGACCCCGAGCTGAGCTTGATTCATCTTATTTCTTGGGGCCACAAACTAGTTTGAGGTTTTATTTACTATCCTGTACTTATGCCATGCTTTATCGCTTTATTACGATTGCGAGGAGCACACTATCGCTTAGGTAAGCGGAATGTTTTCGCGGTATCGACAAGCCAGTTTTGGGTTCCCGATCGTTTACATCCATTGACGCAAACCTTGAGTCCGTCTCGAGTCAGCTTCGCTATGGTCTACTCAATGGGTGGCCCTGAAATATTTCAATCGTGATTGCTTTGTCGTGAAGGCCTCGTTGGGTTTTGTTTTGGTTTTTCCGAGGTTGATCGAGTGTGTGTTGCTATTTATGCACCCCGTCCGGGTAAAACTTTCTGAAAGCCGTGTCCGCGGTTATGGACGACTTGGAGCACAGTATCTCGATCATAGACAACTATAACTAAAGTAGTGCTATAAATTTGACTTTATAATGACTAGTAATCAGCTTCACTATAATGGAATGGCTAAATAAAACTGCCAACAATTGCTTGCTTGGGTTGTCGCCAGCGACCATTGTACCTGACTAGTAAGTATTGCAACTACAACGGAATGGCTAAATAAAAGTACCAACAACTGCTGGGTTTTGGGTTATCTCGTGCTAATTGAATCTGATTAGTAAGTGTTGCAACTATAACGGAATGTTTAACTAAAACGGCCCACTGCTTATTTTATCAGGATGATTACCTACACCTGACTAGTAAGTGCTGCAACGATAACAGAATAAATAACACTGCCAACTGTGTGAGTTCCTCGGTTGACTTCCTCGTTTGGTCTCGAGGGGGAAACGCCAGGATGGGTTTGTTTGATGGTAGTATCAGGTTGGTTCCGAATAGGTCCTTCTTACCCCCTCTGATAGCCGCCAGTTGTATCGAGTCTCTATAGGTTGTTTAGTGCATGCTGCCGCTGCCGCTTCCGTCCACCATACCTATGTAGGCGAGGACCGCCGAATTCTAGCCTCGCCATGTACTGGCCTCGATCTTGACGCTCTCTTTTTCCTTTGCCCTTTGTCGGCACCCTTTTTGTTTAAGGTGTTTTGAGATCGGCGTCGTTAGCGGGGTTACCCTTCCCGCTTGCCAGGGGTTATGGACGCCATTGGTTATTCTCCAGGGCTCTTAGCCCCATTTGCATCTTGTCCATAGTCGGACGCTGTATCTTTGCAAGGTGATTTGGATCTTTGTTCTGTATATCTGTATTCTTGACTCCTGGAGTCGTGTTGTATATATATCTGTTCTGTGGGTCCCATCGAGGACTGTTGTGTAACGTTATTACTTCGTTTTACACCCGCACGAAAGTGCCTGGTGGACACCTTTGAATCGTTTCTATGCGGGTTTGGCGGGTTTCGCTAAAACTTGCATAGGTCCGATTCCGAGGGTGTTACAGAGTGGTATCAGAGCTCAGCGGTTGCGATACCACAAGTCCACTATAGGATAACCTAGCTAACGGCCGAAGTAGAGTGTCAAAACTATTTTTGCAAAATCGGTTGGATAGTTCTGATTAGGTCTGATTTTACTCCTTACCCCTCTGCTGCTCTCCTCTCACCTCTGCGTGTTTTGAATCCGCTCTCTTCTCTCTCTTCGAGTCCAGGATTTCTCGCGGTTGGGTTTCCGTCGTACCTTCAGGTTTTCGCTTCCTCTTTTGGTAACAGTGTTTCTACATCCGGTCCTCCTGCTATCTAAGTGGTCCTTTATCTGTGGTACCATTCTTTGTTCCTTGTTTGTGCCTTCCGGTGTTTTCCGACGCGACGACATCATCTACGCCAGATCCGAAGCAGAGGCTGCCTCACTCCTTTGTTTCCGAACCTCGATTGTCGAGATCTTCAGTCTGATTCCGAGAATGGTTGCACGCTTTTCCATTGATTGTGCAGAGTAATAGTTTGGGTGCGTGATGGATTGGCCCCCATGCCAACTACCCCTTCTATTCGCTTGAGTACATTTAAGTGGATGAGAATGCATCGGTTCCCTTTTTCCATCGAAGCTAGAGGTGGCTTTATTTGTGATACCTCTACCTTCGACCTTTTGTTTCTGGAGTGTTTCCCTCGACGATCACGGACAACGACCTCTTGTTAGTGGTGTCGCGAGGATCTACACGAAGCGAGAAGACGCGGATCACCGACCTTCCTTCCGGTACCATGAGGCGGATCTCGAGGGCGAGATCCATTGTTAGTGGTGTCGAATTGTGGCATCCCGCAAAACCACTACTAGAAAATCGCGTTGTTTTTGTGCATTGCATCATCATGACCGCATGCTCATGTCATCATGCCACATTGCATTTGAGCATCGGCATCATCTTGCATTTGCTTGCGTAAAACTAATTGCAGAAAAACCTATTTTGTTTTCTAAAACGCCCCGTCCTTGTTCAAACGCAAAACCCGGGTCACTGGATTATTTTGTTTTGTTTGCTATCGGGTTGCAAAAGTCTGTTTGAAACAAATAAAATTATTTAATTATTTTTGTGGGGGCAGTCGAACGGGCCGATTCGACCCAGTCGACCACCCCCGGTATTAATCGGTCCACCTAAATCAGCCCCCTCTAATTCCTAAAACCACCCAAACCTAACCTACCCACCAACCGCAGCTCGCCACCTCACCCTCTCCCCCAATCCCTACCCACCCTGCCACCTCACCGATCCACCACCTCTCTCTCTCTCTTTCACCTAACCCCCAACTACCCCCTCTCCCTTACAACCGGGCCCCACCCTCTCTGACCCACCTGTCCCTCACTCAAACCCTCCCCAAACCGACCCATCCCCGGCGGGTCCCACCCGACCCCGCCTGGCCACTCCCCACCTCACCCCCACCATAGCCCCACGCCCCGACCCCACCCTCCGGCCCCACCACGTCCTCTCCCTCCCACGCCAGCCCCCACCGACACGCTCCTCACCTCCCTCCTCCCCTCTTCCTCCCATGGCCGGCCTTGCGCCGCGCCCACCACGGCGCCCGCCTCCTCCGCCCCTCTTCCCACATCCTTCCAGCCGGGACCCGCCTCCTCCACCTTCCCATGACCCGGCCGCCGAGCCGCTCGACCTCCTCCTCCGGCAGCCTCGCTCCTCTCGGCCTCGCCCGTGCCTTCCTTCCCTCTTGGCCAAGCAGGCCGCCCTCCTCCGACCTCGGCCTCGAGCTCCGCCGCACTCCTCGGCCCTCACCGCCTCCGCGCCGCGCGGCCCGCCTCTCCCGCGCCAGCCTCCACTCCTCCGGCGAGCCCCTGCCGCTACCCTCTCTTTCTCTCCTCTGCATCGAGCGCCTTCTCCGGAGCCTCGGTGCTCAGCTTCCCTCCATGGGCGCCTTCCCCCATCTCGTCTCCAAGCTCCGCTGGCCGTCGCCCTGCCGGCTTCCACCCGCGAGCCGTGGCCGCTGTGCCTCGTCGTCGGTAACCTTCCTCGCCTCCGCCATCGCGCCACGGTCTGCAGCGTCTCGGTCGCGAAGTCCCTGTCGCCTGCAGGCTCCGCACCGCCAACGAGCTCGTGGCACCCTCTGCATCACGCCGGCCGCCGTCCTCCCCCCCCCGTGGTACCTAGACGCCTCAACCGGCGCCACCGATCTTGGCTCTCTGCCGCCTCCTGCTGACCTCCGTGTTTGCGTCTGGAGTATGAAGTGATACAAGGGGCAACCGTGTACTGTTGGCGTGGATACATCTGTGTTGTTGATCAAGTTCTTGTTGGGAACAAGTGCCAAGTTTGGTCAATGTTATCAGTGATGCGCGGATGACCCCTCGACCACTTCCACTCCGGCGATTTAAGCAATACATGATACCACTTGAAGACCACCGTTGCCAAGCCCAAGGTCGACACCGACCCAACAGAGACCCGAGCGAGCCCGATGAACCATCGATGACCCTCGGAGAACCACCGACAAGGGTATCAAACGCCATGCTCGGCTTCATGGATCCTCATGAACTCCGACGCGGAACCAAGTTCGCCACGAGCAACCAAAGCCGGAGCCTTCAAGGTTGTCGGTGGAAACCCAGAGGACCCCCGGACGCCAAGACCGTCGACATGGATACCGAAGGACGCCAAGCGCCAAGTACTCCTTCACGGACCCGAGGATCCGAAGGCCTTCTTCCCGGATCCGGAGACCGAACCCTGGCATGCCAAGTTCATCGACCCGAAGCCCACAGATGCGACAAGTGCTTCTTCCCGGATGCCAAGGTCGTCGACACGGAAACGCCAAGTACTTCCTCGAGACCGCGAAGCTCTTCATCCCGAAGGCCATGACCGTCGACATGACCTGAAGACCACGACTACGACAAGATCGGCACCGACCACGGCGAGCCCGAAGCGCCCCGACGCCGAACCAAGCCCTTCTTCCCGGATGCGACAAGACCTACCTCTGTTATCCGAGAACGATCCCGTCGAACCCTGAGACCGAACCCCGAACCCCGGAACCTCAAGATCTGCCGAACCCTAATGTGTGAACCCATTCTCGAAACCCTATTTTATAATATAATACAACTTGTCGCATATTAATTCTTCATGCATGCATACTTGTCTGTGGTTTGGGGGCCTTATGCCGATTCACCTCATAATTAAACATGGGGCCCATATGCGGGCAAATCTAGTCTCATAGTGGCCTCATTTAAATTTGTGTAGCGAACCGGTGCTATCTTTTATCTTGATAATGCAACATTTAAATTGCGGGGTAGCTAAATAACCTGAACCACCTAAATATTTGTCGGGACCCCGGTTCCGCTTAATATGGCCTAATCGCATTGCACCTTTGCCATGTCATACATCATGCATGCATCATGCCGATCTTCTGCCGTTGTATTAAATAGCGCCTCCGGTGTTTATTCTAGTGTTTTGCTTCTTCGCGGATAAGGCCGATGAGTGGATGCGAGTGTCGACCCGATCTTCGGTTGAACCCTCGACAATGTTTTTCAGGCGAGCATCTCCCCCTTTTCTACCTATCTTACTTTTACAGTATTTATTCCCTCCTGTTGATCTATTGCTATCTGTGTTGCGATGCTCTAGTTTTCGTACCCGTGATATCCCTTGCAGCCTTATATTGCCTTGGACACCTCCTATTACCTGTGTGGTAGTTAGTTGGACTGCGTCGTAGTCGCTTGCTCAAGTGCTGTTGCGTGTTGTCAAGTGCCACAGTTGTTGGAGTAATGCCGCATGTTTGATGTTGGAGATGATCATGGCTTTACTTATCATTCACTTTAATTCCTGTTTAACAACTAAAATTGAAGTAAGTAAGCAGAGGCACAGGTGGGCAATAGATGTTATTTGGTTGTTAACCGTCCACTTGTGTCCCGTAGGACCCCGAGTGCTTGATACCTGTTCCTTGATTTATCGCGCTATCCACATCCGGGAGGATTATGGGACCCCCCTGAGACAGAGCTTGATTCAGTCTTCTTTCTTGGGGCCACAAAATAGTTTGAGGTTTTATTTACTATCCTGTACTTATGCCATGCTTTACTGCTTTATTACGATTGTGCGAGGAGCACACTGTACTGTTTAGG
Organism: Avena longiglumis; assembly: GCA_030063025.1. Lineage (NCBI taxonomy): Eukaryota > Viridiplantae > Streptophyta > Magnoliopsida > Poales > Poaceae > Avena > Avena longiglumis. The sequence goes on from CP125978.1 coordinate 462,971,388, forward strand.
TAAGCGGAATGTTTTCGCGGTATCGACAAGCCCAGTTTTGGGTTCCCGATGTCGTTCTGACCATTGGCGCAAACCTTGAGTCCGTCTCGGAGTTAGCTCGCTTCGTTGCGGGTCTACTCAATGGGGTGGCCCCCTGAAATATTTCTGAATCCTGTGATTGCTTTGTCGTGAAGGCCTCGTTGGGTTTTGTTTTGGTTTTTCCGAGGTTGATCGAGTGTGTTGCTATTTGCACCCCGCCGGTAAAACTTTCAAAGCCGTGTCCATGGTTATGGACGACTTGGAGCACGATTCTCGATCATAGACAACTATAACTAAAGTAGTGCTATAAATTTGACTTTATAATGACTAGTAATCAGCTTCACTATAATGGAATGGCTAAATAAAACTGCCAACAATTGCTTGCTTGGGTTGTCGCCATACCATTGTACTGACTAGTAAGTATTGCAACTACAACGGAATGGCTAAATAAAAGTACCAACAACTGCTGGGTTTTGGGTTATCTCGTGCTAATTGAATCTGATTAGTAAGTGTTGCAACTATAACGGAATGTTTAACTAAAACAGCCCACTGCTTATTTTATCAGGATGATTACCTACACCTGACTAGTAAGTGCTGCAACGATAACTGAATAAATAACACTGCCAACTATGTGAGTTCCTCGGTTGACTTCCTCGTTTGGTCTCGAGGGGGAAACGCCAGGATGGGTTTGTTTGATGGTAGTATCAGGTTGGTTCCGAATAGGTCCTTCTTACCCCCTCTGATAGCCGCCAGTTGTATCGAGTCTCTATAGGTTGTTTAGTGCATGCTGCCGCTGCCGCTTCCGTCCACCATACCTATGTAGGCGAGGACCGCCGAATTCTAGCCTCGTGTCTTGGCCTCGATCGACCGCTCTCTCTTTTTCCTTTGCCCTTTGTGGCACCCCTTTTTGTTTAAGCAGGTTTTGAGATCGGCGTCGTTAGCGGGGTTACCTTCCGGCTTGGCACAGGCGGTTATGGACGCCATTGGTTATTCTCCAGGGCTCTTAGCCCCATTTGCATCTTGTCCGTAGTCGGACGCTGTATCTTTGCAAGGTGATTTGGATCTTTGTTCTGTATATCTGTATTCTTGACTCCTGGAGTCGTGTTGTATATATATCTGTTCTGTGGGTCCCATCGAGGACTGTTGTGTAACGTTATTACTTCGTTTTCCACCCGCACGAAAGTGACTGGTGGGCACCTTTGAATCGTTTCTATGCGGGTTTGGCGGGTTTCGCTAAAACTTGCATAGGTCCGATTCCGAGGGTGTTACAGAGAAGCATAGATCTATTAAAGCACGATGAGTATTTATGTAGACTCTAGCCTAATTGCCACCATGGCGTGCATGCTGTCACTTTTACACACATGGGGAGAGCAGAGATCTATTGAAGCACTTGAGTAACAAGGTAGATCTACTTGATTAAAAAGATCATGACCACAACAAGATCATGTATAGAGAGAGAAATGAACACATATCTACCTGTAGAGTCCTTAGCCTCGAGGAAGAACTACTCCCTCCTCAACATGGGAATCAGCAACGGTGATGAAGATGGCGATGGAGATCGATGGAGATGGATCCGCTGGCACTTCCCCATCCCGGTAGGGTGCCGGAACAGAGACTTTCTGTCCCCCGAATCTCCCCTTCGGTGGTGGCGGCGTAGCGGAACTTTGCGTGGCTTTTTAGTCGGGTGCCTAGGGTTTCTGTATCGGAGGCTTCTTATAGGCGAAGGGGCGAGGCTGGGAGGCGGCCAGAGGGCCTACACCCTACCCAGGAGCGGGGTGGGCCCACCCGCGCCTAGGTGGGTGTGGCGGCCCTGGCTCACCTCTCCGTCTCTTCTCTGGACTTCGTGTTGTCCACGGTAAAATATTGACTTTAGCTTTTGTCCCGTCCAATTCCGAGAATATTGATTTTCTGCTTTTCTGGAACCAAAAACAGAAGGAAACAGACAACTAGCACTATGCCAACTTGTTAATAGGTTAGTTCCAGAAAAGATATAAAACACCTCAAAGTGTAGATAAAGCAAAGCAAAGTAGATAGTAAATAAGCATGGAGCATCAAAAATTATAGATACGTTTCCGACGTATCAATGCAGTTGGATTACGGTCTATGTATTATGTTCTAATGCCCAATCAAATCTCATAGGAATAAATTACGTTTCCGAGGTTATGCTCTCTCAATCTATCGATTGCCCCGCTGTAATTTATTCACCCAGCATGTTATCTATCTTAAGGAGAATACCTCTAGTGAATTGTGGACCCCGGTCCATTCCTTTATCATTGATGCACCATCTATTGTTACTGTTTACTTTCTGCAAGCAACTACTATCTTACACACTATACGTTTAATCCTTTGTTTTCAACAAACCGGTTAGATTGACAACCTCACAGTAAGTTGGGGCATTGCCTTGAGTTTGTGTTGTGCAGGTTCTAAGTTGTTAGCAACACCTTGGAGTTGTTTCCTTACTCCTACTAATTCAATAACCTTGGTTTCATAACTGAGGGAAAACTTGCTGCTGTGCTCATCACACCTTGCTCTTGGGGTCTCCCAACATGCTCTACGTCAATCGAGCCACATCAAGATTTTCTGGCGCCGTTGCCGGGGATAAGGACAAATTCAATCTCTTCCTCCTCGTCCGTCACCTTTCAGGAAGAAAGAAGATTCTCGCAAGGGCTAAATTTCTCTTCAAGAAATCTGTTGGATTCTGTTGCTGGAGGTACCTTTATGACCATTACTTTGGGTGCTGCAACAAAGCTCCTTGATAATATGATGGTTAACTATTCTGAATGGCATACTAGGAGAGCTCCACAAGGTAAGAAGGTAAATTCTGTTGAAGATACCTCCTCCTTGAGTGATAAAATTGATGTTATTATGTCTATTCTTGTTAATGGAAAATCTCATATTGATCCAAATAATGTTCCTTTAGCCTCTTTGGTTGCTCAAGAGCAAGTTGATGTGAACTTCATTAGAAATAATAATTTTGGCAACAACGCTTATGGTAATAATAATTATAGGCCATATCCTCCTAATAATAGCAAGAATTATCATGGTAAATATGGAATGCCTAGTGAAGATAGGATTCTGGAAGTTGAAAGATCCACTAAAAACTTCATGCAAATGCAATATGAGCAGAATAAATTATTCACTTGAGAATTTGAAAAATATTAGTCATCAACTTGAGAATTTGAATAGGGAAATTACTGGTTTACAATCCAAAATTTTGAATGCTCAAAAAATATTTCATGTTTGTTTGAAGCACAATCCTATAGTAAGCCTAGCATAAGATCAAGTCATTAAAGTTCGTTTTCTACAAAGCTTTTAAATACACAGTAACCTAATCCTTCGACCATGAGATCATGTTAATCACCATCACCGGATGGATGCTTTGATGACATAAAACAACAGTTCGTAACTGGGTGGTTATAAAGGTGGCATTGAGTATTCTGAAAGTATGTGTTGAAGCACATGGATCAAGAGTGGGATTTTTCCATCCATATGACGAATAGATATACTCTGGTCCCTCTCGATGGAATGTCATCCAATTGGATTGCAAGCATGTGACTAGGTCACAAGGGTTAACATATCACGAAACGAGTAAAGAGTACTTATCGGTAATGAGGTTGAACTACGTATAGAGATACCGACAATCAAACCTCGGATAAGTAAATTATCGTGAGATAAAGGGAAATTGGTATTGTATGTAAATGGTTCATTCGATAACGAAGTCATCATTGAAATATGTGGGAGCCGTAATGGATTTCCAGATTCCTCTAATGGTTATTGATCAGAGAGGTGTCTCGATCATGTCTTCATAGTTCACGAACCGTAGGGAGACACACTTAAGGATTCAATGTTGTTTAGTAGATATGGAATATGAGTTGGAGATCAAATATTGTTTGGAGTCTCGAATTGGATCCAAGACATCACGAGGAGATCCGGAATGGTACGGATAATAAGATTCATAAAAGGAAAGTCAATTTCCATGATTTGGAAATGTTTACGGTGTTTTGACCGAAAGCTTCTAGAAGGTTTTGGAAGGTCCACCACCCCGGAGGGGGGCAGTTGGATGCGCCATGCCCTAGTAGGTCTGGAGGCATCATGCCCAAGGTTAAGTCGACCAAGACTAGGAAGAGGGAATCAAACTCTAGTTTGAAAAGTCATATCCCAATTTGAAAAGTCAAAGTCCTAGTGGAGGAAGGAAAGGAAACCTTGAGGGAAAAGGTTTCCCTTCTCCCTCTCATTGTCGCCGGCCAAGAGGATTTGGGGGTGGACACGGCCAGGGATGGGAACCCTGGCCTCCGCCCCTCCACCTATATAAGGAGGAGTGGAGGTTCCCCCTTGTCCCTCAACCCAAACCCTAGCTGCCAGGTGATACGTCGGAAACGTATCTATAATTTTTGATGTTCCATGCTTGTTTAGTATCTACTTTGCTTTGCTTTGTCTACACTTTGAGGTGTTTTTATATGTTTTCTGGTACTAACCTATTAACAAGATGCCACAATGCCGGATTTGCTTTTCTTGTTTTGGTTCCAGAAGCGTAAACTCAATATTCTCGGGTATGTACGGACAAAAGCCAAAGTCAATATTTTACCGTGGGGGACACGAAGCTTGGCGAGGCAGAGGAGAGCCAGGGGCCACACCCCGCGTGCGGCTAGGCCTCAGCGCCTCGAAGTGCGGTGCCACGCCCCGCCTTGCCTCTTCACCTATAAAGACCCCCCAATACAGAAACCCTAAGGACCCGATCAATATTCCACGAAACCGTCTGTAGCCGCCACCATCGTCCCAAGATCGGGATCGAGCTCTTCCGGCACCTGCCGGGGGGAGATCATCCGAGGCCGTTCACATCACCATGCCTCCCAGGTATGAAGCGTGAGTAGTTCCACCTTGGACTACGGGTTCATGTAGTAGCTAGATGGTTGTCTCTCCTCCTTTGTGATACCATGTTTAGATCTTGTGAGCTCCGTTCATGATCAAGATCATCTATTTGTAACCATGCACGTTGTGTTTGGGGGGATCCAATGGATATTGAGATTACTATGTCAGATTGATTATTGGTTTTATCTTATAGATTCTATCATGTCTGTGTTGTTTGTGATCTTGCATGCTCTCCGTTTCTAGTAGCTATCTTGGCCAAGTAGATGCTAGTGACTCCAAGAGGGAGTATTTATGCTCAATAGTGGGTTCGTGCCTCTATTTAATCTACGGGAAGTGACAGAAATCTCTAAGGTTGTAGATGTGCTGTTGCTACTAGGGATAAAACAACGGTCTCTTGTTCATAGAAAAAGTGGATTGTTTACCTTACACACTTTGCTTAAAGCAGTTATCCATTGCTTGCAACTTAATACTGGAGGGGGTTCGGATGATAACCTGAAGGTGGATTACTAGTCATAGATGCAGTTGGATGGCGGTCTATTTACCTTGTTGTATTGCCCAATCGAATCTCATAGGATCATGAATGTATAGTATTGCATTGTTATGCCTTGTTTAGTCCTGTGAATTGCTCTGCTGTAATTTGTTTACCCAGTATGCCATGTTTGTTTATCTTAAGGAGAACACCTCTAGTGAACTATGGAGCCCGGTCCAATATTTAGCATTGATACATCTTCCACTGTTCGTGTTTACTTTATGCAAACCACTATTACCTTCCACACCATACAGTTAACCCTTTGTTTTCAGCAAACCGGTGAGATTGACAACCTCACTGTTCATTGGGGAAAAGTTTTGAGTTTGTGTTGTGCAGGTTTCCAAGTTGCTAGCAACACCTTTGAGTCATTTCCTTCCTCCTACTGGTTCGATAACCTTGGTTTCTTACTGAGGGAAAACTTGCTGCTGTGCTCATCACATCTTCCTCTTGGGGTCTCCCAACGATGCTTCCGCGCACCATAACCAGGCGCCTCCCTCTCTCCTCCATACGCTGCTCTGGCTTAGGAAAAGCCCTGCAGTAATATATCCTCCTCCACCACCACTATACCGCCGTGTTGTTGGGATTCCGAGGAGATCTAAAACCTTCGCTGCCCTGCTTGAACAAGGGAGATAAAGGTCTTCATCGACTACCATATATGTGACCGACTGTGGAAGCGCTGCCGGAACGTGGCACCAGAAGGATCATCTACGCGATCTTGAGATCGTCAAGTGATCAACTACAACAACCACGAGAATCTGATCTCGTTAAACACTTTAGATCTACGAGGGTTGCTTCTCTAAAATCTTGTTGCATCGATATCGTAGATTGGATCTTGGCTTTGCCATAGATTGGATCTTGGTTTTGTATGTTCATGCGATAGATTTTTTTGTTTTCCATGCTACGAACCCGTACAGGTTATTCTTCGCCTACATCGAGTACCGCCACCGCGCCTCTCTAGGCATCCAGCAAGACCACCCCAGGTCGCCCTCTACGTCTTTGTCGCCCTACAACTTCGCCACCAGCGTCATCGCCTTGTCCCCGACTACACCACCTGCTACTCTACTCCGACAACCGCGGACAGCATCAGCATCTTTCCCTGCGCTGCTCTACACCTCGCAACCACTCTGGAGGCCTCCTCTGCAAATCTCTCTGACATGGCGACAAGTTCATGATAGTCCCTGCCCCTCCCACGCCTGGTACTGGAAACACTGGGAGTGTCTTCGCCCCGATGCGTTCCCGAGTCTAGCAAGATTGGATTGGCGCCTCGTCTTCATCGGCTTTGACATGGTCTTCTTCGGCATCACCCCTTCCTCTATGACTACCTTGAACGCGTCACCGATGAGTTCTAGTTTGCATACCCGGTTCTGGTAAATCCGGAGTGTGCGTTCTTCCCTGACGTGCGCTAGTTCTGAAACTATGGACGCACCTCGTTCTGGACGACTCAGACCGCATCGGCTTCGTCATCGACATCCTCGACGACTGCCTCGACGCGTCTCCGTCATCCTCCTCGCGCATGCAGCTTTACGTGCGGCTACCTCGGTACCGACATCACCGACCATGACATCGATCATGGCGACCCCTCGCACGGCTACCTCGACCACGGCACCACCCAACTGATGGGTTTCGCAGCATAGTAAATCAAAAAAAAATCTACGGATGCGAACGGGAAAGTCAATATCTAATCTAGGAGATGCAAACAACGAGGGGGAATAGATGAGATCTTCATACCCTTGAAGATTCGCACAGCGGAACGTTCAATGGAACGTGGGTGATGTAGTCGTACTCGCTTCTCCTCCTCGCGATCCGATCCGATCTAACACCGCAAGTGGCGATGACTCCGAGAGATGCACACGTGAGGCACCTCGACGTCTCCTCCTTCCTTGGTACAGCAAGTGGGGTGGAGAGATGGATTAGATCTACAACGCGACGGCGCGGTGCAAGCGGTGGAGAGTTGCTGCGGCAAGGCTTCGCCTACGCGCAGTCGGGAGCGAGAGAGAGAGGAGGGGCAGCAGGGCGGCTAGGGTTGATGAGGAGGTGTAGGGGAGGGGTGCGCCCCCAGCCGTCTTTATTAGAGGGGTGGGCGGCCAGCCCTATCCCCTTCCCCAAGCCCTAGGCCGGCGGCCAAGGAGGGAGGAGTGCGGGGCAAGTTCCCCCCCTTCTAGAAGCTCCCCTAGGGTTTCCCTAGGGTTTGGCCGGCTAGGCCCTTTGGGGTCTTGTGCCCCTGTCCCAATGCGTCCAGGGCACTCCCTCATAGCCCCATGCCCCCTCCCGACAAGTGGGGCCACGTTGGTCCCACTCCGGAAGGTTCTAGAAGCTTCCGGTACAATACCGATTAACCCGAAACAATTCCGAACTCCAAAAACCGCATTGCCTTATATGAATCTTATTCTCCGGACCATTCCGGAACCTCTCGTGATGTCCTGGATCTCATCCGAGACTCCGAACAAAAATTCATAAACCAATTATCCAATCTATCCTAGCGTCGAGACACGTCAAGTGTGTGACCCTTCGGGTTCGAGAATATGCAGACATGATCTTCTATCAATAATCAACGGGTCTCGAAACCCATATTGACTCCACATTCATCGATGATCATATCGGATGAACCAAGATGCCGATTCAATCAATCCCATATTTATATTCCCTTCACACGCGATATTTTACTTGCAGATTCGACTTGCATCGCCATACCTAGTTCAATCTCGTTCACAGCAAGTACTTTACTCGTTCCGTAATCTGATATCACTTTGTGATTAACTCCTTAACCATGTTCTTGCAAGCGGTGTTGATATCGATTACCGAGTGGGCCCGAAGTATATCTCTCCGACTTGGGAGGGACAAATCCCATCTCGATACATACAACCCAACAGGTACTTTCCGATCACCTGAGAGACACCTTTATGATCACCCTCTCATGGGATGATGTTTGATGACCTCAAAGCTTTCATCCGATACCAGGGAGTTGCATTATCTCATGGTCTAAGGAATACAATATTTGACATAAGAAAAGCTTCGCAAAGACGAACACGATGACACGATCTAATTGCTCCGCTTAGTTTGGGTCTGTCCATCATATCATTCTCCCAATGATATGATCTTATTATTAATCGACAACTCATGTCTATGGTTAGGAAACCTTAACCATCATTAATCAATGAGCTAGTCCATAGAGGCGTACTAGGGACACGGTGTTATTCACAAACCACACAAGTATTAAAGTTTCCGCTTAATACAATTCTAGCATGGAATATAAACTTTATCATGAACAAGAATTATAATAATAACATCTTTATTATTGCCTCTATGGAATAATTCCAACACCAACGTGTAGGGGTTCGTAGCATGGAAAACAAAATTTTCTACCGCATGCACACAAACAAGCCAAGATCTATGTACTAGATTATAGCAATGAGTCGATAGAGGAACTCACCCTCGAAGATTCCAAAGAGGTTAACGAGAGCAGATTCCTGTGGGTGATGTAGTCGTACACTTGCCGATCTCAAGATCGAGTAGACGATCCTTCCGGCGCTGCGTTCCAGCTTCCTTGATCGGTCACACGTTCGGTACTCGATGAAGACCTTCCTCTCCCTTGTTCCAAAGGCGTGGAGGTTGTAGCACTCTCCTCGCGATTCCGACAAAGATGACTCGCTGGTACCCAAGTAGAGGGAGATCTCTGTGGCTTCGCCTTAAGCCGGAGCGAGTATGGTGGACTATGAGAGAGCCTTGGTGATCTTAGGGTTTAGACACACCAATTAGAAGGGGCTAAACCAGCGGCTAGGGCAATTAGAAGCTCTAACTCGGCGGCTTGGGAGAAATCCCTAGGCTGTGGCTAGGGTTTAGGTTTAGAGGGAGGCAACTTGTGTGTCTAGGAGGGGAGCCCTGCCCCTCCTTATATAGGTGGAGGGAGGCGCGCCAGTGGAGGGGAGTCCCTCGCAAACTCGGACCCAAGGTGGGCCTGCGGTGGAGGTGGGACTCCTCCCCAACTCGGATTCCACCTCCCCTCCACTTCCCAAAATAGCCTTTTGACTTTCAAACTTGGCGTTTGACTTTTCAAACTAGGATTTTAATAAACCCTCTATTTTGTTCAGCGATGACACCAAGTAAATGATGCAATCATAACAACTTGATATAACACATTCATGTACCCTTCCCCTCCGGAGTGCCGGACATTCCGGAACCTTCTAGAACATTCCCGATGAAAACACCGGAACCATTCCCTAACTCCGAAACAGGACTTTCCTTATATGAATCTTATTCTCCGGACCATTCCGGATCTCCTCGTGATATCCCGGATCCCATCCGAGACTCCGAACAAAATTCGGTCTCTTTCTCATCATTCCATAACTACTCAAACAACGTCGAATCCTTAAGTGTGTCTCCCTACGTCGTGAATTATGCGGACATGATCGAGACACTTCTCCGATCAATAACCAATAGAGGAATCTGGAAATTCATATGGCTCCCACATATTTATACGATTACTTTGTGATCGAATGAACCACTTACATACGATACCAATTTCCCTTTGACTCACGATAGTTTACTTATCCGAGGTTTTGATCGTCGGTATCTCTGCATACCTAGTTCAACCTCGTTACTAATAAGTACTCTTTTCTCGTTCCCGTGGTATGTGATCCCTTGTGAGCCAGTCACATGCTTGCAAGCTAATTGGATGACATTCCACCGAGAGGGCCCAGAGTATATCTATCCGTCATATGGATGGACAAATCTCACTCTTGATCCATGTGTCTCAACCGACACTTTCCGAACACTCAATGCCACCTTTATAGACACCCAGTTACGGTGTGGTGTTTGATGTCATCAAAGCATCCTTCCGGTGAAGGTGATATGCATGATCTCATGGTCGAAGGAATTAGGTTACTATGTATCAGAAAGCATATAGCAATTGAACTATAAAAATGACTTGATCTTTATGCTACGCTTATCTATAGGAGTATGTCCATCACATCATTCTCCTAATGATATGACCCTGTTGTCAATAACATCTCTATGTTCATGATCAGGAAACCATGATCATATATTAACCAACAAGCTAGTTTAACAAGAGGCTTTACTAGGGACTCTTTTATGTTTACAAATCACACAAGTATTAATGTTTCCGGTTAATACAATTATAGCATGGTATGTAAACATTTATCATAAGTATGAAGATATGATAATAACCACTTTATTATTGCCTCTTGGGCATATCTCCAACAGTCTTCCACTTGCACTAGAGTCAATAATCTAGTCTCAAACCTTTGTGTATTCAACACCTATGGCTTTCTGTTGTATGTACACGATTGCTAGTGGTCAACTGATCTCCGGATCTGACACTTCCAGGTCCGTGTGTAATTGCATGTATTTGCGTCTCTACGCATCACTCATTCTCTAATGAGATGGCTTTGTATAATTTTGGTCCTTTGGTGAGACCTTTAGTTCTTTGGGGTTAAAACATGTTGATAATATTGTCGTACAATATATCTTCATAGTATTATCCCGCTGTGAACTACACCTAGTTTGATAAGAAACTACTTGACACAAATGCCCTCTTTACCTGCTATTATAGCAGTCATATACTTAGCCTTTTGTTGTAGTATCTGTCACAATGTCTTAATTTTGGAACTCATCCAAATCCATTATGGAACTTACTTTCCATTATATTGTGCCACCCTTAGTTTAGATTGAGATAAACTCAATTTGTACTTTGTGACAAAACTAGTATTAATGTAGTACTTTTACAATGAACTAACCATCTATTTTTCACTACTACAAATAATATACTCTTAGTTCTTCCAAAAGATCATAAGAATATCCTTACTATTGTCCAATGATCATCTTATGAATCATTCTGGTATATGCTCATAACATTTAGAGCATAGGACATATCTGGATTTGTACATATCACAGTATGATTGATATAAATACTCTTTGTGATCTTATACATCAAGTATCAATCTATACTTGAATCTTTGTTTCACTTACCAAGTGTCAATACACTTGAATATATCATCAATATTGAACTCATTCAATCCTTTTTGTGCAACAAGAACCTTTCTTGTAGTTTCTATATTGAACTCATTCAATATATCATCTATGTACTTTTGGCACAACCATATTAGCGTCTATTGATGCCAAATATTTGAGTTTTGCCTAAGCCTTTCATCGAGATAAATTCTTAATATGTGTTAATAAAAGATACATCATTTCCAATCAACAATATGTCTTCCACATAATGTATTAGAAATATGTCTTAGCGCTCCCACTTAATTTCTTGCAAACGCAAGCATCTTCATTGTCTCTGATGAATTTAAACTCTTTTAACAATTTCATCATTGTGAAGATTCCAAGTCCGCGATGCTTACTTCAACCATTGAAGTTTGCATATGCATTTAGCATCCTTTGATTTAACAAAACCCTATGGACCGTGTCATGCACACGTCCTAGGTAACAATTCTATTAGAAGAACTTGTTTTGTTTATTCAACTACCATATAACAAAATTATATGTAGTGGTTGCTACATTAATCCGTCAAGACTAAATGTCACATCCCAAGATTTTCCAAATCTTGTAATGTGAAAAATAAATGAATAAAATAAAATTTTGTTTAAATTTCAGAGCCAGAAGAAACTTTTTGAATTCAATTGGAACTTCAGACCCATTTGAATTAAAATAAACCTAAAGGGATTTAAAAAGATAAGCATTTAATAAAAGGAAAAATAAAAACATTTATAAATACTATTTTGAAACAATTAAATGAAAAGATTTGTTTTCAAATGAAGTGGAAGTTTATAAATGAATAATGTTATATAAAGCCAAATTAAAACCTTGACCAAGCTTTGGAATTAGCACATTTTGTTTTGAATAAAAAAAAATAAACAAAGGATTATTTAAATAAATTAATAAGGACCTAATAACCAAATTTTATACAAATAAAAGGATTTTACCAATTTTATTGAAACATCAAAACTTGTTAAATTATTTAAAATAAGTTTCAAATACTTGATATTCACAAATAAAACCTACTAAAGTGTTTTGGCTTTATATTAGATTTCAAAATAAATATCTCAATAAAATAAATCCTATTTGATTTATTAATGAAAGTGTATTATATTTAATTAATAATGGACTCTAAAATAAAATGCTATTTCTGTTTTAAACAAGTTTTCCAAATATTCTTTATTTCCAAATAAAACCCACTGATTTGTTTTTGAAAATATTTGGATTTCAAATGGAGACACTAATAATTAAATCAAACTCTATTTTGTTAAATACCTAATGAACCACTTTTATTTAATTAATAAATGGTCTTAAAAGAATAAAATTATTTTATTTCGGAATTTGGTTTCTATTGATAAACGTAACCAAATTCATATTTGAAAAGCTTGATGATTGTTTGAATCATTTTGAATATGTTTGATTGATTGAAATTCAAAACAAATTCAAAATAGAAAAGAAAAGGCATTCAAGATAAAAAAGATGAAGCAAAGCAGCCCTCAAAGCCCAAAGATCAGCCCATCTAGCCCACCTCCTCTCCCGAACCGTTTTACGCACCGCGTAAACCCGCCTGAGGCGGATGTGGACCCTCTCCTCTTCTCTTCTTTCACCGCCAGACCCCACGCAGCTCCTTCTTTCTCCTCGAACCGCGCTTTTTCCCTCGCTGCCGCAGGCCTTGATTCCACAGCTCAATTTGCCTTAAAGCCGTTAATTCCTCGTCATGCCATGCCCATTTAATCGCCTCCTCCTCCTTGTTTCCCCTCACCACCTCCCTCTGCCCTAGGCTGCCTCCATTTCTCTCTGCCGCCGCCCGACGATGTTCCGGATGATTCACGAACCCCACCGCCCTTGCATCCCTAAGCACTCCAAAGGCTTCTCCACTCAGCGCATCCGATAGTGCACCCAACTCAACCTGGAACCCCGAGCCTCGCCAACAACAACTCCGATCACGCCGTGCGCCTCTACTCTCAGACGCCCACAGGTTAATTCCGTCCACCCCTTTACCTCTCGTTCACGCACGCGTCTTTGCCAGGACTGTGCGCATCTGACCCTGTCTTCCTTTTGCCCTAGTACACGCTGTAGCCTCGTCCACGACGACCACCTGACGCGCCCGACGTTGTCATCAAACTCCGGCGAGCAATCAAGCCCGTCCCCGTGCGCCCCTCCACCAACCCGGAGCACGTTGAGCATCAGCGTTGCATTGCGAACCTGGTGAGCATCCTTTACCTCTTCCTCGCGTCCTAGTTCACCAGCGCCGCCGCCGACTGACCTCGCCGCCGCCAGCAGCCGTCACAGTGCCGCCCGACTATAGTCGAGCACGCTAGCACCGCCCGATTTAGATCGCAGCGTCACGATAGATTCACTTACCGGAGGGGTATGCGTCGATCTGCGCCGCACATCTTCAGTTAGATCCAACGCACCAAGAGTCGATCCGGAACCGTATCGACCGGTAGAAGAACACGCGGTCACTGTTCGATTTAAAAACAGATTTGAAATCTGATTTAGATAGGATTTTCAAACCCTTATAACTTTTGATCCACACGTCCAAATTTGACAAATTTTATATCAATGAAATCAGGAGAACAAGCCCTAAACAACCATGGCCTTAGTTTTGAAAATAGTATCTGTTAGCTTGTTTGAAATTACAGAAACTTTTGTGTACTTGTTTAGAGTATAAAAATTGTCTAAAATTGATTTTAAGATTAAATCTTTTGCAAAATGGATTTGTGTGACCTTACTGACCCTAGGAACCAACCCATAGTGTTAAAAATAATTTTTGTGAAATTTAAGTTGAATTAGTTAACTTAGTCATTTTCTAGCCAAATAAACTCATTAAATCTTATTATGGAAAAGTTGTTGCAAGGAAAACCTTGGGAAAATGTTATGGACCAAACTTACTGACCCAAAACACCAAGCCTTGCCAAGAGCAACTCACTTGGTGAAAAACATAAAGCTTTACCTTAAAAAGAATAATTTTCACCTCATAAAAATGTTGAGTGGATTTTAAAATAGACTTTGAGCAAAACCCTCTAAATAATGACTTTGCCATTTTGGTAAATGCCCAATGTAGACCTTACAAAGTTTATAAACCTAGTAGATACCAACCTTGCAATAGAACCCTCTTTTTACAAGACTTAGGAACCATTGCTTGGTGTATGTGAATTATTGTTTGAATGTTGGAATGCTACTTGATACTATGCTTGTTTGATTGTAGTGAAAATTAGCAAAGTGTGAGACTAGCAAGATCAAGAAGTGACTATCATTCCCTAAACAAAAAGGCAAGTTACACTATCATATAAAAATCCTACTATTTTCATTATATTTAGTGGATTTTGAAAACATGCATGAAAATAATTTTATACTTATGTTATGCTAATCCTAATAGGATTCCCTATACACTACTTAGTGAAAATATTGAAGTTGTACATGCTTAGCCATGCTATGTTTTGAAAAATAGATACATGTTGAGAATTTACAAAGGTTGAGAAAAGGACTTGTGATTTTATATAATAAAACAAGGACTCAATGAACCACCTAGGTGGTGGGCACTTTATGTTTTGGAGAAGGTGGCAACAAAAGGGAACCATGTCTATGGCAATCACTTTGTGTTGTGATCCAACTGAAAACCACCTAGGAAACTTAGAGATTGAACATGTTTCTCCAATTGTGGCTTTCGTGTACAACCACATGCTATTATGGCTCTGTCTTAGTCAACTACATTAGGGAGATCCATACATTGTCTTTAGTTACCGGACATGGGGATCTGGAATGCTTCATGGGGGCTGAAGACAAGCTAGCAATGATGTATGGAAGGACCTTTTGGAAAGACTTCACACATTCTCATGCCCACAAGATCCATCTTGGTGAGCACTAATCCAGAGGGCCACCTGGTGGCAACAAGATGGGATTGTGTCATGTGGGTAAAGTGTACCTTCTGCAGAAGTTAATAAAATCTAAGTACTTAGCCGTGTCCCTGTTATGGACAATCTTGAGCAACTAAAGTTTGAACTATGGGAGATCTCGACATTCTAATTTCTAATATAAAAACTTGATGTACTTGGGGTACCAAGGAATTCAAAGAGATTTTAAGCTTGTTGCACTTGGGGTTACAAGGTGCACAAGAGCATGATGTACTTGGGGTTACCAAGGAACTCATGAGTTTTGAGAAAGCTTGTAGCACTTGGGGTTACCGAG
Organism: Avena longiglumis; assembly: GCA_030063025.1. Classification (NCBI taxonomy): domain Eukaryota; kingdom Viridiplantae; phylum Streptophyta; class Magnoliopsida; order Poales; family Poaceae; genus Avena; species Avena longiglumis. Next base: position 462,986,995 of record CP125978.1, read on the forward strand.
TTGCTCAAGGATTTTTGACAAGGACTTGAACACTTGAGTGTCTACCAAGGAGTTCAAGGAACTTGGAAAAGAGATTTGACAAAGAACCAAAATCATTTTGAAAAGATAGGATAAAAATTGCTTTATGCAAATAAGCCTTAAAACTCTACTTAGCCAAATATGCATATAATGATAGGATCCATTCTTATTATTCATAAAAGTGAAACTTGCCAATACAATTCAAATGTATTGACCCTTGTGGCTGTAACTTGTAATGTTGCAGGTTTGATTGATTTTAGTGAAGATTGTTTGATTAGGATTACAAAGTCTACAACCAACATCTGCCTGTGGCACTTTGAAGATGAAGGACCCATGACTATAGTAATTCCGCTGCAATGTAATGTAATAGACAAATGAGCTATGTATGATGTAAATAAACTATGTTATACCTGGTTATAAATTTATAATATGACCTTTGTATCTTGATATTACATCTTTACTGTGGATGCTAGCTATTGATCCAGGGACTAGCATTGTAAAACACAGGAGGACTCTACCTTATCAGGTTGGGACCCCTACAGATGGTATCAGAGCATTGTGTTGCCTGTAGGAATTGTAAACCCTAGGATTGGACAAAAACCCTTAGAAAAATAGGAGTTATATTTTGATCCAAAACTTATTTACAAAAACACTTGTAAACTCTTTCCTCAACCATTTTGTTTTCAACTCTACTTCTCTTCTACTTCAACTTGATGGAAAATCCTAACCATGACCAAAGACTACATCATGTGCAAAGGACTTCTTCAACTTCTTCAACTCTAATGACTTCAACATCTTCAACCTCTTCACCAAGGACTTCCAACATGGAAACTACTAAGGACCACAAGTGAGACAAGGAAATCTTACTTAAGAATTAGAGACTGAAGGAATGCAAAATAAGAAGGAACCATCAACAACTTTGAAGTATTGTAACCAAGAGTTAGTCTCAAGGAAACCATGATCTCATGCAAAGGGAAGAAAGATCACAAGTGAACCATATAGATGGACCACCATAATTTAGTTAAGACAAAACACACTAACTTGTGTAGTGTAACAAAAATATTTTGTTGCCTAAGTATGTGCTTGAATTTTGTTGTTTGAGTGGAAAGTTTGTTTTGTGATTGCATGCACAATTGTTTGTGTGAAATGTGATGTGTGTGAATAAAAATATTTCCTTAGAAATATCCTGCCCATTCTAATCCCCTTCAAACCAAAACAGATGACTACTCCAAAGGACTCCAACATCAAGATTGATGACACCAACACCAACCAAGCTGACAGCATGAGGGAACTCATAGCAACTCAACATCAGTTGAACCAACTGACAGCTCAGTTCCTAGCCAACAATAGTAATAAAGATCCAGCACTGCAAAAGTTTTTGGAGGAACAATCCCAATTGATGCTTAAGGTGACTAATCAAATGATTAGCATGGAAGAAAGCTATCCTAGAAGAGAGTATGATAACAAGGATGACAAAAATGTTGTTCTAGATGGAGCCCCAGCTTGCATTATTTGTGGAGACAAGGATCATACTTCCACAGAGCATGAAGGACAATGCCCCAATTGTGATGAAGACCATCCTGTTGGACAATGCCCCACCTCTCAAGCTACATGCTACCTTTGTGAAGGAAGTGATCATACTCCTGGTCTATGTCCCATCTATGCCATGGTAGGACAAAGGAAACAAGAAGGATCCAAGTCTACCAAAGGAAAAGGACCACTTATACCTCCAAGCAAGACAACCCAATTCAAAGGATCAAGGAAAATCAAGAAGCCCAAGCAAGACATGAGCCTTGTACAATGTCGAAAATGTAAGGAAATGGGACACTACTCCAGTGGATGCCCAGAGAACAAGAAGAATAAAGGGATTGACCAAGTGTGGTGCAACAACTGTAATGAACCAGGTCATTTTGTAGCTACTTGCCCACAAGAGCCACGTAAAGAACTCAATGACATTCATTGTTTCAACTGCAAGAATCCAGGACACTATGCAAGCAACTGTCTAGAAAGGATGAAGAACAAGTTGAACAAGCCTATGGAGAAGCTCAATCTTGGCCCATGAGTCAAGTATGGAAACCAAGGAAACCATGCAAATGTTTGCAATAAGAAATTTTATCCAGGACCCAAGAAGGCCAATATGTAATTTTTGTTTGAAAAATTTTAAGGGTGGTAGTACCCTAGTTGTTTTGAACTTGCTTGTAACCCTAACCTTCCCAAATCTCGGGACGAGATTTATTTTAAGGGTGGTAGCATGTCACATCCCAAGATTTTCCAAATCTTGTAATGTGAAAAATAAATGAATAAAATAAAACTTTGTTTAAATTTCAGAGCCAGAAGAAACTTTTTGAATTCAATTGGAACTTCAGACCCATTTGAATTAAAATAAACCTAAAGGGATTTAAAAAGATAAGCATTTAATAAAAGGAAAAATAAAAACATTTAGAAATACTATTTTGAAACAATTAAATGAAAAGATTTGTTTTCAAATGAAGTGGAAGTTTATAAATGAATAATGCTATATAAAGCCAAATTAAAACCTTGACCAAGCTTTGGAATTAGCACATTTTGTTTTGAATAAAAAAAAATAAACAAAGGATTATTTAAATAAATTAATAAGGACCTAATAACCAAATTTTATACAAATAAAAGGATTTTACCAATTTTATTAAAACATCAAAACTTGTTAAATTATTTAAAATAAGTTTCAAACACTTGATATTCACAAATAAAACCTACTAAAGTGTTTTGGCTTTATATTAGATTTCAAAATAAATATCTCTATAAAATAAATCCTATTTGATTTATTAATGAAAGTCTATTATATTTAATTAATAATGGACTCTAAAATAAAATGCTATTTCTGTTTTAAACAAGTTTTCCAAATATTCTTTATTTCCAAATAAAACCCACTGATTTGTTTTTGAAAATATTTGGATTTCAAATGGAGACACTAATAATTAAATCAAACTCTATTTTGTTAAATACCTAATGAACCACTTTTATTTAATTAATAAATGGTCTTAAAAAGAATAAAAATTATTTTTATTTCTGGAATTTGGTTTCTATTGATAAACAGAACCAAATTCATATTTGAAAAGCTTGATGATTGTTTGAATCATTTTGAATATGTTTGATTGATTGAAATTCAAAACAGAAATTCAAAATAGAAAAAGAAAAGGCATTCAGTATAAAAAAAAGATGAAGCAAAGCAGCCCAGTCGACAGGCCCAGCTCCAGCCCATCTAGCCCACCTCCTCTCCCGAACCGTTTTACAGACCGCAATAAACCCACCGAGGTGACAGTGGACCCTCTCCTTCTCTTCTTTCACGCCACAGACCCCCACGCAGCTCCTTCTTCTTCCTCATGAACTGCGCTTTTTCCCCCTCATTGCAGTTGCCTTGATTCCGCGCTCAATTTCGCCTTAAAGCCGCGTTAATTCCTCGTCATGCCACGCCCATTTAATCGCCTCCTCCTCCTCGTTTCCCTCGCACACTCCTCCCTCCGCCCCTAGGCGCCTCCATTTCTCTCGACGCTGCTCGACGATGTTCCAGTGATGATTCCGACGAAACCCCACCGCCTTGAATCCTAAGCACTGTGGCTTCCACTCTCAAAGATCGATAGTGCACCCAACTCAACCGCTGGAACCCCGAGCTCGCCAACAACGAACTCCATACCGCCGCCCCGCTCTACTCCGACGACGCCATAGGTTAATTCCGCCCACCTTTACCTTCTCGTTCACGCACGCTCTTTGCCAGATCAGTGACTCGACTGTCTTCTTTTGCCCTAGTACGCTGTAGCCTCGTCCACGACGACCCCCTGACGCGCCCGACGTTGTCATCAACCTCCGGCGAGCAATCAAGCCCGTCCCCGTGCGCCCCTCCACCAACCCGGAGCACGTTGAGCATCAGCGTTGCATTGCGAACCTGGTGAGCATCCTTTACCTCTTCCTCGCCCTAGTTCACCAAATACCGCCACGATCGACCTCGCCACCCGGCCAATACCGACTATAGTCGAAAGCACGCTAGCACCGCCCGATTTAGATCGCAGGCCACGATAGATTCACTTATCGAGGGGTATGCATCGATCTACGCACATCTTCGTTAGATCCAATGCACCTCAAGCCGATCCGGCGAACGGTATCGACCAAGAAGAACACGCCGCGTGTCACCTGTTCGATTTAAAAACAGATTTGAAATCTGATTTAGATAGGATTTTCAAACCCTTATAACTTTTGATCCACACGTCCAAATTTGACAAATTTTATATCAATGAAATCAGGAGAACAAGCCCTAAACAACCATGGCCTTAGTTTTGAAAATAGTATCTGTTAGCTTGTTTGAAATTACAGAAACTTTTGTGTACTTGTTTAGAGTATAAAAATTGTCTAAAATTGATTTTAAGATTAAATCTTTTGAAAAATGGATTTGTGTGACCTTACTGACCCTAGGAACCAACCCATAGTGTTAAAAATAATTTTTGTGAAATTTAAGTTGAATTAGTTAACTTAGTCATTTTCTAGCCAAATAAACTCATTAAATCTTATTATGGAAAAGTTGTTGCAAGGAAAACCTTGGGAAAATGTTATGGACCAAACTTACTGACCCAAAACACCAAGCCTTGCCAAGATCAACTCACTTGGTGAAAAACATAAAGCTTTACCTTAAAAAGAATAATTTTCACCACATAAAAATGTCGAGTGGATTTTAAAATAGACTTTGAGCAAAACCCTCTAACTAATGACTTTGCCATTTTGGTAATTGCCCAATGTAGACCTTACAAAGTTTATAAACCTAGTAGATACCAACCTTGCAATAGAACCCTCTTTTTACAAGACTTAGGAACCATTGCTTGGTGTATGTGAATTATTGTTTGAATGTTGGAATGCTACTTGATACTATGCTTGTTTGATTGTAGTGAAAATTAGCAAAGTGTGAGACTAGCAAGATCAAGAAGTGACTATCATTCCCTAAACAAAAAGGCAAGTTACACTATCATATAAAAATCCTACTATTTTCATTATATTTAGTGGATTTTGAAAACATGCATGAAAATAATTTTATACTTATGCTATGCTAATCCTAATAGGATTCCCTATACACTCCTTAGTGAAAATATTGAAGTTTTACATGCTTAGCCATGCTATGTTTTGAAAAAGAGATACATGTTGAGAATTTACAAAGGTTGAGAAAAGGACTTGTGATTTTATATAATAAAACAAGGACTCAATGAACCACATAGGTGGTGGGCACTTTATGTTTTGGAGAAGGTGGCAACAAAAGGGAACCATGTCTATGGCAATCACTTTGTGTTGTGCTCCAACTGAAAACCACCTAGGAAACTTAGAGATTGAACATGTTTCTCCAATTGTGGCTTTCGTGTACAACCACATGCTATTATGGCTATGGCTTAGTCAACTACATTAGGGAGATCCATACATTGTCTTTAGTTACCGGACATGGGGATCTGAATGCTTCATGGGGGTGAAGACAAGCTAGCAATGATGTATGGAAGGACCTTTTGAAAGACTTCGTCACATTCTCACCGCCAAGACTCCATCTTGGTGAGCACTAATCCAAAGAGGCCACTGGTGGCAACAAGATGGGATTGTGTCATGTGGGTAAAGTGTACTCCTTCTGCAGAAGTTAATAAAATCTAAGTACTTAGCCGTGTCCCCGGTTATGGACAATACTGAGCAACTAAAGTTTGAACTATGGGAGATCTCGACATTCTAATTTCTAATATAAAAACTTGATGTACTTGGGGGTACCAAGGAATTCAAAGAGATTTTGTTAAGCTTGTTGCACTTGGGGTTACCAAGGTGCACAAGAGCATGATGTACTTGGGGTTACCAAGGAACTCATGAGTTTTGAGAAAGCTTGTAGCACTTGGGGTTACCGAGTTGCTCAAGGATTTTTGACAAGGACTTGAACACTTGAGTGTCTACCAAGGAGTTCAAGGAACTTGGAAAAGAGATTTGACAAAGAACCAAAATCATTTTGAAAAGATAGGATAAAAATTGCTTTATGCAAATAAGCCTTAAAACTCTACTTAGCCAAATATGCATATAATGATAGGATCCATTCTTATTATTCATAAAAGTGAAACTTGCCAATACAATTCAAATGTATTGACCCTTGTGGCTGTAACTTGTAATGTTGCAGGTTTGATTGATTTTAGTGAAGATCGTTTGATTAGGATTACAAAGTCTACAACCAACATCTGCCTGTGGCACTTTGAAGATGAAGGACCCATGACTATAGTTATTCCGCTGCAATGTAATGTAATAGCCAAATGAGCTATGTATGATGTAAATAAACTATGTTATACCTGGTTATAAATTTATAATATGACCTTTGTATCTTGATATTACATCTTTATTGTGGATGCTAGCTATTGATCCAGGGACTAGCATTGTAAAACACAGGAGGACTCTACCTTATCAGGTTGGGACCCCTACACTAAATATCGCTATGAAAGATCAAATCTTGTCATATACAACCTTTTAACATTGTTGTGAATACTTTCCCAACATGTCGACTATTTCATAGATGTGAAACATCCATGTCTTATTTCTTTTATAGATCAAAATACGACTGTAAGGTCTTGTACCTTTTCAGAGGGTCTTTCAAGTTCAAAGCTTGATCTCTCGTATATGGAACTATCACGGATTTTATGGCTTCAAGCCATTTGACGGAGTCAGGGCCATCATCGCTTCTTTGTATGTAGTCAGATCATTATTGCCAAATAATGATTTAACTCTCAAATCTTGGTATTTGATTGTTTACCCGACCTACTTGTTTCAATAGAAACTTTGACCTTCGTAACCACAACCTTTGAGGCACGTGAGCCATGAGCATTGTTGCTGCCTCCGGAACACTTTTCGGCGCTGCGCAACTTTGCACATATAGCTAAGGTTCCTTTACCCTTATCAAAGTTCTATTGTCCTCCCACTTATCTTTTCACGAAAAATTCCTTCTCAAAGAAACTTGACGTTCTAAGCGACAAACACTTTTGTCTCCGGTGTTTATGGAGGAATACTTAACATTTATTCGAAATAACATACAAAGACAGGTTCATCCGACTTTGGTTGCAAACATCTTTATTATGCATAGCATACCAATGTTTAAGAAAGAACAACTTGGGTTTTATCCCAAACCATAACTTTATATGGTGTCATTTCAACGGATTATGATGAAGCTCTTTTCAAAAAACGGTAGTTTCTAAAGCTTTTAATCTTTAAAATATAATGGCAGTTTTATGAATTACACCTTCGATCTTACCATGTCAAACAAGGTTTAATTACATATCTCGAACGCTCCATACTCTTATGGTGTTTCGGGACATGTAAATTCACGGAACGATTCCTTAAATCTTAGGTTTTATGCTAAACTTGTAACTCAAATGTCTTCCTTTATGATCTTATCATAAACTATTTATATTCTTGTTACAAATGATTTTGCACTTCATCTTGAAAGTCTTTGAACTTTTCAAATGTTTCATACTTCATCCTTATTAAGTAAATATTCATATATTCACTTAAATTTTCGGAGAAAGCATATGAAGTTGAAATCCATCGCTCTTGACTACACATAATGGACTTCGTACAACAATATGTAAAAGTTCCAATAAGCTAGTTATTCGTTCCCTTTTGGCCTATGAACGAAGTTTTAATTATCTCTAGGAAAGTTTCACAAGCGTCATTTGATCAAAAATCAAAAGACTCCAAAATTCCATCCACATGGAGTTTCTTCATGTTTTCTTTCCAATATAATTTAAACGGCGATGTCACTTCCTAAGTGATCTTTCAATCAATTTGTCTTTCGACATATTTAGCACTAGTTTTATGGATGTGATTTCTCCAACGAGATTTGTGAATCATCCATCTTTTATGGATTACAGCAATTATTTGAACAACCCTTTTGTTCTCATAATACCTGATAAAACAAATGTCGAAGGCAAGCTTTGATGTTTAACGAGCAACACAATAACCCTTTATTTGTTCTCGATGAACATTATCACATATTCTTTTGCTAGTTACTTAGGCCATTGTAGTTCATAAATCGTGTTGTTTTGTATGACGATTCACACCAACAAATTCAGTATCAAATACTTAAGAACCACATTTTTTAATAAGCAAAGAATATAGCCATAACATGTATATCATCTATATACTTAAACTGAACAATTCTAGCCTTTTTCTTTTCTGCCATATATTTATGAGATTCTCTTTCAGTATTTCCTTCTGTTTGAAAGAATCTATCAACATCAATAGTGGAGTCATACATATGACACATAGTCCAAAGCGTGTATAGTTAAATACCAATGTCTTTGGACTTGCACTTTGAAGTAGATCACCATTATCAAATGTTTGGTGTTATTTCAAATTCCTTTCTTTAGTAATCTCTTGGTGTAGTAAACATTTTACCTACATCAAATATTCACCCTCATCATGGAATTATCCATGATCAAGCTACTTTTAGCTTGTACCGGTGAATCGCGAGTATAATGTTGCTCTCCAAAACCTTTTGGAGGATTAGGACAACTAGTGTCTCCAACCTTTTGCAAATTCTCATCAAATATGAGAACATGACTTTTGCCATATTATACTCTATCATGTTGTAACCAAAAATTCGTTTCAGATATCACAATATCTTCCACACATCATGGTTTCTGAAACAACTCTTTCAAATCCTAGATAACCTTGATATTAAGACAATCCTTTGAATATCAAGAATCATGGAGACAAACATGATACTCATACACTAACTCTTGGAATTGTCACTCTTGTTTTAATACCAATTATTAAACTTCATGGAGTAAGGAACTTCATGAAAGTTTGCAATAGGACTTTTAAACTTTAGATTAACACTTCAAAAACAATACAATACCAACAGAAAGTAATCAACTAATTCTATTTTCTATCATCTCAATTAAAACTAAGCATGGTGGTAAACGGATGCCAATGACTACAACAACAATGCAAATTCACTTTGATTTAATTTATGATAAATAGTGTTCAACTTTTAACCATATTGCGTTGAACTCCCACAAAACAATATCCCTCACATTGTTTTAGTGATCACACAACCAAATCCACCACATCAAAACCGATCATCACGAGAGTTGATGTAGCTTCAATGGCTAACAATCATCATGTTCATCATATCTACTATATGACTCATGCTTTACCTTTCGGTGATCCGTGTTCGAGACCATGTCTCAGACATGCTAGGCTCGTCAAGATCAACCTTAGCTTCCGCATGAGCAAATCTGGCTTGCTCACGTTGTATACACTCGCAGAATCTAACACACCCGATCATCACGTGGTGCTTCAAAAGAACGAGCTTTAGCAACGGTGCTTACTAAGGATGAACACTTTAAAATTTGAAATTGTGTGCTTGAGGGATCATCTTATAATGCTGCCGTCGTGAACTAAGCAATACAATATGCATAAAAGGATTAACATCACATGCAATTCATAATATGTGATATGATATGGCCTTTCTTCTTGTGCTTCCGATCTCCATCTTCAAGCACGAACATGATCTCCATCATCACCGGCATTGCATCAAGGTCAATGACGCCGCTCCATGGTTGTCGTCCACTAGCTTCAACTATTACAACTACTTTGAACAGACAAGCGGGTCTTAACAGAATTTAAATACAATCATATGGCTCCTTCCGGTTGCCAACTTACAATAAGGAACATTGCATACATCATATATAATCACAATCATGGCCATATCACATCACAGCACACCCCTGCAAAACAAAGTTAGACGCCTCTAATTTTCTTTGCATGTTTTACGTGGTTTGGGGCTTTCAATAAGTGTCGTTCTAACTTACGAACAAGAACCACAACATTGATACTAGTATTGTCAATCACCCGTTGTAAATTGAATCTTAACTATGTTGGGAGAAACAGCACCCAGAAGCCACTTATGCAATACAAGTTGCATGTCAAGAGTGGAGCAAGTCTCATGAACTATGTCATGTAAGGTTAGCCCGGGCCGCTTCATCCCACCATCCCGCAAGATGCAAAGTACACAAGAAGCAATCGACAACAAAAGCATCAACGCCCACAATGACCATTGTGTTCTACTCGTGCAACAGATCTACATATAGACACGACTCTGATACCACTGTAGGGGTTCGTAGCATGGAAAACAAAATTTCCTACCGCATGCACACAAACAAGCCAATATCTATCTACTAGAATGTAGCAACGAGTCGATAGAGGAACTCACCCTCGAAGATTCCAAAGCGGTTAACGAGAGCAGATTCTCGTGGGTGATGTAGTCGTACACTTGCCGATCTCAAGATCGCGTAGACGATCCTTCCCATGCGTTAGCGGCAGCTCCTCAATGGTTACATGTTCGGTACTCGACGAAGACCTTCCTCTCCCTTGTTCCAGCAGGCAGCGGAGGTTGTAGCACTCTCCTCACTATTCCGGCAGCACGACGGCGTGGTACCAGAAGTAGAGGGGAGATCTCGCAGGGCTTCGCCTTAAGCCGGAGCGAGTATGGTGGACTATGAGAGAGCCTTGGTGATCTTAGGGTTTAGACACACCAATTAGAAGGGGCTAAACCAGCGGCTAGGGCAATTAGAAGCTCTAACTCGGCGGCTTGGGAGAAATCCCTAGGCTGTGGCTAGGGTTTAGTTTTAGAGGGAGGCAACTTGTGTGTCTAGGAGGGGAGCCCTGCCCCTCCTTATATAGGTGGAGGGAGGTGCGCCAGGGGAGGGGAGTCCCTCCCCAACTCGGACCCATGGTGGGCCGGCGGTGGAGGTGGGACTCCTCCCCAACTCGGATTCCACCTCCCCTCCACTTCCCAAAATAGCCGTTTGACTTTCAAACTTGGCGTTTGACTTTTCAAACTAGGATTTGAATAAACCCTCTATTTTGTTCAGCGATGACACCGAGTACATGATGCAATAATACCAACTTTATATAACACATTCATGTACCCTTCCCCTCCGAAGTGCCGGACAATCCGGAACCTTCTAGAACATTCCCAATGAAAACACCGGAACCATTCCCTAACTCCGAAACAGGACTTTCCTTATATGAATCTTATTCTCCGGACCATTCCGGATCTCCTCGTGATATCCCGGATCCCATCCGAGACTCCGAACAACATTCGATCTCTTTCTCATCATTCCATAACTACTCAAACAACGTCGAATCCTTAAGTGTGTCTTCCTACGGTTCGTGAATTATGCGGACATGATCGAGACACTTCTCCGATCAATAACCAATAGAGGAATCTGGAAATTCATATGGCTCCCACAAATTTCTACGATTACTTTGCGATCGAATGAACCACTTACATACGATACCAATTTCCCTTTGTCTCACGATAGTTTACTTATCCGAGGTTTTGATCGTCGGTATCTCTGCATACCTAGTTCAACCTCGTTACTGATAAGTACTCTTTTCTCGTTCCCGTGGTATGTGATCCCTTGTGAGCCAGTCACATGCTTGCAAGCTAATTGGATGACATTCCACCGAGAGGGCCCAGAGTATATCTATTTGTCATATGGATGGACAAATCCCACTCTTGATCCAGGTGTCTCAACCGGCACTTTCTGAACACTCAATGCCACCTTTATAGCCACCCAGTTACGGTGTGGTGTTTGATGTCATCAAAGCATCCTTCCGGTGAAGGTGATATGGATGATATCATGGTCGAAGGAATTAGGTTACTATGTATCAGAAAGCATATAGCAATTGAACTATAAAAATGACTTGATCTTTATGCTACGCTTATCTATAGGAGTATGTCCATCACATCATTCTCCTAATGATATGACCCTGATGTCAATAACATCTCTATGTTCATGATCAGGAAACCATGATCATATATTAACCAACAAGCTAGTTTAACAAGAGGCTTTACTAGGGACTCTTTTATGTTTACAAATCACACAAGTATTAATGTTTCCGGTTAATACAATTATAGCATGGTATGTAAACATTTATCATAAGTATGAAGATCTGATAATAACCACTTTATTATTGCCTCTTGGGCATATCTCCAACACAACGCTCTTGGACCCCTCGACATCGGCACAAGGACTACCACCTCGCTTGAGCATCATCAGCTTCCTCTACAGTCCAAGCTACCGCGACGCGACACTGTCCGTGACGTTCCCGCTCCTACTGCGGGGGGATGTTAGCCTACTGGTTCTACTTTGGTTTATCTCCAGTGTGATCATCCGCGACGTTCCAGTTATTCACTACGCTACCTCTACGACTGCAGGGGATGTTAGAGTATATTACGTTTTAGATAATATAGGATAGAGATAGATCTCGTGTCTTGTCTTGCACTTTAAGATGCTCCTTGTACGTTTATATATACTCGCCCATGAGGCTCAATAACACATCCATCATATTCCGTCAATCCCTCCATATGCTTCTACAGATAAGATGAATGTACATAACTTCATTTTATGCTCTAATTAATATACCTTTTGTGTTCAAAATTTCATGTAAGGTTGTACATTCAATGTTGGTTGGATGATTGCAAACTTTTGAAATTTATATTTCTTTTGTTTTCAGTATTAACCAACACGTGCATTGCATGTGCACAATTACTAGTAAGAAAGAAGGAAAAGATAACGTGATATTCGCAACAAAAAGTACACGAAATGATCTGCTAGATAGTGGACCAGGACTTCGTCATGCTGAGAGCATCTCCACTCGTTGGCCGAATGTAGCATACCAATTGTCTAACAACTGTAATGCTACTTGATCTAGTAATATAATGGCTACTTCATATATATAATTGTTGCATCATTATTATATCATGCTCATGCCATCATGCCACCTTGCATTTGAGCATCATATAAAACCCTTTTGATTTGATTCTTCTCTCATCTGCATTGTAAATTGTATTTGCCTCTTGATATTGTATTTGGTTCTTGATATATTCTGTAAATGCCCAAGTTGAGTTGGGGGCATATCTTTTATTGACTCCACCACCTTTCTTGTCAACACCCCACCATTCCACCATTCCACTATATATGAGCATTGCAACTTATTTGGTTTTACCTCTAGCTCATGTGGGTTGGGATGGATCCAATTCTATCTCCACATGCTCTCATCTTAGCATCATGTGGTTTTCACATTATTGATATGTGGGGAGCCACATGGCCACCCTTGCATGCTATGTTGCAGATATGCCTCTACTAGCTTCCATGTGGGAACTATCCTATATGTGTACATGCATGAAGCTATAATTTGGCCATGTGATGATCTAGTGGAGAAACACACACTAGTATGGTCATATAGCTCCATATAGGTGCATAGGATCAATATTTTCCATATTGCATGGTAGTATTCAAATTTGAGTGCATGCACGATATAAATGCCATGTGTATTTCTAGTTGTTTTCACAATTAGCAATGGGGCATTTAATGCTTATGCATGGGCCATGCAACCTTCTCCCACTTTGGTCCTCCTTTGTTTTTATTTGAATCTTTGAGTGGATCATCCCCCATATCTCTCTCTTACCCCCTCTTCATGCTTGATCTTGCTTGATGCATGCAAGCATCTAAAACCCTACACCCATCTCCATCCATTCCATCACCCCATTATCTCACCCATATCTTTTCTTTTAAATAAAACTCTTATGCTTGATCATATGAGGCTTATTCTTTTCTTCTCTCTTTCTCTCCTAGCCTAGTTCTTCTAAACCCTAATCTCTCTTACCCCCTCTCACTATCCTCTCCCATAAACCCTAGCCTCTCTCTAACCCTAACCCAAGCTCTAAACCTAGTTACACCCTACCCCATCTCCACCTCTCTCACCTTACCCTCCCCTTGGTCTCTCCATGCCGAGCCCCTTCTTCCCCACCGGCTACCCCCTCTCCCTGGTCCCAAACCCCATCTACCCCAACCCTAAAACCAACCCTAACCCGAGGCTACCCCGACCCTAGCTCCATGCCACTTCCCTCCCTCTCTCTAGCTCCCTCTCTGCCACATCAGCCCCACCCGAGCAAACCCCTCCTTGAACGCTCCCTGGCCCCACCTGGACGCCCCCACCCGTGCCTGCCTCCCCTCCAGCTCGAGCACATGGGGGTAGAGGAGAAAAAGGTGGCCGAAGCCACCTTTATCATCACCACCTCCCCACGGCACCCCCTCTCCTCTCCCGTCCTTATCTACCCCTCTCTCTCGCCTACTGCCTCCCCCAGATCTACCCAGGGCGCCTGCCGCTCCTCCCCTCCTTCTCCACCAACGCCCACCCTCTCTCGCCGATCACCGCCAGCACCGCGTCGCCTCGACGATCCGGCCGTCAAGCTCGACGTGGAGGTGGTCTGGGAGAACGAGGAGGACCCGCTGCGTCGCCCCGTACACGCCAGCGAGGAGGAGAAGCCCCAGGCGCGCCAGTACCGAGACGCCCCGATAAAAACCCTAGCCCGCCGTTCGCCTGCCTCGTCGACGCCCTGCTGCTCCCCAAGTTGATATGACACCACCATCCTCCCCGCGGTGACCCTCTGACATCCTCTCCCTCGCCAACCCCCTCTGGTCTCACCGTTCATTTCGGCGAGCACGCGTCTTGCCGTCAGCCTTGTTATACGCTTGCTGCGCCTCACGGGCTTAACGGTAGCCATCCGCCCTTCTAACGCCAACCCTAGCCCACCGCGTTGGCCGCCTCAGCGCCTTGCGCCAGTCGCGATTCGATCTCACCATGGCCATTGTCGCCGTCGTGCGTCGGTTCGTCAGAGAAGAGAGGAAGAAAGCATGTCGTGGCGCCTTTTTGAAAACCCCTCTGTCGCTTTTTTCAACAACCAGCGACGCAGAGCCCCACCAGCCTCTGTCCTTTTTACAAAGAGCACCCGTAGTATCTTAGCATTAACGCGGTCCGTACCCCCTCACCACGTCAGATCACCCATCATCACGTGGGCCCCATGGCCGTGGCCCCACCTCATTCTGAGGCTAGGTAAAGCGGTGGGAAAACTTTTCTGCGTGTTGTCCCGATCAGCCCCCACCCGTCGGCCGGGTCAGAATCGCTCATAACAAAAAGGTTTTTCTGTTTTCTGTTTTGATTTAAACCTTTTCAAATTATTTCAAATTCAAATCTGTATTTAAATAACTTTTAAAATATGAATTCAAATAATACATGTGACATATGTTTTGAAATAAGAAAAATGTGAGGAATTCAAATATGCCCTCCAAAATATATTTTGAACACTTTATTTTCCAAGTTGATTAAAATTACAATAAAATGCCCTTTTCTTAATAAATTAATAACTTTTGTTTTATAACTCCAAATTTGACAAATGATATGTCTAAAATGATTAGCTCGACGAGACCTTTCTGTTTATGCTTTCCATGTTCTGTTTTGCAGCATGCATCATATAAATATAAAGTATACAGCAACTAATATGAGGTTAAAATGTGACCAAAACTCAATAAAAGGCTTTAATCTTGTATTCCACATCTCACCCATGCCATGCTACTTTATTGCCATGCAAATTGTGCATCATTCATCATGGCATGGTTGTTTGCTTGTCGCATTTGATTCATATGCTTGTGCACTTTATTTATGTTGGCCTTGTTTGTTTGGTTCTTCTTCGAATAGACGCTGAGCAGGGGACATATCAAGAAACCCAGGAGCACCACCCAGATCCTTCTCTCGCTTCAACTGAGCTGCCAGGCAAGCACTACCACATGCTTGCATACATATAGTACCTATTGCCTCTTTCTTATTCTTGCATCATTGAGTCGCGATTGCATTAAATTGAATCCCAAGTATTGCATAGCCTTTACTTTTAAACCCCACCGAAGCTTGTTCCTCCATCCCATGAGCCATTACTACAGGAGTTGTTTGAGCCATGCGAGTCGTAGAACAACATGTGTAGGGTATGTGAGCGTCTGATGGATAACGAGGTACCTAAACAACTTAACCTGAGTAGTAATGGGATAACTAATGAAAGTGGCACCGGTGAGCAATATCTGCTATTTGGTTTTTCATGCTCACTTGTGTCCCGTAGGACCCCGAGTACTTGATTCCTGTTCCTTGAATATTCGCTCTATCCACATCCGGAGGATTATGGGACCCCCGAGCCGTGAGCTTGATTCATTCTTATTTCTTGGGGCCACAAACTAGTTTGAGGTTTTATTTACTATATCTGTACTTATGCCATGCTTTCTTGCTTTATTTAAATTGTGCGATGTACGCACTGTCTTGTTTAGGATCGACACGTTTTGATATCGACAAGCCCAGTCACACTTCGGGTTCCCGATCGTTTCTACCGCCCACCCAAACCTTGAGTCCGTCTCTGAGTCAGCTAACTTCGTTGCGGGTAGCTTAATGGGGTGGCCCCCTGAAATATTTCTGAATCCTATGATTGCTTTGTCGTGAATGCCTCGTTGGTTTTTGATTTGGTTTTTCCGAGGTTGATCGAGTGTGTGTTGCTATTTGTGCACCCCTGCAGGGTAAAACTTTCTGAAAGCCGTGTCCTCGGTTATGGACGAATTGGAGCACAGTTTCTTGATCATAGACAAGCATAACTAAAGTACCGCTTTTAAATTTGACTAAGCAACTGACTAGTAAATAGTGCAACACTCATGGAATGGATAATAAAACTGCCAACGGATGGGGGGGTTGTTCGTCCGCTTCCTCGTTGGTAAGCGAGGAGGAGGATGGATCTGTTAATACTACTGTTATAACTGTTGTTATTAATTCACGGACATCCGTCTATCTTTGGTTAGGCGGATGGTTAGCGATTATCTATAGAATTGTTAGGGTTTATCTTTTGCTGCAATCGCGTCACCCCAGGTTGTGCCCCCTTTAGAGGCATAAAGACTTGCTGAGTACCCCTAGGGTCTCACACGATAAATTATTTGATTCAGATGGACAGGTACACTCACAATATGGATACTTGGTGGAGGAGACGGACGATGTGGACAACGATCATTCGGTGTAGAGATTCCGGGAACGGGGATCCGTGAGATCTGTGGGCGGGATGTGTTTATTTATGGGGCATCTTATGCCGATTTGCTTCTTATCCGTACTCAGATCTTGTTTGCCGCTTCCGCCTGATACTCTGATGTTTGATGTATGAGGAGATATCCTAAACTATTATATCTATCCAGGATATTTGGATCTTGCCGTATGGCGTTGCAATATTTCTATTTCTTTTAGATGGAATGGCTCTGATGTACTGTTGTATGGTGGCTTGCATACATACTCATTTGTGTATGTAGTTGATCCCTTCGCCTGCCGATTACGCCGCCCGTTCTTGTCCCGATGTTTGGAAATGGTTGGGACGGCCGAAAGGTCTACCTGTGAGTGGCATTTGGGGGCCCCACCGTACTATTTCAACCATTTCCGCTCATCCAGGCTTGTAACTAGGAGCGTAATTTACCGAGGTAGTTACACCGAACCCAGGCCGAAATTCGGACCTTTTTTCGACTGGACGACGCAAGTTTTCGGCCTAGGTACGCCCAGTTTCCCACTCGCGTACCCAGGCCGAGTACCCAGGCGAACACAAAACGTCTATATATTTGAATCTTTATCGTTCCCTACCGGCGAGTGCTCGGCCACAAGGTGTTCGACAGGTACGCCCACAAGTTCGGCGCCAGATTTTTATTACATAACAGGGGAAACAACTCTCAGTCGTCGATGGGGATGGGCTCCTCCGGCGTGGCCGACGCGGCGTTGCCGTCCATCTCGCCGGTGAAGGCCCCTGGGTTGGAGGAAGTCGAAGCAGAGCTTGGCGTGGGAGCGTTTGGCGCAGGCACGTTCGGCGCAGAGGAAGGGGAAGCCGTGATCATGCCCTGCAGGATGGCCTGACGTTGCGCCATGTACTAGGCCTTGACCGGCGAGATCATCTTCGACGTGTCCTCGCCGGCCATGAGGAACTTGAGGTCCGTGTTGCGCTTCTTGGCGACGTAGTTGGCCTTATTCTCGGCAAGGTTGGATTTCTTCTCGACGAGGTTGGCCTTGATGAGGGACACCTTTTCCCCTTGTGTCTCGATCAGCTGTCGTCAAACTCGGGCAACGAGGAGTACCTCTGCCGAGCAGCCGTCTGGCTCTCCTGGAAGCTGGCCGGAGAGATCGGCGAGAATCCGGCGGGTGAGCCGACGCTCGCCTGGCTTCCCAGTGTGGTGGGTATGGCGCTCTCGGCTTCCTCGCCTTCTTCTCCGCCGGACCCTCGCCGAGGATCGATATGGGTTGGACGAAACTCTTGGGCGGCATGTCGGGTTGGGAGTTCAGCGGAGCGTCGGGGGTGGGGGAATGGGGAAGAAAGGCGGGAGGGGGGAAGAAAAGGGCGGGAGCTTCGGCGTGGCGGAGTGGTGCCTTCTCCCGGCAGAGCTGGCCCACGCCCGTTTTCGCTGAGTCAGTCCCAGGCGTACCGGGATCCTGGTACGCCTGTAGGTAGACTAAAACACGCCGAAATCCGGACGAAAACAGGTCCCTGGGTACGCGACTGGGCCGATTTTCGGCGTCCGGACCGAAATTTGGCGTCCGGATCGGCGTCCTGGGTAGGCGAGTGCAGATGCTCTGAGCCCCAGCATCCACGGAAAATAATGGACCAGGACCAGAACGATAATTAGTCCCTCCATTCCGCATTACATGGCTAATACATATTAAAAAAATTTGACCGTAAATTTGGTCAACAATATATAAATTATATGTCACAAAAATTGTACTATTAAAAGCGTATTTTGAATATAAATTTAATGATATAATTTTTGTTAAATATAGTTAGTATTTTCTTAACCAAACTTTTGATCAAACTATTTTCTCGAAGTTTTGTCTTATAACCCGGAATGGAGATAGTACCATTCTTTCCATTGTTCCCCCATAAGGCCGCCGCAATTGAATCAGATTGCATGATGGTTGGTTTCCTTCCAGCATACCGCATTTAAATTTGCATCGACACGATGGTTACTCTTGCAATGTAGTGGTCATCGGAGCTCTCGGACAGCTCAACGCTCAACAACATAGTCGGGCACCTTCATGCACGTCATATAAAATGTAGGGGCGTTATCTTTTGATTTGTTTCCCTCTATTCTTTCTTCCATTTAACAGATCTTAAACGCAGGAATTAATTCTGAACTTGAACGAACATAAACACTGCAAATCTCTAATCAAACACTGATATAGCATGGACTTCCACAGGTCTTTTTTTGAACAAAGCCGATGCAACCGACAAGATGGAAAACCGAGTTTTTCTTTCTTATTAGTATCCTCGACAGCTGTTGAGTTCTCCAACTTCATCAAATTTGCAAATTAGACAAATATCAAGAAAAAAATGTGGGCATATATCATGCCATTCAGACCTCCGAATTTTCTTTGCAAGTTTCAACTTTTTGTTAGGGAGCAAAATTTTGAAACCAGAATTGAAGGAAAATGATTTTTCTATTTTTTTTCTTTATAATTTTTCTCTCTCATCGCAACGCGCGGCGTATTTGCTAGTCAAAACTATTGAAGTAATTAGAGAATATTTGAGCTTTTTGGTCATAGCAAAATGACGCTCCAACCATATATAGTATAATATCTAACAGGGGCCAAATTACTACCAAGAGGTGCCATCTTAATACCTTTTGTACCTGTTCTATGTGATTGTGATATATAACTTCCTAAAGGTACTGTCTTTTAATGTCTTTAATTAAAACGTTATTTGGTGGCAGGATGGTTCATGTTGGGGCAGATATAACAAACTAAACTGCAGCCTTATTAATTGTTTCCCATAATTTGATGTACTCCCCTCTATACCGGTTTACTGGGATAATAATAGTTTTGAAGATATACCGGAGTATACTAGGCTAAATTGTGTAATAACTGTCCCAATTAACTCTCGTGCATGCTTATTTCCTCCTAAAAACGTCCCAACCTACCCACGATTCTCTTCATTTAGTTTTCTTGAGTGAACTGACCAGTGCATGCGCCCCAAATAACTCCCATGCATGTACGCATTGCTTCTCTCTCCTTTTTTTATCCAATGAGAAAACACCTTGGTCCAACCATTTTGCTAATTTAACCCAACAATTCGGTATGGAGGGAGTACATGGGTAAATCGTTCATTATTTTTCTTATAAAGTCTTCTTAATTAGTCTGCTATCTTTGTCCAAGAACTTTACATGTCTGAGCAAGTTGCGCTGGTATAATAAATCCTAGTCGATAGGCTATAAGAATTAAACTACTCTCTCTATCCCGGTTTAAAGGACACAATTTGCAATTCTCTGGGTCCTAGGTGTTCTCTAATTGGTCTATTTTATAGTGTACTCCCTCCGTTAGGGATTAAAAGGCCCAAGAGCTTTTTAAAAATGTTAGAAAATTATAAATCCTCTCTCATTTATTAGCCTCTCTTATCCAATGTATGTTGTCATTTTTCTCTATCTTCTTCCATGCATGTGTAACTTTTGGTGTATGTAGTAATCAAGAGGATGAGTTATTAATTTTTTTAATCCTATCAAAGTGGTCCATAAGCCTTATAATCCCTAACAGAGGGAGTAGAGAAGAACATGCGTGAGGAAGAGAAGAGCACGCAAAGCGTTCACATTTATTCACACATATGCATGCAAGTATTTTGTTCTTTTCACACTAGAGTAATTAGAGAAATTAAATGCTTTTGTGCCTAAATATTTTGAGATTGCATGGTTTGCAAATTGTGTCCTTTAAACCGGGACGAAGGGAGTAATATTGTTTTGCTTAGCTGGATGAGAAAAGAGGTAAGAGAACCGAAGTGGGCTCTCATGCAAGAGCCAGCTTCTGCTACACGTACTCGAAGATCTTTTTGTGAGTATGTGAGGTGGAACATTTACACATAAATTAGTAAAGTTTGGAAGATATCTATTATACAAGTTGGCTATAAGCTAACTATAAATGATATGCCAATAACTTATAGCCACCAGCTGACTATATTATTGGAATTGCTCTCAGAAAACTGTTCGGTTTGGCGTCTAACATGTTTTATCTTTGCCCAAAAACATATTGAAAATTGCAACTATACATTAATAATCATCAACAACGGAATAAAAAGAAATAAAAGCAATAAAAATTAGAAATAGGTCACTCAACAACCTAGCGACGACTACAAACAGTAGTGCCACGCGTCGCCCTCATCGCCCATCCATCACCGGAGGCGGACAAAGTTTGTTGTAGTTGAGCTTAATGTTGTAGCAAACATACATCAAATTATCGTGCAAAAGCCTCAAAGGACCAGTACACTAGAGCAAGACAATCGACAATGATGACAGCCATATATCAAAAGTGACTGGCCTAAAACCATGACTAGAATCTTGTAGGTCTTGTCGGGTATTGTCTCTTCCACCAAGGTGACCTTAAATTGTTCCTGGTGATTGACACGCCCGTTCACATGATCAAGAAAGTCATTTCTTGCGTGTCAAGGGATGGTCTGAGAAAAATTTATATGAAAACAATAGTTAGTTTTGATCAAAATATATGCAAGGCTGGAAATCATAATTAAGATGAACATACCACCATAGTTTTAAAGTCTTCGTGAAGCACTATGATAAACTTCTTATCCTGACAACTTCCATGGCCACAGTTGATGCAGAGATGCATTTTCTCCATATTCATTTAATATATTAAATATGTTCAAGTATCCAAAGATGTAAATCATTTTTTCAGTAAACTCAAACATTAAGGCAAGGAAGTGATCTTATAAATGCAAGATGTCACAGCTGAACTCAAGGTATGCCAGGGAATAGTCTCTTATAAATACACACAAGGAAAAAAGAGTGCATATAAGACCAAATCAAATGCGCAAGATATTAATGACATACGACAAGGTTTTACGGGCACCTTTTTCTCATTAGATGGTGTCATAGTGTAATCATTGACCATTGTAACGCGAAGTTAAACCAAATAAACATCAAGTAAAGTCATTGGCCATTGCAAGGAAAAAACCAAAATAAACATAAAAATAAAGCCTCGTCCTTGGACTTGACATGCGACAATTACAGAGATGGTGTTATCGAGCCAAGAAGGATGTACAAGATTTGTCTTGGTGCACACCACCTGGCTTGCTTACAACACCCTGCAATCGCATCCACATTTTAATCATTGGCTGTTGCAAGGAAAAACAACCAAAATAAACATCAAGTAGAGAGAAATGTTGGCCTTTACTATCACTATCTAACATTTCTATATTTAGAAACTGGGCCCAAATTTAATATCTCTCTAAAGCATTATAAACTAAATCTACACTAAATCATCTAAAATCATCTACACTAAACCATCTAAATCATATACTCTAAAACAAATAAAAAAGGGGGAGAGAGGGGCTTACCGGCGGTGGCTCAAGGCGGCTGCGAGGGGCGGCAGATGCGGGAGGTCGCGGGTACGAGGACGAGGCGGTGACGGGGAGACAAGGACGAGGAGGTGACGGGGACAAGGCGGTGGGTGGAGGAGCGGATGCGGTGGAGGCGGGCGGCGGCGGCCGATGTGGTGGACGTGGGGTGCGGCGGCGGCCTATGCGGTTGGGAAGAGGGAGGAGGGAGGAGGGAGGAGGAAGGTTGGGGAAGAGGGAAAGGGAGTGATGGGGGCAAAGATTCGGTACGGGCCGGCACGAGGAAACGTCTACTTACCATGGGCCTCACTTATCAGAATAACAACAACGTTTCTTTTGTGCGAAGACAGTAGGTGTTAGTGGTGTTTGAAACTTTCGAACGCCATCCCTAAGTTTGGCCTAGTTCCACTTATAGGTCCGTTTTAGTAGTGACGTCCGGGGTACATTAAACGCCCAGTTAACCTCTAGTCGTGAATCGTGATGTTTCCTATATACGAGATGCCACTAGCATGTTGGCTCTCAGCGACATCGTGTTTTTCCTAGGACACGTCGCTTGAAAAATAACTGTTGTAGGCATTTTTCTACCAGTGATTATATGCAAAATAAACTATTATTCAAATGATACGTGCAAAAGGACATGTGGGAAACATGTGCTCAATTGTCTCCAAAGAGTCACAATTTTTTTTGACTCCCATTACATTTTATTTTTCTCCAAAGATTATCTTTTGTAAATAAAACTTATTTTTAAGAAACCAAATAAATATTTTAATTTTAAGTTGAATCTTTAGTTTTCATAGGTACTTTCGCATGAAAAATAAAGTGTAGGTACGTTCATTAAATCCAAATACATAGATTTTATGGAGAAAATAATTGCGTGGTTAACTTCCAAACAAATTGGTAAGGTCCTTCTCACTGGTAGAAAACGCCCCATGCGTCCCGGTTGGTAAGGGCCATTAGTCCCGGTTGCCCAACCGGGACGGGGCAATCGGGACTAAAGCTCTAACCTTTAGTCCCGGTTGCCCCACCAACCGGGACAAATGGGGGCACACGTGGCGGCATCAGAGCGCGAGGGGGGTGGAGCAACACGAACCGGGACTAATAACCTGCTGCCGCGGCAGAGATTTGGCCCATTTCTCTGCCGCGGCAGAGAATTCATTTTGGCACATTTTGTTGCCGCGGCAGCATTTTCGCCACTTTTTGTGCCGCGGCAGATAATTCATTTAGGTTGTTTTATTGTTTATTTAGTGTTTTGCACTTATCAATGAAGGAACCTTATATTACACAAGATCATCATGACAACATTACATTCAATACACGGATCGAGTTCATGCACTACATACAAAAGTTGCTATTCGATGCTACCGGCCAATTTCTTGAAAGTTGCTATTTTTACAATTCCTATTGTCTATACACAGCCGAGTAGTATTCCCCTTGTGTGTTTAGGACTTCTGCATCCAAGAATCCCGCCAATTTCTCCTGTATTGCTCGTATGCGATCCTTTGGCGAAGACCGTCCGTGACGCTCGATCTGATTTAAAAAGGAGTCAGCCTATATGAATATGAAACTAAACACAATTTGATTGTAATTAAAAACTATAGAAATTGTTTACGACGTGGAGTTGCTCTAAATTTCTGCCTCTCATCGCACGCCCGCGGATGAACTCGCATACATAGTATCCACATAGATTGTTACCTGGTTCCCTGCGTCAGGCACTTTACGACAACAAAGTTCAATCAAAATAATAATCAAGCATGATAATAACTGTATCAAAACTAGAATCAAAGAGATGCGCGGATATAGCTAGTGGTGCTTACATCTAGTGGTTGAAATGTAAGCTCCTCTTTCCAAACACCCCTAGCCTTCTTGGTGAACCGTTTCCAAGCGCTGTCCGGCGTAAAAACGAATAAAATAAGTTATTAAGTACTTGATATCATAAAATTCACGAACGTTGCCGATATAGTGTCGTAATGATTAGAATTACCGCTGGAGAAGTATCTGCATGTCCTTCCACGTCTCAAGGGGTTTATGTTTCGAGTCCATGACTAGTACACGCCCTTTGTCAAGTTGAATGATTAACAGAATATAGTGGTACCTGCGAATGCAGAACTAATCAATTATATACTTAACATCGAGTAAGAGAAATAGAAAGTGTATACAAGACAATAACACTCACTGGAAGTTGTAAGGAAATAGTATTTCCCTTTTGGTTTCTTGAAACCTTAACGCGTGTACTATATTATCCTCCGTATCCTGGGGGCTTATTTTGAGATTAGCTTCATGAACCCAATATGGGTCAATGAAGCCAATGTCATAGATTTGTCCTCTGCTGCATTCGAGAATCTTCATTCTGCATATTAAAGTATGATTATATACATGCAATAAACAAAATATTATAGATGGAGACTAAATTAATTACATAATTAGTACTTACAGACAATAGGCACTCATGATCGATTTGTCCAAGGCGTCTTGATTGAATAATTGAAATAGTTCATCAAATTCAATGGATATCATATCATCCTTATCTTTCCCATGATGCTTTTTTGTAACCCTCAGCACTATCCAGTTAGCCCCGGCCCTTGTGGCATGCATGTACCAGTTATGCAATCTTCGCATTTTTGTTGGAAGATTGTTTACCTCCTCAGGTTTGACGAGAGGTTTTCCGTCGGTATTGGTATGCTACTTCACTCACGGGAAGAACTCTAATCGATAAGTACTGGCAATACTCATACCTTGAGCAGCGGCATTCCAGACAGTAACTACCTCTGGATCATACTGCTCTTCGGCCCCATATTTGCTCGAGCCCACATTGGTTTGAGAAATCACCATGAGAGGGGCGCAAGTCTGTTTTGCTTGTTCTCCGAGCTGGGCAACAGATTTCCCGCTTGCATCAGTATTGCTCTTCGAGGCTTTCTGTGCCGCATGTGACTTGAGAATAGAACGCTCATAATCTGATGACAGCTTTGGCTCGGGTTGATGAAGATTCTTTAGCATTTTAAACACTTTGGCTTTTTCTTCTTTGGTGCCGGGAACTCGCTCTTTCGGCCGCCTCAGCTTAGCGATAACGTCGTTTCAAGCATCAACGATCGCCAGCTCTCCTCTTCAAGATACCATAAGCTCTCTTGGGAGGAACCTTTGGTACTTTTGGAAGAGGCTCTTGTTTATGTTTCGGCGATCGCTTACGACGCACAGTAGCGGTACGCTTACGCTTTTTATCCTGAGGCGCCGGCGATGGCTCCCGCGGCGATGGCTGCGCCGGAGATTGGTGAGGCGACGGAGCCGGGTGAGGCGACGAAGACGGCTGCCGCGGCGGCGACGACCTCGCTGGAGACGGGTGAGGCGGCGGCGAAGATGGCCTTGGCGTGTGATTTCGAAGCACGATACATTCCTTTGGCCATAGAATGGTGACGTTTTTTGCGTCTCCCAGTTCAGTCACATCCCCTTCACCTGCAGGGTAGTCAAGCTTCAAAACTTCAAAGGTGGGCATGATTTCATCCACCCCGACAACAGCGTAGCCCTTTGAAACCGGACGACAGTGTTAAGTTGGTGTGGGTCCAATTGGTAAGGCATAGCCGACCGCCACCTTCATTGATATGTTCACAACTTTGACATGTAGCTCGCAGTGTGTCATCTCTGTGATATCATCCACTGGGTAGCCAACTGGAGCCATCGTCGGTGCACCATCATCATCTCCATTGTCATCACCCGACCTTGGAAGCCACATCGCTTTTCGATTATTCGATAGGCCGGTAGCATCGAATGCAGTGTCTTCTTGAGATGGGCAGTAGTACTTTGCTCTTAAGTGCGTTAATTTCATCTTGTTGTTGATTTAATCGTTTCTTCAATTAAACGCATTCGCTCTTTCCGACTATCGCTTCAACTACCGCCTGCCCTTTCTCCTCCTCGACGGCTTCTATCGATATTTCTTCCTCTCTTGAAACCCAGTCCTCCATGGTTGGGAGCCTCTTGTGCCTCGTGTTCGTCCATCATGTTCCTTATTTCCAAGGGCGAGTGTGAGCTCATCATTCTCTCTATCGGGAATGAAGTCCCCATCTTTAACAGCCTTTACTGCTTTTCTGATCCTCTCGATTGGCAAGGGGTCTTCTTTATGTCGTATGTTATATATACACCTCCCTTCCGAGTCCAACGTGCCCCCATGCCCGTAAAACCAATTCCTTACACGTTCTACCCAATCGTCTGTCTCTGGGGTGATCTTTTTATCACGCAGTTCCTGCTCAAGTTTCTCCCACATAGGAATGCCACCAGAGCCACCTTGCCCCATAGTATGGTGATACTTCTTGTTAGCGACATTCACTTATTCGTTCTTTACATTTTCTTAGCTTTTTCGATTTCTTGTATTCCACAAACTCAGCCCGTAATGGTTTTATCTTCTCAAACTGAATATTCTTGAAATCGAGTCTTCTTTTTCACGACATAGTCAAGGTGCAATCTTTTCTTCCAGCTTGGTGAAACATGGGCCATCTTCTTCAAAGCCCACTCCTAACCTTAGCCTCCATGGCTCTCCCATGTTGTAAGGCGTCCTCAATGGATCCTCCGCATTTTGATCCAGCTCTATCTTCGTAGTTTGAAATTAACCATGAGCCTCTTCCACAAGAATCTTTGGCGTGGTTAGGGACAAATAAACATGTTCCTCTTCATCCGCATTAGCAGGCCTATTCCAATTTTAATGGTAATCGGGATTAAGTCCCTAACGATTACTCCGCATTGTGCCACAAATTTGGTTGCGACAACTTCAGAGCCGTCGTTTGCCGTCTCAGACATCTTCGATCCTGAACCTCTCATGGTCTTGCAACTTTTTGGTTGGGCCTCGTCCGCTCTTTTTTCAAGATTCCTTTGATCCGAGGGCTAAAAGAAGAAAGATCGTCGTTACTATTTCTATATAGATAGCAGATAATTAATTAATGAATTGATTTATATTACATGCACCTCGCAAGCGGTCGTCTTCGATTACACAAGGCATCGCCTTCTCCCTCGCGGAAGGCAACACCTTCAACCTCAAACAAGTTGTCTATTCCGGTAAAAAGAGGATCACCCTCACCGGAGTTGTTCAGAAACGTTGATACGTCTAAATTATCTTCCCCATGTATCACACCTTGGATCAACTCTTCCTTTTCTTCGTCTCGGCGTGGGTCCATATTTTCCGCATAGGTGGAAAAACGAATAAGTCAAAGCGGCTAAAGGAGAAAGTTAAGTACGGTGTTGAGAGATATAAACCTTAATTCAGAGAAACCCTAATATATACATACACAATAATAAAAATGAAGAGAAACCCTAAACCTAAACCTAGCTACAAAAAGGAAACCGTGTAGTAGATAGGCACATCGTCGAACCCACATGCACCTAAGTTGCTTGACAATGTGAATCGGTCAGGGCTACCCAAGTGATCGACCAGTGGGTAAGACCAATAATACCAAAGTAATTAATAAACCTAATAATACCTAACTAATAATAAACCTAATAATCAAACACCAAAAGAAAGGGAAACAATCAACACATGGCATCGATGCAATGCTCAAGCAAGTATGATGATATGACAAGTTAATTTGCATTGAATGTAACCCTAAGACATGCTCGACGATTTAATCGGGGTTCCGAGGGGTGAAAACCCTAACTCGGGGAAACTCCGGAACATATGAGAGGGGTGCATTTGTTCTTCTAATTATACTTGTCATTTAAGTTGTTGAACAATGCATGATTATAGTTTAGATAGATAGGTTTCATTTTTCTGAACAATTTGATATATTATTTGTATTTTTCTGACTTATAAACAATAAGTTATTGATTTTACAATATTAAATCATTTTCTGGAATTAAAAAAAGGCAAATAGTTATTACACCGGCGCCCCTAGCCGGTGAGATCGGCGAGGGCCCCAGTGCCAACTCAGCCTCCACGCCAGCATGATCATTTTATACCACGTAGAAGCCTACCCATCGAGGTCGACCGATGGGCCCAGCCACATCACCGCCACGCTGAGCACGAGTGACGCCAAGACGACGTCACCGGGCGGTGAGCTCCCTGCAGCGGCGGCGAGAAGCCACCGACGCCGCGGATGGGCGCGTTAGAGAGAGCGTGATGCAGGGAGAAAGGGAGTGGCGGCGCCGCTCCTTGTTGGTCACCGGAGCGTCGCCTCCGTCGAGCTCGAGCGGCGGCGTCGTCGGGCACACGCGGGGAGAGTAGTAAAGGAGGAGAGGGAGAGAAAGAAGAACACCATGAGGATCAGCAACTCACCAGGAACACGACGGAGGTGGTGGCGAGGCCGAGCGAGCTCGGGAGACGCCGGAATCGACGGAGGCGACATGGACGAGCTTCCAATCCAGCGATTGAGGCCACGAGGGGAAAAGCAGGCGCGTGGGCGGAGAGGCAGCGGTGGCGGACGGAACGCGCGGGTGGCGGCGAGCTCGGGAAGCAGGGAAGTGAGATGGGGAAGAAGAAGAGGAGGCGCGTTAGTTATAAACGAAGGGCCTTTAGTCCCGGTTGGTGGCTCCAACCGGGATGTCCCGGTTGGAGCCACCAACCGGGACGTATACTCCAATATTTTCAGCAGACCAAGGGTTAGCCTTGAGGTCTTTAGTCCCGGTTGGTGGCTCCAACCGACATATTCCCTGATTTCAAATTTTTTCGTATTTTCTCTCTGCCTTTATTTTTTATTTTGGGGTTTAAATTTGTATTGTTTTTAAATGATAATTAATTTGGAATTTAGAAAAACTTTAAACATAAAAGTGTTTGGATTTGAATAAATAATTCAAAACCATTTTCTGCTTTAAAAATAATTAATGTAACCATTTAAAATATGAACCATTTACAATTAAAAATGAGTTAACTTATATTTTTAATATCAATTTGGAATTTAGAAAACTCTAAACATAAGAAGTGTATGGATTTGAATAAATAATCCAAAACCATTTTCTATTTTAAAAATAATTAATGTAACCTTATAAAATGAATTAACTTATATTTTGAATATTAATTTGGAATTTAGAAAACTTTAAACATAAAAGTGTTTGGATTTGAATAAATAATTCAAAACCATTTTCTGCTTAAAAAACAATTAATGTAACCATTTAAAATATGAACCATTTACAATTAAAAATGAATTAACTTATTTTTTTTAATATCAATTTGGAATTTAGAAAAACTTTAAACATAAGAAGTGTATGGATTTGAATAAATAATCCAAAACAATTTTCTATTTCTAAAAATAATTAATGTAACCTTTAAAATGAATTAACTTATATTTTGAATATCAATTTGGAATTTAGAAAACTTTAAACATAAAAATGTTTGGATTTGAATAAATAATTCAAAACCATTTTCTGTTTTAAAAATAATTAATGTAACCATTTAAAATATGAACCATTTACAATTAAAATGAATTAACTTATTTTTTTTAATATTAATTTGGAATTTAGAAAAACTTTAAACATAAGAAGTGTATGGATTTGAATAAATAATCCAAAACCATTTTCTATTTTTAAAAAATAATTAATGTAACCTTTTAAAATGAAGATAGGGGACGAGCATCGTTAGAACTTTCATTGGATCTCTGAAGAAACCACATATTGCGAGTCTAAAATGATTTTTCAAAAATCACGGCGATAGATCATGTACCAGAGTACAAACCGACCCACTTCTGCGATTCAGACATTTATCCTTTTACCGGGATGGACGAAAAGGTTTTAGATGTACCGTTGGGAGATAGTCCATGTAAGGTGGTCTAGTATTTTAGGAAAATGGGACTAGCATTCAAACGGCATTTTGGTGGTTACTTCAACAAGCGACCCGTTTTTGCGCTTTTTAGAAAATGGAAAAGGGCTTTTCCGTCGACAAAAGGAAAACTTCCTCCGCAACATTGTTCTCCATACCAATTTCCACACACATGCATAATATGGGCACAACATCACAAACTATGCCATGATTCAAGACATAACATCGGTCATTTGACCGAAAGCCATGAAACCTCGAACATGATAGGTCATTTTGTGAAGGTTTTTTCAAACATGATCAATATACCAAGTCCGTATTTTTCCTTTCAACTATGTAACAAAATATGACACCACTCGAAGGATTTTCATTGTTCGGATTTTTTGAATTTATTATGCCTGTTTTGAATTATCCGAATTTCTAACTATGGTCGAACCGGTGTGCATGAAGATAGGGACGAGCATCGTTAGAACTTGCATTGGATATCAAGAAACCACATATTGCGAGTCTAAAATGATTTTTTCAAAAATCACGGCGATAGATCATGTACCATAGTACAAATCGGACCCACTTCCCACCGATTCGGCAGACATTTGTCCTTTTACCGAGGATGGACGAAAAGGTTTGAGATGTACCGTTGGGAGATATTCCATGTAAGGTGGTCTAGTATTTTAGGAAAATGGGACGGTAGCATTCAAACGGCATTTTGGTGGTTACTTCAAAACGATCCGCTTTTTTGGCGCCGAAAATGGAGAAGGGCTTTTCCGCATAAAAAGAAAAACTTCCTCCTGCAACATTGTTCTCCATACCAATGTCCACACACATGCATAATATGGGCACAACATCACAAACTATGCCGTGATTGAGCACATAACATCGGTCATTTGGACCGAAAGCCATGAAACCTCGAACATGATAGGTCATTTTGTGAAGGTTCTTTCGAAACATGATCAATATACCAAGTCTGGTATTTTTCCTTTCAACTATGTAACAAAATATGACACCATGCGAAGGATTTTCATTGTTCGGATTTTTTTTGAATTTATTTTGCCTGTTTTGAATTATGTGAATTTCTAACTATGGTCGAACCGGTGTGCATGAAGATAGGGGACGAGCATCGTTAGAACTTGCATCGGATATCTGAAGAAACCACATATTGCGAGTCTAAAAATGATTTTTTCAAAAAATCACGGGCGATAGATCATGTACCTGTAGTACAAATCGGACCCACTTCCTACCGATTCGGCAGACATTTGTCGTTTTTACCAGGGATGGACGAAAAGGTTTGAGATGTACCGGTTGGGAGATAGTCCATGCAAGGTGGTCTAGTATTTTAGGAAAATGGGACGGTAGCATTCTGAAACGGCATTTTTGTGGTTACTTCACAAAACGACCCGTTTTTTACGCTCGGAAAATGGAAAAGGGCTTTTCCGTGCGACAAAAAGGAAAACTTCCTCCTGCAACATTGTTCTCCATACCAATGTCCACACACATGCATAATATGGGCACAACATCACAAACTATGCCGTGATTCAGCACATAACATCGGTCATTTGGACCGAAAGCCATGAAACCTCGAACATGATAGGTCATTTTGTGAAGGTTTTTTCGAAACATGATCAATATACCAAGTCTGGTATTTTTCCTTTCAACTATTTAACAAAATATGACACCACGCGAAGGATTTTAATTGTTCGGATTTTTTTTGAATTTATTATGCCCGTTTTGAATTATCTGAATTTCTAACTATGGTCGAACCGGTGTGCATGAAGATAGGGGACGAGCATCGTTAGAACTTGCATTGGATCTCTGAAGAAACCACATATTGCGAGTCTAAAAATGATTTTTTCAAAAAATCACGGGCGATAGATCATGTACACAGTACAAACCGACCCACTTCTACGATTCGGCAGACATTTGTCCTTTTTACCCGGGATGGACGAAAAGGTTTTAGATGTACCGGTTGGGAGATAGTCCATGTAAGGTGGTCTAGTATTTTAGTAAAATGGGACGGTAGCATTCTGAAACGACATTTTGGTGGTTACTTCACAAAACGACCCGTTTTTTGCGCTCGGAAAATGGAAAAGGGCTTTTCCGTGCGACAAAAAGGAAAACTTCCTCCTGCAACATTGTTCTCCATACCAATGTCCACACACATGCATAATATGGGCACAACATCACAAACTATGCCGTGATTCAGCACATAACATCGGTCATTTGGACCGAAAGACATGAAACCTCGAACATGATAGGTCATTTTGTGAAGGTTTTTTCGAAACATGATCAATATACCAAGTATGGTATTTTTCCTTTCAACTATGTAACAAAATATGACACCACTCGAAGGATTTTCATTGTTCGGATTTTTTTTGAATTTATTATGCCCGTTTTGAATTATCTGAATTTCTAACTATGGTCGAACCAGTGTGCATGAAGATAGGGGACGAGCATCGTTAGAACTTGCATTGGATCCAAGAAACCACATATTGCGAGTCTAAAATGATTTTTCAAAAATCACGGGCGATAGATCATGTACCTTTAGTACAAACCGACCCACTTCCTGCCGATTCACAGACATTTGTCCTTTTACGAGGATGGACGAAAAGGTTTGAGATGTACCGTTGGGAGATATTCCATGTAAGGTGGTCTAGTATTTTAGGAAAATGGGACGGTAGCATTCGAAACGGCATTTTGGTGGTTACTTCACAAAACGACCCTTTTTGCTTTCGGGAAAATGGAAAAGGGCTTTTCCGTATGCAAAAAGGAAAACTTCCTCCGCAACATTGTTCTCCATACCAATGTCCACACACATGCATAATATGGGCACAACATCACAAACTATGCCGTGATTCAAGACATAACATCGGTCATTTGGACCGAAAGCCATGAAACCTCGAATATGATAGGTCATTTTGTGAAGGTTTTTTCGAAACATGATCAATATGCCAAGTATGGTATTTTTACTTTCAACTATGTAACAAAATATGACACCACGCGAAGGATTTTCATTGTTCGGATTTTTTGAATTTATTATGCCCGTTTGAATTATGTGAATTTCTAACTATGGTCGAACCGTGTGCATGAATATAGGGACGAGCATCGTTAGAACTTGCATTGATCTCTGAAGAAACCACATATTGAGTCTAAAATGATTTTTTCAAAAATCACGCGATAGATCATGTACCTGTAGTACAAACCGGACCCACTTCCTACCGATTCGGCAGACATTTTCCTTTTTACCCGGGATGGACGAAAAGGTTTGAGATGTACCGGTTGGGAGATAGTCGATGTAAGGTGGTCTAGTATTTTAGGAAAATGGGGCGGTAGCATTATGAAACGGCATTTTGGTGGTTACTTCACAAAACGACCCGTTTTTTGCGCTCGGAAAATGGAGAAGGGCTTTTCCGTGCGACAAAAAGGAAAACTTCCTCCTGCAACATTGTTCTCCATACCAATGTCCACACACATGCATAATATGGGCACAACATCACAAACTATGCCGTGATTCAGCATATAACATCGGTCATTTGGACCGAAAGCTATGAAACCTCGAACATGATAGATATTTTTGTGAAGGTTTTTTCGAAACATGATCAATATACCAAGTCTGGTATTTTTCCTTTCAACTATGTAACAAAATATGACACCACGCGAAGGATTTTCATTGTTCGGATTTTTTTTAAATTTATTATGCCCGTTTTGAATTATCTGAATTTCTAACTATGGTCGAACCGGTGTGCATGAAGATAGGGGACGAGCATCGTTAGAACTTGCATTGGATATCTGAAGAAACCACATATTGCGACTCTAAAAATGGTTTTTCAAAAAATCACGGGCGATAGATCATGTACCTGTAGTACAAACCGGACCCACTTCCTACCGATTCGGCAGACATTTTCCTTTTTACCCGGGATGGACGAAAAGGTTTGAGATGTACCGGTTGGGAGATAGTCCATGTAAGGTGGTCTAGTATTTTAGGAAAATGGGACGGTAGCATTCTGAAACAGCATTTTGGTGGTTACTTCACAAAACGATCCGTTTTTTGCGCTCGGAAAATGGAGAAGGGCTTTTCCGTGCGACAAAAAGAAAAACTTCCTCCTGCAACATTGTTCTCCATACCAATGTCCACACACATGCATAATATGGGCACAACATCACAAACTATGCTGTGATTGAGCACATAACATCGGTCATTTGGACCGAAAGCCATGAAACCTCGAACATGATAGGTCATTTTGTGAAGGTTCTTTCGAAACATGATCAATATACCAAGTCTGGTATTTTTCCTTTCAACTATGTAACAAAATATGACACCACGCGAAGGATTTTCATTGTTCGGATTTTTTTTGAATTTATTTTGCCTGTTTTGAATTATGTGAATTTCTAACTATGGTCGAACCGGTGTGCATGAAGATAGGGGACGAGCATCGTTAGAACTTGCATTGATCTCAAGAAACCACATATTGGTCTAAAATGATTTTTTCAAAAATCACGGAGATAGATCATGTACCATAGTACAAACCGACCCACTTCTGCCGATTCGGCAGACATTTGTCCTTTTTACCACGGATGGACGAAAAGGTTTGACATGTACCGGTTGGGAGATAGTCCATGTAAGGTGGTCTAGTATTTTAGGAAAATGGGACGGTAGCATTCTGAAACGGCATTTTTGTGGTTACTTCACAACGACCGCTTTTTGGCTTCGGAAAATGGAGAAGGGCTTTTCCGTGCGACAAAAAGGAAAACTTCCTCCTGCAACATTGTTCTCCATACCAATGTCCACACACATTCATAATATGGGCACAACATCACAAACTATGCCGTGATTCAGCACATAACATCGGTCATTTGGACCGAAAGCCATGAAACCTCAAACATGATAGGTCATTTTGTGAAGGTTTTTCGAAACATGATCAATATACCAAGTCTGGTATTTTTCCTTTCAACTATGTAACAAAATATGACACCACGCGAAGGATTTTCATTGTTCGGATTTTTTTTGAATTTATTTTGCCTGTTTTGAATTATGTGAATTTCTAACTATGGACTACCATGCGAAGGATTTTCATTGTTCGGCAGACATTTAGTCCCGGATGTAGCCACAAACCGGGACTAAAAATATTTTCCGCCATTTCCCACCTCTTCCCGCCAAGTTTTCCCGCCCTTTCCTTTCTACTAGAGCTTTTAGTCCCGGATGTAGTCACTAACCGGGACTAAAGATATTTCCCGCCATTTCCCAAAGCTTCACGCCAAGTTTTCCGCCTTTCCTCTATATTTAGGGTGATCGTGTCATGGCTATCCACACATCCACACCTTCCTCTCTTAGAACAATGGACAACACCCTCGGGCCATTCTCGACTCGAGGAGACCGAGGCCAGGCCCCTCCAGCTACCCTTGTCCAGGGCTACCGCCCGGCTGGATGCTGAGCGCTGGAGGGGTTCCTGTCCCTCCTGTCCCTCAAGGTTCCGCACGCCAGGCGGCCATCACAAACCACTTCTACCACGAGCTCACGCCGGAGTAGCGGATGGATCCCCAGTGGGATCCCGACAACTACGACACCTGGAATGCCTTCTTCGCTAATAGGCGGGAAAGGGAGCTCGCCAGGTACGAGGGTGATGGCCCGCCACCGGTGAACCACAACTAAGCCGGCCGTCGTCTGTGGTGGGCGAACCTTACTATCATCGGAGTGATGCGCTACATCGCCGGGGGAGACCATCCTCGCCTACGGTGCCCACGAGTCCACCCGCCACAGGCCCCAGACTGTCCCGACGGTAGCGGCATCGTCTTCCAGGAGACCCCTCTCCCACCCGTGAATCCGAGGCTGGAATGGCCCCGGTATATGCCATGGATGGGCCGAGGATCCCGAGTGGCGGTGACGATGACGATGATGATGACGGCGACGATGAAGACCACAAGCTGCGTACTATCGGACCAGCATGATTATGACTAAAGGCGGCTTTAGTCCCGAGTGTTAGCTAGTCCGTTTGTCCCGGTTTTAATATTAATAAATGTCTTGAGTGTTACCTAATAAATAGAGAAATGCCTATATAAAGAGAGGGTTCATATTTAGTCCCTTGGAGAAACCAACCGCGATCAAGGGATTTGCAGTGGGCCAGCAACACTAATAATAGGGGTGAGTGTCGACATTATGTCGTCTTGTACCTTGTCCCGGATGGTGTCACCAACCGGACTAAAGATGAACCTTTAGTCGGTTGGAGACACCAACCGACTAAAGATGAGTCACTAATAATAGGGGTGAGTGTCGACATTATGTCGGGAGTGTCGACATTATGCCGAGCTGCTTGTACTATAAATATGCATCCTTGTGAGTCCAGTCCTCTAGCCATTTGAGGCATCTCCAAGATGGTTTAGAGAGGGACACCACTACGGCCAGTTTAGGAGATGCCGACGGAGCCCAGTCCTCGGCATCTCCGAGAATCGTCATAGAGGCACTCTAATATGTGAAATTAGTTAGCTCGAGGCGTATTGATCTAGTTAGTGAAGTTACAAGCTGCAAGATGGTTTTCGAGCGGGACTCCATCGCGCCGCCTGTGGAGATGCCGACGGAGCCCAGCCTCCCGGCATATCCGAAATCTGGTCATAGAGGCACTCCTAATATGTGAAATTAGTTAGCTCGAGGCGATTGATCTACTTAGTGAAGTTACAAGCTGCAAGATGGTTTTCGAGAGCAGGACACCACTGCGGCCAGTTTGGGAGATGCGACGAGCCAGTCCTCCGTCATCTCCGAGAACTGGTCATAGAGGCACTCCCTAATATGTGAAATTAGTTAGCTCCGAGGCGATTGATCTAGTTAGTGAAGTTACAAGCTGCAAGATGGTTTTCGAGAGCAGGACACCACTACGACCGTTTCGTGGAGATGCCGACGAGCCCACCTCCCAAGATCTCCAAGAAACTGGTCATAGAGGCACTCCCGGTCCAGCCACAAAACGGGACTAACACTCAAGACATTTATTAATATTAAAAACTGAGACTACAAAACCGGGACTAAAGGCCACAAACCGCGAAAGATATCCTTCGGTCAAGCCACAAACCGTGAAAGACATGAACTAGAGT
This sequence comes from Avena longiglumis, assembly GCA_030063025.1. Classification (NCBI taxonomy): domain Eukaryota; kingdom Viridiplantae; phylum Streptophyta; class Magnoliopsida; order Poales; family Poaceae; genus Avena; species Avena longiglumis. Next base: position 463,024,077 of record CP125978.1, read on the forward strand.
TACATAATATGAGCATGAACTTCTTGGCATATGTCATACCTTATGACCGCTTTAGACGTAACCATGGAGCATCTTTTTACTTAACGGAATGCTTGGGTCAGTTTTCACGTGAAGGAGAAATTTCATCAAACTTATTATAATCTTCTAACATGTCATCTTGTCCTCGATTCCCATGATGTTTCTTTTCCCCGAAAAGAACTATGTGACGCTTTGGCTCATCATATGATGTATTCGTTTGCATATTTTTTCTTTTTCGGTCCGAGGACATGTCCTTCACATAGAAAACCCGAGACACATCATTGGCTAGGACGAATGGTTCATCTCTATAACCAAGATTGTTGAGATCCTTGATGTCATTCCGCATAACTGGTCTATCTTTACCCTTCCCCATTTAGGTTGACCCATTTGCAATAAACAAAGGGACCTTAAAAGAGACTCCATAGTCTAGTTCCCATATCTCCTCTATGTAACCATAATATGTGTCCTTTTGTCCATTCTCGTATATTGCATCAAAGGGACACCACTATTTTGGTTGGTGCTCTTTTATCTTGGGCGATCGTAGAATGTATTCCCATTTATTTCGTACTTTAGAAATTCAATACAAGAGAAGATGGTGACGCGCCAAGAAGTATAGCTGATCTCCAACAAGGGTGTCATTCAAGAGATGTGTCCGCATCCAACCACCGAAAGAGTTCATGTGTTCATCTCAGAATCCATGATTCAGCTTCCCGGTTTTTGAGCGTACAATATTCTTGTGTTCCTCGATATCTGAGTCCAAGGTGGAATTATGTAGAACTGTAGTGTGCTTTAGTGAAAGAATCTCCCTACATATCATTGCTTTCTTTCCCAACGTGCTTTTCCACTTAGTCTTCCCTCATGCCGCGAGTCGAAACACCAATCGGCTTAAGGTCGAATAAAGTCAACACAAAACTCAATGACCTCCTTTGTTCCATATCCCTTGGAGATGCTTCCTTCCGTCTAGCACGGTTATGAACATATTTCTTTAAGACTCCATGAACCTCTCAAAGGGGAACATATTGTGCGTAAATACGGACCGAGAATGGCAATCTCTTCCACTAGATGAACCAGAGATGCGTCATAATATTGAAGAAGGATGGTGGAACACCAATTCAAAACTAACAAGACATTGTACCACATCCTTCTCAGAACCTTGGCGCGAATATCTGGATTGATTACCTTCCGAGATATTGCATTGAGGAATGCACAGCTTCACAATGGGTACTCGAACATTTTCCGGTAGAAGCCCCTCAATGCAATCGGAAGCAATCACGTCATAATCACGTGATACTATGAGACTTCAGGTTTTGGAACTTTTTCTTCCATATTTATTATCCCTTTATATTAGATGAGAAGCCGACGGCACCTTGATACCGTAAGGACTTCAAAAAGATTTCCTTCTCGCTTGGTAAGAGCATAGCCGTACGACTTAAGTGACGCCTTTATCCGCCTTGTTATGTGTATGCATGTTCTTTGGGTCTTTCATAATTTGTTGGTCCTCCTGCTTCGTGTGTATCTTTTGTCTTCCCATACACGCCTAGGAATCCTAGCAGGTTCACGCAGAGATTCTTCGTCACGTGCATCACGTCGATTGAAGACGGACACAGGACTTTCCAATATGGCAGCTCCCAAAATATAGATTTCTTCTTCCACATGGGTGCGTGTCCCAGCGACGCCGTCGAACTGATTGACCGCCGAGACCCTTTCCAAAGATTACTTCTATGTCCTTGACCATACCAAATACATCATCACCGGCAGGAGTTCAGCTTCTTCCTGATCTGCCTCACCTTTGAAATGCTTGCCTTTCTTTCACGGGATCATTGGTCAAGAAATCGTTGATTCGCCAGTACACAACCTTCTTGCATTTATGCAAATATGTACCTTCGGTCTTATATAAACGTGGGTGCATGCCTTATATCCCTTGTTTCTCGTCACGAAGGTTACTAAGAGCCAATCATTGATGGTTACGAATAACAACCCTCAGAGATTAAATGGCTCTGTTTGTTCTCATCCCATGCACGTACACCTGGTTTGCCCCACAACCGTAAGAGTTCTTCAACTAATGGCCTAAGGTACACATCAATGTCGTTGCGGTTGCTTGGCCTTGGATGAGCACTGCATCATAATGAACTTACGCTTCATGCACAACCAAGGAGGCAGGTTGTAGATACATAGAGTCACGGGCAGTCTTGTGTCGCAGCTCTGCTCCCCAAAAGGATTCATGCCATCCGTACTTAGACCAAACCATCAGTTCCTTGCGTCACCTACAAAGTCTGGGAAGTCTCTCTCACTGTGACCCATCAGCAGGGTGTCTCAACTTCCCGTCTTTCTTACGGTCTTCTTTGTGCCATCGCAACAACCTGGCATGCTCTTTGTTTCTGAACATGCGTTTCAACCTTGGTATTATAGGAGCATACCACATAACCTTAGCAGGAACCCTCTTCCGGAGGGGCTCTCCCTCAACATCACCAGGGTCATCTCGTCTGATCTTATACCGCAACGCGTTACATACCGGACATTTATCTAAATTCCTCCTTACCGCGGTAGAGGATGCAGTCATTAATGCATGCATGTATCTTTTGCACATCTAATCCCAGAGGACAGAGAGTCTTCTTTGCTTCGTAGGTACTCTCGGGAAGTTCGTTATGTTTTGGAAACTTCGGCTTCATTATTTTCAGCATCTTTTCAAATGAGGAGTCAGTTAGACCACACTCTGCCTTCCATCGCAACAATTCTAGTGTGGTACCGAGCTTTGTGCTGCCATCTTCACAATTTGGGTACAACAATTTCTTGTGATCTTCTAACATGCCCTCTAACTTCAACTTCTCATTTTCTGTTCACGGTCGCTTTGCATCGAAATGACCCTACCAAGTTCATCACGGCTCATCCGATGCCCGTTCTTCACCTCTTTCCTCTCCCTTGTCTTCCATTGCAAGATCACTCTATTCAGAAACATATGATGATAGTTGTTATCATCATCTTCTTCTTCACCATCTTCCATCATAACCCCTCTTTCCCGTGCTTGGTCCAGCAATCATAGTTGGGCATGAAACCTTTCATAATCGTGTGGCCGAATGATTTTCGAGGAAGAGTACTCCTTGTTGTTCCGACATTGAACACATGGACAACGATAAATCCATTCTCTTTGTTTGTCGTAGCCACATCGATAAATTTATCCACGCCTTTGATATACCCGGCCACGCTACCGTACGTACATCCATTCCCGACCGCTCATCCGCATCATATAAGTAAGTTTATCAAAAATAGGACATCATAAATAGTGAAATAACCAATTCACACCGACACATGAATTGTATCAATGACCTAGAAAAGATAAGATTGCTAACCTCGATCGAGGGAAATAACGAGGAGAAAGCTCAAGTGCGTCTTGACACCTTCTATATTTTTGTTCTATGAGAAATTCAACGGGATTATTCACTCAAACATTTCAACAAACACCTTCAATGCATGCATGAGAAAAACTAGCACACGCCTCACACCTTCCACCATTCAAAAACAGAGTGAGGCAGAGGGGTCAGCGTTGCATTTATAGAGGGCAGGTCTTTAGTCGGTTGGAGCCAACCGGGACTAAAGCAGCGCCACGCCACGTGGTCAGGACAATCTTTAGTCCCGCTTTGGCTCCAACCGGACGCATGCCCTCGCCCCGTCTCGCTCCAACCGGACGCGTTAACATTAGTCCCGGTTGGTGGCGCAACCGGGACAAATGCTCTGAGGGGTCGCGAACAGATAGCCCTTTTTCCACTAGTGTATCTAGATAAAATCGTTACACAAAGCTAATCTTATATTTCTGAACGGAAGGAGCAGAAGGCAAATGGGGAGCGTACAACTACAAGATTGGAAGACAATCCCAGACGGTGGACGCCCATGGGAACATGGCTAGGTTTTTAAACATGCAGGCGGAGACGAATCACTTGATCCGATAAGTTTTTCTTACGCATTCCCAGAGCAATGATGTTATGTGAACCCTAGGAGGTGCCCTCGCAGCTAGAGCATTCCTGGCCAGGAGACTGTAGGAATATTAGGCATAATTTTCATGATTAATTCCAGAATATTAAGCATGACAAAACCATCTACTAGCTCATGTAACTCGAACATACTAGATGTACTAAACAACCGGATGAACGGAAACGAATAGCAGCTAAACATGTACTCGCAGAACATGATGAATAACCATAAAGGAGCACGTAGCACGTACCGTTTGGTTGTCGTAGTAGAAACTTTAAAAAAGACTGATCGAAGCAGATGGCGACGAAGACGGCGGTAGGCAGCACCGTCCGACTTGGATGGAAGACGACCCGTGATGGAGAACTCGAGCAGTCGCGCGGAGCGCTTCCCAAAAACCTTATTCGCCCTCTCCCGTACATGATCACAAGGGCGAGTGTTTCCGGAGACCTGCTCTCCCGTTTTCGGTGGTGTTGTGGCGGTAGCGGTGCAGGACTTGGATGGAAGCTCGTCTCGGTGATATTCCCGCATCCCGCGGCGTGCGCGCGCGTCGTGACGAGACGGGCGTGCGTGCGAGCGGCGGCGTCGTCGGAGGAGGAACGCGCGCGTGTACCTCTCTTATTGCCACTTACTTACAAAGTGGTGCAACACTCCACCTTATAAGGTGATGCAACTCTCCTTCAACTTTCCATGTGGGACTAAACTTTAGCTCCCACTCCACTCCACTCCTATGTGAGCTGCCACAAACATGGGCCCAAACACATATGGGCTGCCACAAATTTGGTCTTTGAGATTTAGGGAAAATCTGAAATACACATGGGCCTAAATGGATTAGCCGCATTATTTCTAACAATCCCCCACCAGATCTCAAATGTTCATTTAAAAATTTGTCAATCCTTGCTACTTGTTTATATAACAGTGTTTTAGCAGAGACTGTTAAGTGGAACTTCCGCCTAGAATCTTGAACTACGTCTATCAACAACTTGAACAATGGACGAACCTTGAATTACAAGTTTGGTGCCAATAGATTTCACTCAAAATCATAACTAGTACCTGGCTGCCAGTAGCCTACCCCGCGGGTTGGAGCATATGTGTCATACTCCCTGGTCTCTTCATGAGTTTACTAGAGATCACCCAAGTCTCATAGACCGTGACGTTTACACTCGAGCACATATAGGTGTGTTCTTTCAAGAATGCCCCGTAGGACGGCATCTTTGCTAATTAAAGCCAACAGAAACACATTAAGGCATGTTGCCAACCTGCCTTACGGATTATGAGAGTTATGCATCTTCACATAGAGAGGGTTACAAAATACTCTCCTCAGTCAAACCACTAGCTTGTTCTTCCCATGTCCTAATTCACGGGATCTCCGATCACATAGGTTGGGTTACCACTAGGTGTGACATCCATGGGTCTCAACCCCATCTCCCTCGATGCACTTTCTATCACATTTCGTGATAGTCCCTTTGTAAAGGGATCCGTCAGGTTTTTGTCTGTTTGAATATACGTAACAGTTATTACTCCGGAGTTTCTCAATTTCTTGACAGATTTCAAACGTCTCTTCACGTGTCTTGATGACTTCGCGTTATCCTTTGAATTGTTCACTTTGACAATAACAGTTTGGTTGTCACAATTCAAAAGGATTGTCGGCACAGGTTTCTCAACCACAAGCAAGTCCATCAAGAGCTCATGCAGCCATTCTGATTCAACAGTGGTTGTGTCTAAAGCAGTAAGTTCTGCTTCCATAGTTGACCTCGTCAATATGGTTTGTCTACGAGACCTCCATGACACTACGCCACCTCCAAGGGTAAACACATACCCGCTCGTGGCATAGAGTTCATCAATGTCAGAGATCCAATTCGAATCACTATATCCTTCAAGCACAGCAGGATTCCCTGAATAGTGAATCCCATAGCTCATTGTACCACATAGATAGCGCATGACCCTTTCAAGTGCATGCCAATGATCAATACCCGGGTTAGACATGAACCTACTCAACTTGCTCACAAAGAAAAGAGAGATATCGGGTCTTGTAGCGCTTGCTAAGTACATGAGAGAACCAACAACTTGTGAATATTTCAGCTGATCTGTTGGTTCCTTCTTATTCTTTCGTAATGTCAAACTGGGATCATAAGGTGTTGGAGTAGTCTTACCATAATTAAAGCCAAATCGGCTCAAGACCTTCTCAACATAATGAGATTGCGTTAAAGTAATCCCATTCTCGTTCTTAATAAGCTTGATGTTCAGAATCACATCAGCCTCTCCCAGATCTTTCATATCAAAACTCTTTGACAAGAAAGACTTGACTTCATTTATCACTTTCATGTTTGTACCAAAGATCAAAATGTCATCCACGTACAAACATAATATAACACTATCGACCCCACCATGGATATAGTAAACACACCTATCAGCCTCGTTAATGACAAAGCCAGCAGAAAGTAGAGTTTTGTCAAACTTCTCATGCCATTGCTTAGGTGCTTGTTTCAGGCCATATAAAGATTTTAATAACTTACACACCTTTGTCTCTTCACCTTTTACCACAAACCCATCCGGCTGATCCATATAGATCTCCTCCTCTAACTCTCCATTAAGAAAAGCTGTCTTCACGTCCATTTGATGAACGAGAAGACCATAAGAGGCAGCCAGGGATAGTAGTACTCGAATGGTGGTCAGTCTAGCGACAGGTGAATAGGTGTCAAAGTAATCTTCGCCTTCTTTCTGTGTGTAGCCCTTAGCTACAAGACGCGCCTTGTACTTATCAATAGTACCATCATGCCTTAGCTTCTTCTTGAACACCCGCTTACATCCCATAGGTTTACAACCATAGGGTCATTCTGATAATTCTCAAGTTCCATTAGAAAGAATCGAGTCCATCTCATTTTGGACAGCTTCTTTCCAATCATCTGCATCAGGGAATGCATATGCCTCAGTAATGGATCTAGGAGTATCATCCACAAGGTACACGATGAAATCATTACCAAAGGATTTTCCAACCCTCTGTCTCTTACTCCTCGTGAGAGGTTCATCGTCATCCTCTCAAGGAATTCCTCATGTGGTTGTTCAGAATTCTCAATAGATGCACTAGATTCAGGAAGTATTTCAGAAGAAATCCTACCAATGCTATGCATATCTTTCATAGGAAAAATATTCTCAAAGAATGTTGCATCACGAGATTCCATTATAGTTAAACATGCATATTAGGTACCTCAGATTTAACCACTAGAAATCTATAGCCTACACTCCGTGGAGCATATCCTAGAAAGATACAATCCACTGTCTTGGGTCTGAGCTTGCGTTTCTTGGGAATCATTATGTTGACCTTCACCAAACACCCCCAAGTGCGCAGATAGGAAAGTGATGGTTTTCTCCCAACCCACTCCTCATAAGGGGTCTTTTCTTTATTCTTGTTAGGAACTCTATTCAGGACATGACATGAAGTTAACAAAGCCTCCCCCCACCATGCCTTTGATAAACCAGTAGTGGCTAACATGGAATTCACCAAGTCAGTCAGCGTGTGGTTTTTCCTCTCGGCAACCCCATTTGATTGGGGCGAGTAGGGAGGCGTCCTCTTGTGAATAATTCCGTGTTCCTGACAGAATTCGTCAAAATTTTGGGAAAATACTCACCACCACGATCCGACCTAAGACACTTGATCTTTCTCTCTAGTTGATTTTCAACTTTAGCCTTATAGATTTTAAAGTAGTCTAAAGCCTCATCTTTAGTTTGCAACAAGTAAACATAGCAGAATTTAGTAGCATCATCTATCAATGTCATGAAATATCTCTTTTCACCTTTTGTCAACACACCATTCATCTCGCATAGATCAGAATGTATGAGTTCTAGAGGTGCCAAGTTTCTCTCCTCGGCAGCCTTGTGAGGCTTTCGAGGTTGCTTTGATTGCACACAACTGAAGGGTTTCGTAGCATAGTAAATCAAAAAAAATTCTACGGATGCGAACAAGAAAGCCAAGATCTTATCTAGGAGATGTAATCAACGAGAGAGATTGATGAGATCTTCATACCCTTGAAGAAATCGCACAGCGGAAACGTTCAACAGAACGTGGTTGATGTAGTCGTACTCGCCGTCTCCTCCTCGTGATCCGATTCGATCCTACGCCGCAAGTGGCGGCGCCTCCGAGAGATGCACACGTACGGTGTAGCGACGTCTCCTCCTTTCCTTGGTCCAGCAAGTATGGTGGGGAGATAGATTGCATCTGCAGCACGACGGCGTGGTGCTTATGGTGGAGAGTTTCTGCGGCAGGCCTTTGCCTATGCGCAGTCAGGAGAGATAGAGAGGTGGAGGGGCAGCAGTTGGAGGCTAGGGTTGGAGTGGGGGGAGGATGTGCCCCTGCCCTCCTTATATAGGGGGCTGTACGGCTGCCTTGACCCCTCCTCCAAGCCCTAGGGCGGCGGCCCAAGGGGTCGAGTGGGGGGCAAGTCACCCCCCTCTTCTAGAAGGTCCCTTAGGGTTTCCCTAGGGCTGGCCGGCTGGGCCTTAGGGGCCTTGTGCCCCTGGACCAAAGTGGCCAGGGCACTTCCTCTTAGGTCCACGCAGGCCTCCGAAAAGTGGGCCCACGTTTTTCCCACTCCGGAACCTTCTAGAACCTTTCAGTACAATACCGATAAACTCCGAAATGATTTCGAAATCCAAAAACTACTTTCCTTTATATGAATCTTATTCTCCGGACCATTCCAGAACCTCTCGTGATGTCTTGGATCTCATCCGAGACTCCGGAAAAAAACTCATAAACCAATTATCCATTCTATCCTAGCGTCGATGCACGTTAAGTGTGTGACCCTATGGGTTCGAGAATATGCAGACATGATCTTCTATCAATAATCAACAGCGGGATCTGGAAACCCATATTGACTCCCACATAGTCATCGATGATCATATCGGATGAACCACGATGCCAGGATTCAATTAATCCCATATATGTATTCCCTTCGTCACGTGATATTTTACTTGCCCGAGATTCGATCGTTGGTATCGGCATACCTAGTTCAATCTCGTTCACAACAAGTACTTTACTCGTTTCGTAATCCGATATCACTTTGTGATTAACTCCTTAACCACATGCTTGCAAGCGGTGTTGATATCGATTACCGAGTGGGCCCAAAGTATATCTCTCCGAGTCGGGAGGGACAAATTCCATCTCGATACATACAACCCAACAAGTACTTTCCGATCACCTGAGAGACACCTTTATGATCACCCTCACATAGGATGACGTTTGCTGACCTCGAAGCTTTCTTATGACACCAGGGAGTTTTATTATCTCATGGTCTAAGGAATACAATACTTGACATAGGAAAAAGCTTCTCAAAGATGAACACGATGACACGATCTAATTGCTCTGCTTAATTTGGGTTTGTCCATCATATCATTCTCCTAATGACATGATCTCATTATTAATCGACAACTCATGTCTATGGTTAGGAAACCTTAACCATCATTAATCAATGAGCTAGTCCATAGACGCGTACTAGGGACACGGTGTTGTTCATAAACCACACAAGTATCAAAGTTTCCGCTTAATACAATTCTAGCATGGAATAAAACTTTATCATGACAAGAATTATAATAATAACATCTTTATTATTGCCTCTAGGGCATAATTCCAACAGTCTCCCACTTGCACTAGAGTCAATAATCTAGTTTACATCTGGCAACAATCTAACACCCATGGCATTAAGGTGTTGATCATGTTTTGCTCGTGGAAGAGGTTTAGTCAACGGATCTGCGACATTCAGATCCGTATGTACTTTGCTAATCTTCAGATCTCCATTTGCTATATAATCTCAGATTAGATGAAAACGGCGGTTGATGTGCTTGGTCTTTGGATTATATCTTGGTTCCTTAGCCACTGCTATGGCTCCAGTATTGTCACACAATATCTCCAGTGGGTCCAAGGAACTTGGAACCACACCAAGCTCAGTGATGAAGTTCCTGATCCAAACTCCTTCACTTGACGCTTCTGAAGCAGCCATGTATTCCGCTTCTGTTGTAGATCCCGCGATCACGCTTTTCTTGCAGCTTTTCCAGCTCACAGCTCCACCATTCAAAATATAAACATATCCTGTCTGAGATTTAGAATCAACCGGGTCGGTGTCGAAACTAGCGTCGACATAACCTTTTACGACGAGCTGCTCATCACCTCCATAGACCAAGAACATTTCTTTAGTCCTATTTAAATACTTTAGGATGTTCTTTACGGCTGTCCAGTGTTCCACTCCTATATCACTTTGGTATGTGCTTGTCAAACTAAAAGCATTGGACACATCCGGTCTAGTACATAGCATGGCATACATGATAGAACCTATGGCCGAGGCATATGGCACTTTGCTCATAGTATCTCTATCATTTACCGTAAATGGACACTGAGCCTTGCTCAATATCTTAGCTGACAGCATGGGCAATGAACCTTTCTTTGCCTTATCCATTCTGAACCTTTTTAGAACTTTGTCTAGATATGTACTTTGGCATAAAGCTATTAGGCGTCTTTGTCTATCTCTGTAGATTTTGATGCCTAATATATAAGCAGCTTCTCCTAGGTCTTTCATTGAAAAACTTTTATTCAAATAACTCTTCACATCGTTAAGCATACCAATGTCATTTCCAATAATCAATATGTCACCCACATATAGTACTAAAAATGTCACCGAGCTCCCACTCACTTTCTTGTAGATACAAGCTTCGTAGCAATTTGGAACAAATCCAAAACTCTTGATCACTTGATCAAAACGAAGGTTCCAACTCCGAGATGATTGCTTTAGTCCATAAATGGAACGCTGAAGTTTGCACACCTTATTAGCATCCTTAGGATCGACAAAACCTTCGGGCTGCATCATATACAACTCTTCATCAATGTTGCCATTGAGGAACGCAGCCTTGACATCCATCTGCCATATTTCATAATCATGAAATGCAGCAATTGCTAATAAAATCAGAATGGACTTAAACATCGCTACGGGAGAGAAAGTCTGATCATAGTCAACACCTTAAACTTGCCGAAACCCTTTTGTGACAAGCCGAGCTTTATAGACAGTAACATTACAATCCGCGTCCGTTTTCTTCTTGAAAATCCATTTGCAGTCAACGGCCTTACGGTCGCTAGGAGGGTCCACCAAAGTCCATACTTGGTTTTCTCTCATGGATCCCAATTCGGATTTCATGGCCACTAGCCATTTCTCAGAGTCTGGGCTCATCATTGCTTCCTCATAGTTCGCAGGTTCACTGTTGTCTAACAACAAGATGGTTAAGACAGGGTTGCCGTACCATTCAGGAGTGGCACGTGACCTTGTTGACCTGCGAAGTTCAGTAGTAGCATCGTTCGAAGTTTTATTATCCTCGTCATTAGCTTCCTCTCTTGTTGGTGCAGACGACACTGGAACAATTTCAGGTGCTGCGCTACTCTTCAACTCGAGAGAAGGTTCAATAACCTCGTCTAGCTCTACCTTCCTCCCACTCACTTCTTTCGAGAGAAACTCCTTCTCAAGAAAGGATCCGTTCTTTGCAACAAACACTTTGCCTTCAGATCTGGGGTAGAAGGTATACCCAATCATTTCCTTAGGGTATCCTATGAAGACGCATTTCTCCGCTTTGGGTTCGAGCTTGTCCGACATCAACTTCTTGACGTAAGCTTCGCATCCCCAAACTTTAAGAAACGACAACTTAAGTTTAGCACCAAACCATAGTTCATACGGTGTCGTCTCAACGGATTTAAAGTGAATGCAGCGGTTTCTAATGCATAACCCCAAAATGATAACGACAAATCTGTAAGAGACATCATTGATCGCACCATATCTAATAGAGTTCGATTCCAGCGTTCAGACACACCATTGCGCTGTGGTGTTCCGGGTGGTGTGAGTTGCGAAACAATTCCGCTTGCTTTAAGATGCGTGAGAAAATCATAACTCAAATATTCACCTCCACTCTCGGATCGTAGAAATTTAATTTTCCTGTTACGATGGTTTTCCACTTCGTTCTGAAATTCTTTGAACTTTTCAAACATTTCAGATTTATGTTTCATTAAATAGATATACCCATATCTACTTAAGTCATCAGTAAAAGTGAGAAAATAGCGATATCCACCACGCGTCGAAACACTCATCGGTCCGCATACATCGGTATGTATGATTTCCAATAAGTCCGTTGCTAGCTCCATTATTCCGGAGACCGGGGTTTTGATCATCTTACCCATGAGGCACGGCTCAGACGTGTCAAATGATTCAAAATCAAGAGACTCCAATAGTCCATCAGAATGGAGTTTCTTCATGCGTTTTACACTAATATGACCTAGACGGCAGTGCCACAAATAAGTTGGATTATCACTATCTACTTTGCATCTCTTAGCCTCAATGTTATGGATGTGCGTTTCATTGCTTTCGAGATTCAGAAGAAATAAACCATTCACAACAGGTGCATGACCATAAAAGATGTTATTCATATAAATGGAACAACCATTATTCTCTGATTTAAATAAATAACCGTCTTGCAATAAACACGATCCATATATAATGTTCATGCTCAACACAGGCACATAATAAAACTTATTAAGGTTTAAAACTAATCCCGAAGGTAAAACTAAGGAGAGCGTGCCGACGACCATCACATCAACTTTTGATCCATTGCCAACGCGCATCGTCACCACATCCCTTGCTAGCCGCCATCTATTCCGTAGCTCCTGTTTCGAGTTATAAATATTAGCAACTGAACCAATATCATATACCTAGGCACTACAACGAGCGCTAGTAAGGTAAACATCAATAACATGTATATCAAATATACCTTTAATGGTGCCAGCCTTCTTGTTCGCTAAGTACTTCAGACAGTTGCGCTTCCAGTGACCCTTGTCCTTGAAATAGAAGCACTCAGTGTCCGGCTTAGGTCCAGACTTGAGCTTCTTCTCAGCAGGGGCAACGCACTTGCCGTTTCCTTTCTTGAAGGATTTCTTTGCACCTTTAGATTTCTTAAAGCTAGTGGTCTTGTTGACCATCAACACATGATTATCTTTCTTGATATCCACCTCCGCAGCTTTCATCTTAGCGAAGAGCTCAGTGATCGTATTAGTGGAACCAATTTGATTGTGAGTAACTACAAAACCTTTGTAGCTAGGAGGGAGTGATTGCAGAACTCTGTCAATCTTGAGCTCTTCTGGAATCTTGTAGTCCAGTTGCTCAAGACGTTGAGTGTAGCTCGACATCTTAATGGCATGCTCACTAACGGAACTCCCTTCCTCCATCTTGCAGTTAAAGAACTTCTCAGAGATCTCATATCTCTTAACGGCCCGAGTCTCAAACATGGTTTTCAGCCTCAAGTATCTCAAAGGGCCCGGAACTCCTCAAAACGATTTTGAAGTTCGGTTCCATAGAAAACAACATGGTACTCTTAATCGCTCCATAATCATCTTTGCGGATCGATAAACAGTTTTTTCATCACCAAGATCAAGAGGGCGCCACCTAGCTTTCTCAAGTACATAGGCCTTTTGTCCGCCAGAGAGAATGATTCTCATATTGTAGAACCATTTGGTGAAGTTAGACCCATTGTTCTTAAGCTTTTCTTTCTTAGCAAAAACGTTGAAGTTGAAGTTGGACTTAGCCATTTGATCTACAAAATTTGCAAATACAATTTAGACTATGTTCATGATAACTAGTTCAACTTAGTCAAATTACTAGATGAACTTCCACTAAATTCAACATCCCTCAAGTTGTTTAGTGAACACGATCCAAATTCACCACACCTAATCCGATCTTCACGAGAAGAGATGTGGTTTCAATGGTGGACAACAAAGTGTCGATCATATCGTTCATATGACTCATGTTTAACCTTTCGGTTTGTGTGTTCCGAGGCCATGTCTGTACATGCTAGGCTCGTCAAGTCAAACCCAAGTATTTCCGTGTGTGCAAAACTGGCTTGCACCCGTTGTATGTGAACATAGAGTTTATAGCACCCGATCTTCACGAGGTGCTTGAAAACGACGAACTTTTGCAACGGTGCATACATGGGGAGAACACAATTTTATCTTGATCTTTAAGTGAGTAATCATCTTATAATGCTACCGTCGCGATCTAAGCATAATAAGATACATAAAAGGATAAACATCACATGCATATAATTTTATGTGACATGGTACAAGCCAATCTCCGCGCAATGATCTCCATCTTGTGCGTGCCAGCATGATCTCCATCACTCCACCATGATTTCCTCCACCATGAATAGCAACTACAACTATTGCTAACAACTTAGCGATAAAGTAAAGCTATTACATGGCGTATAAGAAATTGACACGCAGGTCATATACAATTATAAAGACAACCATACGCTCCTGCCGGTTGTGAACTCATCGACATGCAAGTCGTGAAATATTACAAAACATGATCATTGCATACATCTCAATTCATACACATCATGTCTTGGGCCATACCATATCACAAAACACTCCCTGCAAAAACAAGTTAGACGCCTCTACTTTGTTGTTGCATGTTGAAAGAACATGTTAGGCCCCCATGCGTGGTTTTGGTAATTAATGACAATCTTTATGGACTAATATGTTTATTAAGTTATAATTGTAGGATTTGTCCATTGGCATCGCTTGGAGCATGTGTTGGCTTCAAGGTCGATAAAATGCAAAGAAAATATGTTGTGCAAGCTCAATATGCGAGGTCGATGATGAGGAATTAAGAAAGGCGCTCCATCTTGAGAAGGGCAAGACCGTCTACATGAGCTCAAGTGGAATGCTCAAGGCAAAGGTATATTCTTGATAGGTTTTCCCTTTTGCCGGTCTCACGTTGTGTGTGTGAGACCGGGTTTAGGATAGATAACCGTACTATCAAGAGGGGCTCTCGTATGAGTAATTCGGTCACATCGTTCGGAGAGAGATCAAACCTTTACATACTAGCATCATCGTATTTGGTTGTTATTTGGTCTTATCCATGTGGGGATATAGATCGTGTGGTAATCTCCATAACAAGCTCTTTTTCATCAAAATCGGATCTCCCATATGTATCTTGTTGCGATTTTGATTTATGCGGATTTTTGGTTTCTCACCAAGTGAGGTATCTCACACTATATTAATTGATACACTCCCACTTGGTGATAATCAATATTTCCTCTATCCAACGCAATTGGAATCGGGTCAATCGGAGTCTTCAATCAAAAGTTATGACCGTTTGTATATTTGCTTTATTTAAACTGAAAAGGAAAAAGAAAAATGTCTTGTCTGGGCCGAGCGGTACTACCGCCAGATCAGCTTGTGTCAAGCGCTGCCCATTCTGTGTGGCCGTACCTTCAACCGGTTCTACAGCACCGGCGGTAGTCACTGCGCCAGACTACCGACCGGCCTAGTTTGTTTTCCCAGATTCATCTGCCCAGAAACCCCAACCTAGCTAGCCTCCCTCGCTCCCGCCCATTTCGCGTGATCGTGCACCGTCGCCATCACGATGCGTGCGCCAGATCCTGCGTTGCATGCCATCGCGGCTCCCGTCTTCAAGACTTGCAGTCGCTTTGCACACACTCAAGGCTTCTGCTACCGCTCATACGCTTTCTTTGCTGCTACAGCCAATGCATGCAAATGCCGTCTATGCCGCACTTTAGCTGCTACTTTGCACCACTGCTGCCGTCAGCTGCTTACCTGTATTGCACGCCGCATCGCCATTTCCTTTCTCGCATGCGCTGGCCCGCGTTGACTCAACTTGCTCGCATGGCTCACAGTGCGGTAGTACCGGCGATTTACGGTACTACCGGTACATGTCGAAATCTGGTCCTAACGGGTATATTTTCTGGGGCCTTTAAATAAGCTTTGTCTGTTTTGAGTTTAGAAAGCTCCTCTCTTATCTATTAGTCTAAGCTTTGTCCACACTTGCTCTAGATCTTGAAGCTTGCCTAATCTTTTCTCTCCGATGATTCTTGCCCATATTTGAGTGGAAGAGAGAGGAGATCTAGACCCACGTTTTGATCTAACCGATTCATCTCTTTGTGAGTGTATCTTTGGGGATCTAGATTTTTGGTGTGATTTTGTGTCTCTCTTTGATTTCTCCTCTCTTGTTCCCCCAATAGATTTAGTAGCTTTGTTGGAACTTTAGAGTGGGGGATTTGAGCACCTTTGTGGTGTTCTTGCCATTTGCATTTTGTGCATCGGTTTGAGTTCTCCTCAGAGGATTTGGTTTGAGTTACTCATTGGATCTTGTCCCTCTTGGGTTCTTGGAACCCTAGACGGTTTTGTGGCCTTAGTGGCATTGTGGACTTTTGTGGCGTTTGTTGGGAGCCTCCAATTAAGTTGTGGAGAAGTGACCCAACCTTGTGAGAGGTTCCGGTTGCCACCGACAAGGGCACCGATAGTGGAAGCGTAGATCGATCCCATTGGGTGAGATTCACCGGAGAATAAGGGAGGCCTTTTGTGGCGTTGGTGGTTTGATACCACCCCTCTCCAAACGAGACGTACTCCATGTTGGAAGGAACTCGGTAAAATATCGTCGTCCCCGCGTGCCTCGGTTATCTCTATACCCGAGCTATTTACTTAAGCACTATACATTGTGATAGACTTCATGCTTGAAGTAATCTATATCTTGCTATCACTTTGTTGCTTGTATTGCTTAGCATAACTTGTTGGTGCACATAGGTGAACCCTAGTTATTCTAGGTTGTGCTTGACAAAGTAAACGCTAGTTTTATTCCGCCTTTGTTGAGCCACTCTAGTAAAAGTTTTAATCGCCTATTCACCCCCCTCTAGGCGACATCCGTATCCTTTCACATGTTTTACAGGGCTTATGGGAGTAACAAGCTAGGAATGATTCTTACCTACGGAAATCCACAACGGTGATATTATGGTTGCTAACATCCGTTGTAAATCCCATGACTACTATAGTGAGAGAAACTGGCATCCACCAGCCGCATGTGTGGAACAAGCCGAACGTCAAGTGCGGAGCCGGTCTCGCGAACGAGGTCGCGTAAAGTTGGCCTGGACCGCTTCGATCTCATTATGCTGCGCCATAAGAAATACACAACAAGAGGTTTGCAACAGAAAACATCAACACCCGTAATAAGCATGTTGCGTTCTACTCGTGAAACACATCAACGCATAGATCTAGCTCTGATACCACTGAAGGGTTTCGCAGCATAGTAAATCAAAAAAAATTCTACAGATGCGAACAAGAAAGCCAAGAAATAATATAGGAGATGTAATCAACGAGAGATATTGATGATATCTTCATACCCTTGAAGAAATCGCACAACGGAAAAGTTCAACAGAACGTGGTTGATGTAGTCGTACTCGTCGTCTCCTCCTCGCGATCCGATCCGATCCTACGCCGCAAGTGGCGACGCCTCCGAGAGATGCACACGTACGGTGCAGCGACGTCTCCTCCTTTCCTTGGTCCAGCAAGTATGGTGGAGAGATAGATTGGATCTGCATCACGACGGCGTGGTGCTTATGGTGGAGAGTTTCTGCGGCAGGCCTTCGCCTATGCGTAGTCGGGAGAGATAGAGAGGTGGAGCGGCAGCAGTTGGCGTCTAGGGTTGGAGTGGGGGGAGGATGCACCCCCGGCCCTCCTTATATAGGGGGCTGGCCGGCTGCCTTGACCCCTCCTCCAAGCCCTAGGGCGGCGGCCCAAGGGATGGAGTGGGGGGCAAGTCACGCCCCCTCTTCTAGAAGGTCCCTTTGACGAGGTTTAATCTCGTCAATGCCCATTGTTATGGACTTGGGTTTTGGAGAAGATGGGGATGCTGGAGATCGTGGCATGGTTAACAGACAAGCAACCAGGGGACACGATATTTACCTGTGTTCAGCCCCTGTGAGGAAAACCCCACCCGCTTGTTCCGCTCTTGATTACGGGCAACTGGTTGTTACAGGATGCGCAGATTCGATCTGGCGTGGAGGTGTGTGCGAAAGTATGAGTCGAGGAGATCTAGGACATGCCCTCCTGGCCTTTATATAGACTTAGGCAGGTCCCGGGCATAGTCCTAGTCGGTTATAGGTTCTAGGGTTTTACCCCTTTGAATTTCCTATCTATGCTAGTCTTGCTCTCCAAGGATCCGAATGCGTCATGGGCCTTGGCCACCCGAAAATCTTCATGGGTCAACGTATGTCTGCTGTGGGCCTTCCTTGGGCTGGACCAGGTATGCTGAAGTCACGTATCCGTAGGGTATAACCATGTCAAGAGTTCTCGAGTGATCGGTCAATCGTAGATTCGCCGAGGACTCTTCCATCCTTCGGTGCAACTATGTATTAATAGTATATGTGTGTAGGGATTGTTGATGCGCAGTGCGACTCACCCGACGGATCGTGGTCGCTTAACGCCTTAGGACGAAACAACACGATCTTCTTCAGGTTCGAGTCCCTCAACTCGAACCTGGAACATATGCTGGCGTAATTCGACTCAGGCCGTGGAGGACTTAAAGGAGTGGAATTCCAGTGATTTTAATTGACGTACCCAACGCGTCCGTCGGGATTTTTCATCACGCCTGTTGGCATGGATTTATATTAGCAGAGCACAGTCATGTACGTTGCCAGGCCATCATATGATATCTGCAGGTCTTATCTTTGCGCCGCAGACGCAGCATCCGAACATTTGTCACCACGGAGGTGCTTCGGGTGGCCAAGGAGATTTGTAGCTCACTCAGCGTTTTGTTGGGGCAGAGTTGCCAAGAAGCTTTTGCGTGCTGATCCGAAAGATCGCAGTCGAAGAATTCATAGGGTGCGCGACCAGTGCTCCCTATGGGAGTAGCCCCCGAGTGTCTGTTCGAGTCGTAGACTCGAGCAGAGACTTTAGTTCAAGCATTGTTCAGTTGTTAAGTCCGTAGGACTCAAAAAAATTCGGATGCTTAAATCCATCCTCCCTATGGGAGTAGCCCCCGAGTCCGTAGTGGAGTCGTAGACTCGACGTAGGACTCGAAGAGATACTTTGTCGTTATTCATCTTCCGGGTGCATGGCCAGCGCTCCTGATAGTAGTAGCCCCCGAGTATTTAGTCGAATCGAAGATTCGAGTGAGTACTCTTAGCTGTGGAGCCGAAGAATTGTAGTTGGTGCTAGTATAGCTTTTGATGACATCAGTGTTGACTATCAATGACCTCAAGCGTCTGCTACGCCAGAGATGACTTGACTGGACGAACGTGGGTCCCATTTGCTGACTTTGAATTGACCGATCACGCGCTGCGTGGAGATAATTACGGCGTCTCCTCGATTTCCGCGCGTAGTGGACGGCGTGGTAACGATGGTTCACAGATGCCGACACGTACGGTCGATCGGCCGCATGCGTTAGGTCTTCGGATGGACGGTTCCTTGCCGTCTTCGCTATTATAATCATTGGGGAAACCGTGGTTTGTTTTCACCGCACAGTTCTTGTGTTCACCGCCTCCTTGTGCTCGAGCGATTCTTGCTTCACCGATATCCTTCCATATTTCCGCCGTTCTTTCAAGGTTTCACTGCTGCGCCAGAGCGCAATGGGGAAACCAAAGAAATCTTCATCTGCGGTTGGGACCAGCGCCACGGGAGGAAGGAAGGGCACCGCCACTGCGCCACCGATGGTGGCTGGCGGCGATCGAGACGCGGAGAGCGATCTCGGCAAGCTTGAGCGGGCCTGATCCCAAGATAGGGAGGCCAAACTCCGGCAATGAGGTAATCCCCGTCCCCCATCCGGTATCGGGTTATGTTTCTCGCCTTCTTGCGTGGGTTTTCTTTCCCGGTCCACGACTTCCTCCGTGGACTGCTCTTCTTCTATGGGATTCAGCTTCATCATCTGTCTCCCAATTCTCTTCTCCACATTGCTTGTTTTATCACTTTTTGCGAGTGCTGGCTTGGCATTGAGCCACACTTTGGCCTCTTCCGGAAGCTCTATTCCGTGAAGAGGCAATCTGGTTCGGATGGTGTGTATCCCATTGGGGGTTGCATCATCTCCCTTAGTCCCTATCTTCTCTTCTTTTCTTTTTCCATGTCCGAATCTGTCCAGTACTGGCGGAGGCGATGGTTTTATATCCGCGACTCCGTAGTGCCCGGGCAAGATTTTGGTCTTGTTCCCTTTGAACCCTCCCAAATGATTGAGAAGAAAAGGTCTTGGAAAAACCAAATCCTGGATGGTGAGGTAGCGGAGATAGAGGCCCTTTACCGTCGGGTGGAGGATCTCCAGCTGATTCCGGAGAAGGAGGTGAACGGTGTGGACATCATCCGAACGTTTCTTGAGCGTCGGGTGCAGCCTCTCCAAGCGAGGGCGCACCCGATGTTTCTTTATTCTGGGCGCCGTGATCCGACGAGGGTCTCGACTGAGAATATCTCGAAGGGGGATCTTGACAGGGCCCTTCGCGCGCTGCTGAAGTTCAAGGCCGGAGAAAAAATCCCGGGGAAATCGCTAACTCCTCCATTTTCTTCGACGTTGCCGCATCAGCAGTGTAGATTTGTGCACGTAGTGCTTTTTTGTCGGCTGTGTATTTATTTCCTTTGTTTGCTAACAAAGTTCCTTCTGATTTTGCAGAGCTTCAAAGTGCCAGGCATGGTACCGACATTGCCCGAAAAGTATCCGAATGCCCCGGATAATGAAGTGGTTGAGTCCGTGTCCGAGATGCCGTCGGCGCGATCTCCGGCGGAGGATGCCGACGAGTCGAGTGAGGACCATACGTGCAAGCGATCACGGAGCTCCAGCGAGTCTTCGGATGCCTCGACTCCTCCGACTCCCAGAAACCCTCTGGGCCTTGAGCGTCATAGTGACGGTCATGGAGGTTCGTTCTTCCTCTCCCCTTCCTGCCATTCCTGTGCGGGCTGTCGCGCCGCACCCGCCAGCGAAGCGGAAGAAGGAAGAGAAAAAGGAGGAGAATAAGGAAAAGAAGAAAGAGGAGAAGAGAGCCCGAAGGACTCCTCCTGTCTTCGACCTGAGCTTGTTGGGCTCGTAAGTTTCTTGTTATATTGTTGTCCCTTTTGTTTTCTTGATTTTGCGCTTGTGCTGATTGCTTCGTATGCAGGCATTCCTCCCGCGACTCCTCTAGTGATGGTGCGCGGGAAATGATGGGGTAGTCGAAAATTGCGTCTCCTCCTCCTCAGACGGTGGCGACTTCGGCGAGTCTCAATCCTCCGCTATGGAGGTGCAGGTGGTTGCGCCTGAATTCGCAGCGGCCTCGAGTCGCCATCAGAGCATGTAAGTTTTTCTGCTTCATATCACGGGGGGAGCCCCCAAGCGTCTTCGTGTGTGAACTCCTTTATGTTGGGCGTAGCCCCCAAGTCCTTTTCTTACTACTATTTCTTTTTCTTCAGCCTTTTGTGCAGGAGGCCAAGCGGCTGGTGCAGGAGCGCCTGGCGCTGGAGGCAAACCTTCGGCAGCTTCAAGGTATCCATCTGCCTTTTAATACCTCTCTTATTTATCCTTGTCCTGTTCTTTGACACTTGCTTGTCTTAAATGCAGAGGAGCATAACGATTCCCTCCGTGAGGTCGACGCTCTTAAAAAGAGCCTTGGTCAATCGGGAGAAGAAGCCGCCATTGGCGCGAAGAGCGCCTCGAGCTAGGGGCGACTAAGGCACCAAGGCGAGCGCGTAGAAAGGAGGCCGCAGATCGTGAGGAGCAGCTGGCCACCGTTGCGGCTGCTCGTGAAAAATAGGTGGCGGCGAAGCTCATGGCTGCTGCCAAGGCTATTTCGGGTGAGTGCTAGTTTTGTACTTGTTTCTTTTTCTTCGGGTCTTCTTCTATGCTGCTTTTCTTCATGCTTTTCTTATTTTTGTCTCAG
Source organism: Avena longiglumis (assembly GCA_030063025.1). NCBI lineage: Eukaryota > Viridiplantae > Streptophyta > Magnoliopsida > Poales > Poaceae > Avena > Avena longiglumis. The sequence goes on from CP125978.1 coordinate 463,045,764, forward strand.
ATGCCACAGGCATCGAGTTCGACCGCGGTGCTCTAGAGCACGGGAGTGCTCTAGATGATGCCACTGTGGCGGTCAAAGACCGCTGCAGCACCGTCGTTAACTCCCTTGCCAAGGCGAAAGAGGTCCTTGGTCGCTTCTACAAGGAGCTTGTCCCGAAGGGCGCAGCCCTTGATGATGTGGATGCTCGCGAGGCTCTGTACCAGGCGCTGCGCGCATAAGCGCAAGAAGAAGGGCATCGGCGCGTCCGTTTGGCTGGCGATGGCCTTGGCGGCTGGAGCGGAGCTGGATCTGCCCCAGATCACCTCTCAGATGCCGACGGCTGCAGATGGATCCGAGGTAGCCTTTGCTGCCTATTCTCGCTCACCGCGTTTATATGGGCCCAAGCTCATTGATTTGTCTTCGAGTATGCACGGCAGCATGGGCCAAAGCTAGGCGTGCCCAAGGCGACTCAGGGTCCTGCATCTTAGGCGTAGTAGACGTAGGGTAGTTTGTAGTATACTTTTGTTGTAAATATCTTGAAGAATACCATCCTTGTGCCATGTAGTGGCCTTATATATTTAATGAATTCCTCTGGGTTGTGCTCTATCCTTGGCTGAATGTCTGTGTTCCTTTCTTTTGCTGCTGCTCTAGGTTCCTTCGGGTGCTGACCCTGTTGACGCCCCATCCGCAATGCCGCTGCGTCCATCCTTGGATGATTCCTCGCAGCTCACTTTCCTTCGGGATCGTGTGCGCAGTCTAGAGAGGGAGTTGCTCGGGTTACGCGGTCATGCGGACGTTTGGAAGTCCAAGGCAGATCGTGGTGCAGCCAGAGAGGAGTACTTGATGGCGGAGCTGGTTCGGCTGTCCGAGCAGCTGCAATGTAACTTGTTCTTTGGTTAGAGCTGTAGCTTAGTTCTTCGGATGAGCCTGCTGGCCTTACTCTTGTTTTGTGCGATTGTCGCAGGTGCGAATCTTGCTCCGCGGGAAGAAAAGGAGCGTGTCGCTGTTCGGGTCAATTGCTTGACTCAACAGGACATGGAGGCCGCGCTTCTTCCGATGGATCGAGATCGCGCATAGTTCTCGCGACGGTGCAGATCGTGTTCATCAAGTTTCGCGGTGCTCCGCCAAGTGCGTATATCGCTGCCCTCGGTGCCGCACGCCATGTTCCCTTGGATGCCATACCAAGCCTTGCGGTCTTCCGTCAAATTTCGAACGTAAGCAATGTCAAGGAGTTGTGCGGCAGCTTGTCGCGGGAGTGAAGGCTGCGTTGTCTCTTGTGAGGCTGCACCGCCCGACGGATTTGCTGCTCGGCTGGGCCATCTCTGCGCCCTGATGGTGGCGAGTGGGACATGCGTCCGCATTACGCGGCTGTAAGGCAGTATGCCGAACAGATTGTAGATTTGTTTGAGCAGCATGCCCAGGTTTTTCTTCAACATAGGTAGTACCTATAAAAAGAGAGAGATGTAAAATTTGTATATTTCGGCTGGGCGTGTTGTGCCCTTTGTTGTAAAGGTTTGTTTGTTTGTGAGCACGCAGTGCTTTGATTGAGTGCGTGTCCTTTTCGTTTGCCTGACGTTGTTAGCTACTCAGGTGGGGGGAGCCCCCGAGTGCGTTTGTAGCATGTAGTAAAGTTGCAGAAAGTAGTGAACCGAAGTTTTGGGGCGAGACACTTAGCTTTATTTATATCGTAATGGAGGAGGTACATTGTTCGGCTGAGTAGCCTTGGCTGAAAGCCTTATTGAAAGTAAAGGGGGTAGGTTACACGGATAGAATCGCCAAAAGCGAGATATTCCATGGGTTGGAGTATGCGACTGCACTCCACGTGCTTGAGGCGATAGGCGCCACCGATGACTTCGGTGATGACGAGGGTCCTTCCCATGGTGACTCGAATTTATTCGGTCGCTTTTGCTTGAGTCGCAAGACGAGGTCTCCTTCGACGGCGACCTTTGCGCAGCCAGCCGGCGTGAGTTGCGGAGACTCACTGGTACACCGCTGATCGAGCCGCTGCTATATCCCGTGCTTCGCCGAGTGTATCGAAGCGCCTTCAAGTGCAATCGTGGATTCGTCGGCTGTAAGCGACGACCATGGGGCCTAGTGGCGATTTCCGGTAGCACGGCCGCTCCGTGTACCATGAAGAACGGTGTGTAGCCGTGGAGTTGTTTGGCGAGTCCGTAAGCTCCACAGACGGATGGTAGCTCTTCGTCCCGCCCAGCTTTTTGTTCGAGTGAGCTCATGAGGCGCTTCTTGATGCCGGCGCCGATTAGGCCGCTGGCCTTTTCCACTTTCCCGCTCGCTTTGCGGTGTGCCACGAGGCATATGTGATGTTGATCCCAAGGCATTCATTCGCAAGTCCCGGAATTCTTCAAGATGATGTTCGATCCGCTGTCGGTGATGATGCCGTGTGGTACGCCAACCTCAGAGACAATGGACTCAAGAACTTGATGGCATTTTGCCTTTTGGTTGGTGACCGGCATGGCCTCGATCCACTTGGTGAATTTGTCGATCGCAACCAGGAGGAAGACGTTCCCTTTCGAGGATTTTGGCGCTTGTCGATCATGTCGAGGCCCCATTGAGCGAAAGGCCGCTATAGGTATGGTTCGAGCTCGACCCAAGTGCGTGCGGTTTGTCGGCGAACCGCCGCATCCGTTGCATCTTCGGACGATGTCCTTTATCGCTTCATGGCCGCTGGTCAAGAGAATCCTGCTCAGAGCTTTGGCGACAAGGAGGCGGCCGCTGGTGGCCGCAGATGCCCTCATGGATGTCACGGAGTATTGCTTTGCCGTCGTTGATGGTGATGCACCGTTGTAGTACACCCGTGATGCTGCGCTTGTACAGCTCGCCATTTATGATGGTGAAGGATTTTGACCGACGAGATATGCGCCGGGCATCTGTCGGGCTGTCAGGTAGTTCTCCGTTTATCAAGAACTGGAGGTATGGTCGCGTCCAAGTTTCTTCGACTGCCATGACCTGCATTACGTTGACCATGGCTACCTCTGTGTCCGGCTTTTCAGGTCCTTCATGTCCTTCGGGTAGCGTAGCTCCCGAGTGTTCTTCTTCGGTGATCCTTGGGAAACTTTCGCTGATGGATGGCATGCGATCTGCTCGAGGAACACTCCGGTGGCACCTTTGCACAAGTGGAGCCGATGTTGGCGAGTCTATCGGCTTCCTGCTGTTTCTTACAACGTACAAAGTTCGCAGCGCCGAATTCGCCTTTGAGTGCGTTGTAGAGCGCGATACGCGATCATGTTTTCGGCGTAGCGTCAGACTCATTCATCGTCACCGGATTGACGAGGTTGGAGTCACCATAGATGACCAGCGCTGGCGCGCATATCTTTGCCATCCTCATGCCATGGATGAGGGCTTCAGATTCGCCTCGTTGTTGGAGGCTCAATTTCATCCAAGAACGATTTCATCTTGTCGCCTTGGGAGGTCAAGATGACTCGCCCTGCTCGCCTCCGCTTCGCTTGGAGCCAAAGTGCATTGTCCATGACCGCGACATGTCTGGGTGTCCGCAGCCGCTCGATCCAATGTACCAGAAGTCCGGAAGGACTTGAGATGATTGCGTCGCTTCTCAGAGATGTCCAAGGGTGATAGTTCGATGCCCCATAGGGCCACCCCGTGGCCTCTGGATTATTTAGGATGTCGTGGGTGCCTCTGACGACCATCACTTGGTGCCTGAAGTAATGGCTCACCGAGCCGTCATGAACACGCCGTAGGCTAGCTTCGTAGTGAGGGTACCGCTTTGTTGGTGCCGATTTCGCCGAGGTAGTAATTGGGCTGGACCCCGTGGGTCTTGCCTTCTTCGCTCGTTCGACCACGAGTACGGTGCGACCACCGTGTGTGGCTGCTATGTACAGCAGAGGGCTCGCGCCCTTTGGCGTGAACAAACGGGCGAGGTGGAGAGGAGCCGCTGAGGCTTTTCGAACGCGCTGGCTTCGTGTCCACTGAACTTGTTCCGCAAAGAAGCATGGTAGAATGGTAGGCCTCGCCCATGGCCGATGAACCCGCTTAGCGACGCCACTGCCCCGCGAAATGCTGGACGCCTTGAGGTTTTTCGGCTTCCATCGCCATGATGGCTCGATTTTCTTCGGTTCGCCGATCCTCGTTGAGAGATGAAGTATCCGAGCATGACTGATGGGACGCCAAGGCGCACTTTTCGGGATTGAGCTTGATCCTCAGCGATCAAGGTTTTCAACATCTCGCGGAGATCGCCGATAAGTGTCCTTGCCTCCTTAGTTTTTATTACTATGTCGCCGACATAGACTTGGACATTGCGACCGATCCGTCCTTGAGGCAGGCTCGCATGCATCGCTGTACGTGGCACCCGCTTTTAGCCCGAAGGGCATTGTGTTGTAATAGAATACTCCGAACGGTGTGATAAACGCTGCTTTCTCCTGATCGCGACCTTGAGCCGAATCTGGTTATAGCCGAGTAGCGCCGAGGAAGGAGAGTTTCGCAACCCGCAATGAATCGATGATCTGGTCGATCCGTGGAAGAAGAAAGTGGTCCTTTGGGCAATGATTATTTAGTGACGTGAAGTCCACGCACATCCGCAGGATGTCCGTGTCCTTCTTTGGGACCAACACTGTGTTCGCAAGCCACTCGCTTTCTTTGATTTCCCTGATGAAGTCTGCAGCGAGTAGTCTATTGATTTCCTTGCCGATAGCTTCGCTCAGGGCTCGGCAGGCCTTCGGATAGACCGCTGACCGCTTGGTGTCTAGGAAGACATTGAGTGCGTGTTTCGCGAATTCTCGAACTCGGCATGTCCGCAGGACACCGTGCAAAGATTTCCTGCTCACGGAGGAATTCGACGAGCCGCTTCCTATGCGGTGGCCGAGGTCATTGGCGATCAAGGCTGCCTTGGAGGCATCCGTCGGATGGACCTGTACTTTCTTGGTGTTGACGGTGGAGTCGAAGGACATGTCAGTCCGTCGCTTGTGACCGGGGTACCCCATTGTCCGTTACCTCACGGAGCCTTACAAGCTCGTCTTGCATGCCGAAAGACTGGGAGATTTTGTTGAAATCCCTATCGCATTGGTCCGATCGGGTGAAGCTCCCGTGGACTGTGATGACGCCCCTTGGTCCTGGCATCTTGAGTAGTAGGTATGCGTAGTGTGGGACGGCTAGGAACCTTGCGAATGCTACACGTCCCATGATGGCGTGGTATTGCGACGGCCAGTCCACCACTTCGAATTCCAGGCGCTCCTGCCGAAAGTTGTCCGGCTTCCCGAAGATTACGTCGAGCCCTATTTTGCCCAGGTGGAATATGCCCTTTCCTGGGACAATGCCGTGGAACGTTGTGTCTGATTGTTCCAGGCTGCATTGCGGGATCCACATAGCTGCTAGAGTGCTTGCGAACATTAGATTGATGCCGCTGCCCATGAAGACGCGACTCATCTCGCCTCCGATCTGCTCCAGCCCAAAGTGGCAGATGACCTGGGCGAGGATCCGCAAGGGTGATCCGCGAGTGAATGTGATGCGGACTCGATCTGCTGAGGTACTCGGGATTGCAGCGGAGTTGCCACGCCAAGTTGATTTGTCGGGTGATTTTCTTCGCACTTTGTGGGCGCCCTTCCGGATCATATTTAGTGCTCCTTTGGTGGGGGTACCCGACCGACGTTGTTTTGACTGGTGCGACCGGTTGGATTGGGCAATAGGTGGCGTGGAGGAGCTCCCGTGCTATTTCTCCCGCGCTGGTGCGCTCAACTCGTGGGTTCGGCTTGTTGCCTCATCTGCACCATGCTTTCCGAGTCGAACTCGCGGCAGTCCTGAGCATGGACTGGCTTTCTTTTGCCATCTTGTTTGTCGATGTAGAAGTGGATGGTGCATGGACCAAAGTTTGTCAAATGCCGAGGGTTCGTTGTCGCGTCGCGCGCTACACGATCGTCGGCCGTCTCGTCAGCGGAAATTTCCTCCGCGCTATCCTCCGTTGTTGCGGCTGTTGTCGTTGCGGTGGTCGGCGTAGCCAGCCGCGACCATGTCGGGTCTGTCGCGGTCCTCGTAGACACGCGATCTCCTCTTGCCGCGCTTTTCGCCGCCGTAGTCGCCCTCTTCATCTGATTGCACTCGCTGGATGCAATCTTCGCCCGCCCAATCTGGCAATTTCCATGAGGTGGTCGAGTGTCTTGGGCTTGACACGCCCAAGTTCCTCCTTGAAATTTATGCTTGACGCCGCTCAAGGCGCCGATGGCCCTCTCCTGAGATATGTGCTGCGGAGTTCTTGGTGGTAGACCAGTAATATATGTACGAGCGAATAGATTCCCCTGCTCGAGTGCAAGCTCGCAACTTCGATTGAGGCGGCCTCTTGCTGGTGCCCTTGAAATTTCGGATGAAGCAGCTAGCTCCTCCCAACTTCGGATGGATCCCGATGATAGGTCACGAGCTGCACCGCGCTACCGTCACCGCGAATCGGAGGCATTGCATGGAGGTTTCTTTGTTACCGCCGTGCAGCTTGACGAATGACAGATGATCGCTGAGCCAAGATTTTGGATCTTGCGTGCCATTGAACTTCGGAGTATCCGAAGGAAGCTTGAAATTGCGTGGCATCTGTGTTCGCTGAACAGATCTACTGAAGCATCGAGCTCCACAAAGTTCTCCTTCATCTTCATCCATCTCGGACTCGGACGAGCATGCACGTTTGGCTCGCGCTTTGTCGATTTTGCGTTGTGTAAGCGCCAGATCCGGCGTCAGAGTCGTTTACGGCGATGAGAGTTCTTCTTCTTCGAGGAAGGTCGCTCTCCTCCTCTTCGGATGAAGGTGGGGCCCGGCCGCGCCGACCGAGCTTTCTTCTTCGCCGCAGAGTTGCTTCGGAGCGCAGCGATGAGTCCAAGTCCGTGAGTGCGGACTTATGCATGGCTCTTTTCGGTCCCCTTCCGGAGGTTGGTGGCCGCGAGATCAGATGGCTGCCATGATCGCAGCTTGCGGTGTCTTCGGATGATGTTGCCGCCGCATCCATATCCATGAACGATGTGTGGAGAGTTCGGTCACATCACGGCGCTCCTTGGGATCCATGTTCTCCACCCGCGAGCGGTGCTTGTTTCTGGTTTCGCTCGCTAGAGTCGGGTGCTATTGCGAGAGCGCAGCTGTCGCTACCGGACTCGGAGGCTGCTTGGCGCTTGTCGGCCGCCTCCCCGATCTTGACTTGCTTCTTGTGCTCCTCGATGAGGAGGTAGTGGTACGCCATCAAGAGGGTCACGTGGGAGTCCACAGGACTATGTCGCTCAACGGCACGGCGCCTGGACCCATCCTTCTTGCTGTTGGATGACGGGTCGTTGTTTTACCCTTCGTGGGGATCGGCTTCTTCGCTCCCGCCGCTTCGCCCCGCGGGTTGGGGTTCGTGTTGGGCGGCGGGTTAGGCGTCTGCTGCTCCTGGATGACCGCGGCGCATAGGTAGCGCTCGTAGATTGGTTCGCTGCTGACGCAGCTTTCGGATCCGGAACCGTAGGTCCCTTCATCCGAAGGTGGATCGCACAGATCGGAGTTGCAGCTGCTGTTGTTGTAGAACTCATCTGTCGATGGTGATGTGCGTAGCACGGGATGTGGAGCCCATGAGGAGGGCCTGATTGATGGCACGGACACCCGCTCAGGAAGGCGGAGGGTGCCAGTTTGTCCCACCTGGAAGCAGAAGCTCCCGAACAAAATTTCGAGTTCGTCGCCTACGGGCTCGAAATCCTTCATGGTGGCCGGCGAGTGGGCGGTGAAGTCGAAAGTGCCAAGAGGTGGTGATTCTCCGCCGTGGAGTTGTAAATCGATCGGGTCGGGACCGCTACGGCCGCACAATCAGCAGGCCCGATTCCACAGACGGCGCCAATCGACGAGGTTTAATCTCGCAATGCCCATTGTTATGGACTTGGGTTTTGGAGAAGATGGGATGCTGGAGATCGTGGCACGGTTAATGCATAAGCAACCAGGGACACGGATTTACCTGTGTTCAGCCCCGGAGGGAAAACACTACTCCTGCTTGTCTGCTCTTGATTACGGCGGAACCGAAGGTTACAGGATGCGCAGATTCGATCTGGCGTGGAGGTGTGTGCGAAAGTATGAGTCGAGGAGATCTAGGACGTGCCCTCTTGGCCTTTATATAGACTTAGGCAGGTCCCGGGCATAGTCCTAGTCGGTTTCAGGTTCTAGGGTTTTACCCCTTTGAATTTCCTATCTATGCAAGTCTTGCTCTCCAAGGATCCGAAGGCGTCATGGGCCTTGGCCACCCGAAAATCTTCATGGGTCAGCGTATGTCTGCTGTGGGCCTTCCTTGGGCAAGACCAGGTATTCTTAAGTCACGTATCCGTAGGGTATAACCATGTCACCCTTAGGGTTTCCCCTAGGGCTGGCCGGCTGGGCCTTAGGGGCCTTGTGCGCCTGGCCCAAAGTGGCCAGGGCACTTCCCCTTATGTCCACACAGGCCTCCGACAAGTGGGCCCACATTTTTCCCACTCCGGAACCTTCTAGAACCTTCCGGTACAATACCAATAAACTCCGAAATGATTCCGAAATCCAAAAACTGCTTTCCTTTATATGAATCTTATTCTCCGGACCATTTCGGAACCTCTCGTGATGTCTTGGATCTCATCCGAGACTCCGAACAAAAACTCATAAACCAATTATCCATTCTATCCTAGCGTCGATGCACGTTAAATGTGTGACCCTACGGGTTCGAGAATATGCAGACATGATCTTCTATCAATAATCAACAGCCGGATCTAGAAACCCATATTGACTCCCACATATTCATCGATGATCATATCGGATGAACCACGATGCCAGGATTCAATTAATCCCATATATGCATTCCCTTCGTCACGCGATATTTTACTTGCCCGATATTCGATCGTTGGTATCGGCATACCTAGTTCAATCTCGTTCACAGCAAGTACTTTACTCGTTCTGTAATCCGATATCACTTTGTGATTAACTCCTTAACCACGTGCTTGCAAGCGGTGTCGATATAGATTACCGAGTGGGCCCGAAGTATATATCTTCGACTCGGGAGGGACAAATTCCATCTCGATATATACAACCCAACAAGTACTTTCCGATCACCTGAGAGACACCTTTATGATCACCCTCACATAGGATGACGTTTGATGACCTCAAAGCTTTCTTCTGACACCAGGGAGTTATATTATCTCATGGTCTAAGGAATACAATACTTGACATAGGAAAAAGCTTCGCAAAGATGAACACGATTACACGATCTAATTGCTCTGCTTAATTTGGGTATGTCCATCATATCATTCTCCTAATGACATGATCTCATTATTAATCAAGAACTCATGTCTATGGTTAGGAAACCTTAACCATCATTAATCAATGAACTAGTCCATAGAGGCGTACTAGGCACACGGTGTTGTTCATAAACCACACAAGTATCAAAGTTTCTGCTTAATACAATTCTAGCATGGAATATAAACTTTATCATGAACAAGAATTATAATAATAACATATTTATTATTTCCTCTAGGGCATAATTCCAACAACAACTATGGCACTTAGAACCTTTGGCAATAGTGAAATTTGGAAGTAAACTCATACTGGACATCTGAGACATCAAACCAAAATTAATGTGACATAAACGAGAATGCCAAACACTGGTATCATCATTAACACCACCACAGATATGATTCACGGATTTATTACAAAACTCTGAAAGTGAAAACCGGAACAAGCCTCCGAACTCATAACCTTTACCAATAAATTTTCCATGTTTCGAAACAAAGACTTTATTAGACTCTAAGACAACCTTAAACCCATCTCTGCATAGAAGGGATCCACTAACGAGATTCTTGTTCATAGTAGGGACATGCTGCACGTTCCTCAGTTGCACGATATTTCCGAAAGTAAACTTCAGATCCATCGTGCCAACACCACGAACAGAAGCATGTGATCCATTCCCCATTAGGACGGATGAATCCCGAGCGACCTGATAATAATTGAACATAGAGATGTCAGCACATACATGAACATTAGCACTCGTATCAAGCCACCAACACGGTGATTGAAATACTGAAAGAACAGTAAATAAATTACCATACCCATCAAGATATAGCGGTCACGACGCTGATGCTTGGCCTTTTTACCTCAAGGGTCTGAAGGCTCGGACAGTCCTTGGAAAAGTGGTCGGGCTCTCCACAAGTGTAACAAGACAGTTCACTCTTGTCCCTGTTCGTCTTCTTCTTCTTGAAGGTTGTAGTCTTTACAGGCTTGTTAAAGGAGGGTTTGAAGTTCCCTTTGTTCTTGCCTACGGATTTGCCTTCATGCACAAAGTTAGCAGTAGCATGACCCTCTCCTTTCTCAGTAGTGTCCTTAGCCCGAGCCTTCTCTTCAACATCAAGGGACGCTATCAGATTTTCAACTGATATATCCTTTCTCTTGTGTTTTAGAGTTGTGGCAAAGTTCCTCCATGAAGGGGGCAACTTAGCAATAATGCATCCATCCACAAACTTGTCAGGTAAGGTACAATTAAGGAGTTCGAGCTCCTTGGCAATGCACTGTATCTCATGAGCTTGTTGAAGCATAGGAAGGTCCTTTGACATCTTAAAATCATGAAAGCTCTCCATGATATACGCTCAATCGACAAAGATCTCAAAGACCAAACTTTGCATCCAAGCGTCCAGAGCTCCTTCCCGCCTTTTATGTGCATAAACGCATCACACACGTGACGTCAGAAGAATGCTCGTATACATCCCACAAAGACAAGATTGGCATCCTCGAACTTCTTCTGATCCTCGTCAGATATAGTTCCTTCAGGTTTGCCTTTACTGATATGGAACACTTTCATCATGGTCAGCCAAAGCTCAGCCTTGTATTGCCACCTCTTAAAGTGCACACTGATAAACTTATCCGGCCTCAGTGCATCGGTAAAACCAGCCATTGTTAATACAGGAAATTGCCTACAATAAGGTTTTTGGATTGTTGGAATATTAGGCATAATTTCCATGATTAATTCCAGAATATTAAGCATGACAAAACCAGCTACTAGCTCATGTAACTCGAACATACTAGATGTACTAAACAACGGGATGAACGGAAACGAACAGCAGCTAAACATGTACTCGCAGAACATGATGAATAACCAAACAGGAGCACATAACAGGTACCGTTCGGTTGTCGTAGTAAAAACTTTGAGAAAGATTGATTGAAGCAGATGGCGACGAAGACGCTGGTAGGCAGCACCGCCCGACTTGGATGGAAGACGACTCGTGATGGAGAACTCGAGCAGTCACGCGGAGCGCTTCCCAAAAACCTTATTCGCCCTCTCCCGTACAGGATCACAAGGGCGAGTGGTTTCGAAGACCGCTTCTCCCTCACGGCACGCCGCAAGCGGGATGGAGTAGACTACGGTGATGCAAGTAGAGAGGATGGAAAACCCTAGATTGGTTTTTGGTGTTGTGGCGGTAGCCAGACTTTATATATAGCTCAGAAACCCTAACGGAGGCAACGTGGACCGAGTCCACGCAGTATGCTCGGTCGGTTACGGTAGCCCGCGATCCGGAGCGACCCGAATAAGCTTACACGCCCACAATTTTCCCGAGCAGCAAAATAAAGCTGCTCGGCGAGATTCCCAAGAACTCGCTGCCGTGATTTGGGCCAAGGAGCGGAGGAGGAGTGCGCGCGTGTATCTCTCTTATTGCCACTTACTTATAAAGTGGTGCAACACTCCACCTTATAAGGTGGTGCAACTCTCCTCCAACTTTTCATGTGGGACTAAACTTTAGCTCCCACTCCACTCCACTCCCATGTGAGATGCCACAAACATGGGCCCAAACACATATGGGCTGCCACAAATTTGGGTTTTGAGATTTAGGGAAAATCTGAAATACACATGAGCCTAAATTATTTCTAACAGAGACAATAGGTCGAGTCGACTGAGGAAACAATGATGCGTAGAAACATGAACAACAGCGAAAACTTCTTGTGGCACCCGAGCAGCACTGATCTCTTTATCTATGTCGTGCATCTTTGCTTCAACATCACACATGCACTAGTAGAAAACAGGCCATCCGTTCGCGCCCCCTCAGAGCATTAGTCCCGGTTGCACGACTAACCGGGACTAATGCTGGCACGCATCCCGGTTGGAGCGGGCACGGGGCCCGGAGGCATGCGTCCCGGTTGGTAAGATACGTCTTGGAGCCACCAACCGACTAAAGGTTTGCCAACCACGTGGCGTGGCACACACCTTTAGTCCCGGTTGGTGGCTTCAACCGGGACGTATGCTCCCGCCCTCTATAAATGCAACGCCCCAGCCCCCTCTGCATCCATTCTGTTTTTTGTCTTGGTGGAAGGTGTGAGGGGTGTGCTAGTTTTTTCTCCCCTATGCATGCATTCAAGGTGTTTGATGAGATGTTTGAGTGAATAATCCCGTTCAATTTCTCATAGAACAAAAATATAGAAGGTGTCCGAGACGCACTTGAGCTTTTTCCTCTTTATTTCCCTCGATTGAGGTTAGCAATCTTATCTTTTCTCTGTCATTGATATAATGCATGTGTCGATGTAAATTGGTCATTTCACTATTTATGATGTCCTATTTTTTGATAAACTTACTTATATGATGTAGATGAACGGTCGGGAATGGATGTACGGTGACCGGCACGTATCCGGGTATATGAAAGGCGTGGATAAATTTATCGATGTGGCTACGGCAAACAAAGAGAATGGTTTTATACGTTGTCCATGTGTTCAATGTCGGAACAACAAGGAGTACTCTTCCTCAAAAATCATTCACGGCCAGCTGATTATGAAAGGTTTCATGCCCAACTATATTGCTGGACCAAGCACGGGGAAAGAGGGGTTATGATGGAAGATGGTGAAGAAGAAGATGATGATAACAACTATCATCATATGTTTCCTGAATACAGTGATACTGCAATGGAAGACAATGGAGAGGAAGGAGGTGAAGAACGGGCATCAAATGAGCCGGCTGATGAACTTGGTAGGGTCATTTCTGATGCAAAACGAGACTGTGAAACAGAAAATGAGAAGTTGAAGTTAGAGGGCATGTTAGAAGATCACAATAAATTGTTGTACCCAAATTGTGAAGATGGCAGCACAAACCTCGATACCACACTAGAATTGTTGCGATGGAAGGCAGAGTGTGGTCTAACTGACTCCTCATTTGAAAAGATGCTGAAAATAATGAAGCCGAAGTTTCCAAAAAATAACGAACTTCCCGAGAGTACCTACGAAGCAAAGAAGACTCTCTGTCCTCTAGGATTAGATGTGCAAAAGATACATGCATGCATTAATGACTGCATCCTCTACCGTGGTAAGGAGTATGAGAATTTAGATAAATGCCCGGTATGCAATGCGTTGCAGTATAAGATAAGACGAGATGACCCTGGTGATGTTGAGGGAGAGACCCTCCGGAAGAGGGTTCCTGCTAAGGTTATGTGGTATGCTCCTATAATACCAAGGTTGAAACGCATGTTCAGAAACAAAGAGCATGCCAGGTTGTTGCGATGGCACAGAAGACCGTAAGAAAGATGGGAAGTTGAGACACCCTGCTGATGGGTCACAGTGGAGAAAAATCGAGAGAGACTTCCCATTTGCGTGTGACGCAGGAACTTATGGTTTGGTCTAAGTACGGATGGCATGAATCCTTTTGGGGAGCAGCTGCAGTCACAAAGACCTGCCCGTGACTCTATGTATCTACAACCTGCATCCTTGGTTGTGCATGAAGCGTAAGTTCATTATGATGCCATTGCTCATCCAAGGCCCGAAGCAACCGGGCAACGACGTCGCTACAGGACACGCACCCATGTGGAAGAAGAAATCTATATTTTGGGGGCTGCCATATTGGAAAGTCCTATGTGTCCGCTCTTCAATCGACGTGATGCACGTGACGAAGAATCTTTGCGTGAACCTGCTAGGATTCCTAGGCGTGTATGGGAAGACAAAAGATACACCAGAAGCACGGGAGGACCAACAAATTATGAAAGACCAAAAGAACATGCATACACATAACAAGACGGATAAAGGGCGTCACTTAAGTCGTGCTATGCTCTTACCAAAGTAGAGAAGGAAATCTTTTTGAAGTCCTTTACGATCAAGGTGCCGCCGGGCTTCTCATCTAATATAAAGGGATAATAAATATGGCGTAGAAAAAGTTCCAAAACCTAAAGTCTCATGATCACACGTGATTATGACGCAGCTTGCTCGATTGCATTGAGGGGGATTCTACCGAAAATGTTCGAGTACCCATTGTGAAGCTGTGCATTCCTCAATGCAATATCTCAAGGTAATCAATCCAGATTCTCGCCAAGGTTACGTATGATGTGGTACAATGTCTTGTTAGTTTTGAATTGGTGTTCCCACCATCCTTCTTCAATATTATGACGCATCTCCGGTTCACCTAGTGGAAGAGATTGCCATTCTCGGTCCGTATTTATGCACAATATGTTCCCTTGAGAGGTTCATGGAGTCTTAAAGAAATATGTTCATAACCGTATAGACCGAAGGAAGCATCTCCAAGGGATATGGAACAGGAGTTCATTGAGTTTTGTGTTGACTTTATTCCGACCTTAAGCCGATTGGTGTTTCGACTCATGACATGAGGGAAGACTATGGAAAAGGCACTGGAAAGAAAGCAATGATATGTAGGGACGGGGGATTCTTTCACTAAAGCACACTACACAGTTCTACATAATTCCACCTTGGCAGATCCGTATATCGAGGAACACAAGAATATTGTACGCTCCAAAAACCCGGGGAATCCTGAATCATGGATTACAGATGAATACATGAAGTCTTTTGGTGGTTGGATGCGGACACATCTCTTGAATGACACCACTATTTGAGATCATCTATCCTTGTTGGCCGCGTCACCATATTCTACCGTATTGAATTTCCAAGGGTACGAAATAAATGGGAATACATTCTACACGATCGCCCAAGATAAAAATAGCACCAACCAAAATAGTGCTGTCCGCTTTGATGCAATAGATGAGAATGGACAAAAGGACACATATTATGGTTACATAGAGGAGATATGGGAACTAGACTATGAAGTCTCTTTTAAGGTCCCTTTGTTTCGCTGCAAATGGGTCAACCTGAATGGGGAAGGGGTAAAGATAGACCAGTTGTACGGAATGACAACAGTGGATCTCAAAAATCTTGGTTATAGAGATGAACCATTTGTCCTAGCCAATGAGGTGTCTCGGGTTTTCTATGTGAAGGACATGTCCTCCATCAAAAAGAAAAATATGCAAATGAATACATCATATGATGAGCCAAAGGCCACATAGTTCTTTCAGGAAAAGAAACATCATGGGAATCGAGGACAAGATGTATATGTCGAATATTATAATAAGTTTGATGAAATTGCCCTTCACAAAGGAAAACCCACCCAAGCATTCCGTTAATAAAGAAGATGCTCCATGGTTACGTCTCAAGCGATCATAAGGAAGGACATATGCCAAGAAGTTCGTGCTCATATTATGTAACTCTAGTTCATGTCTTTCATGGTTTGTGGCTTGACAAGGATATCTTTCGGTTTGTGGCCTTTAGTCCCGGTTTTGTAGTCTCGCTTTTAATATTAATAAATGTCTTGAGTGTTAGTCCTGCTTTTGTGGCTGGACCGGGACTATGAAGAAGTTGTCCCACTGCATTTACCATTAAGATCGATCTCCAAACACGCTCAATACATATTAGGGAGTGCCTCTATGACCAGTTTCTTGGAGATGCCGAGGACTGGGATCCGCATCTCCTGTAAACTTGTCGTAGTGGTGTCCTCTCGAAACCATCTTGCAGCTTGTAACTTCTCTAACTAGATTAATACGCCTCGAGCTAACTAATTTCACATATTAGAGTGCCTCTATGACCAGTTTCGGAGATGCCGAGGACTGGCTCGCCAAGATCTCCCCGAACCGGCCGTAGTGGTGTCTCTGCTCTCGAAAACCATCTTGCAGCTTGTAACTTCTCTAACTAGATCAATACGCCTCGGAGCTAACTAATTTCACATATTAGGGAGTGCCTCTATGACCATTTTCTCGGAGATGCAAGGACTGGGCTCCGTCGGCATCTCCCTAAAACTGGCCGTAGTGGTGTCCCTTCTCTCGAAAACCATCTTGCAGCTTGTAACTTCTCTATCTAGATCAATACGCCTCGGAGCTAACTAATTTCACATATTAGGGAGGGCATCTATGACCGTTTCTGAGATGCCGAGGATCGGGCTCACGAGATCTCCTCGAACTGCCGTAGTGGTGTCCCTACTCTCAAAACCATCTTGGAGATGCCTCAAACCGTCAAGGACTAGACTCAAGGATGCCTATTTATAGTACAAGAAGCTCGCATAGTGTCGACACTTATGAAATAATATCGACACTCACCCCTATCATTAGTGCTAACTGGTGTTTTGTCCCGTTGGTGTCTCCAACCGACTAAGTTGATCTTTAGTCCCTGGTGACACCATCCGGGACAAGGTACACGCCGCACATAATGTCGACACTCACCCCTATCATTAGTGCTGCCTCGCCCAGCCGGCAAATCGCCCATCCCGTAAAAAGGACAAATGTCTACCCGAATCGGCAGGGAAGTGGGTGGTCCGGTTTGTACTACAGAGATCCAATGCAAGTTCTAACGATGCTCGCCCCTATCTTCATGCACACCGTTCGACCATAGTTAGAAATTCAGATAATTCAAAACGGGCATAATAAATTCAAAAAAAAATCCGAACAATGAAAATCCTTCATGGTGTCATATTATGTTACATAGTTGAAAGGAAAAATACTGACTTGGTATATTGATCATGTTTTGAAAAACCTTCACAAAATGACCTATCATGTTCGAGGTTTCATGGCTTTCATCCAAATGACCGATGTTATGTCTGAATCACGACATAGTTTATGATGTTGTGCCCATATTATGCATGTGTGTGGACATTGGTATGGAGAACAATGTTGCAGAGGAAGTTTTCCTTTTGTCGCACGGAAAAGCCCTTTTCCATTTTCTCGAGCAAAAAATGGGTCGCTTTTGTGATGTAACCACCAAAATGCCGCTTTTCAATGCTACCGTCCCATTTTACTAAAATACTAGACCACCTTACATGGAATATCTCCCAACCGGACATCTCAAACCTTTTCGACCATCCCGTAAAAGGACAAATGTCCGCCGAATCTAGGAAGTGGGTCCGTTTGTACTACATGTACATGATCTATCGCCTGTGATTTTTGAAAAATCATTTTTAGACTCGCAACATGTGGTTTCTTCAGAGATCCAATGCAAGTTCTAACGATGCTCGTCCCCTATCTTCATGCACACCGGTTCGACCATGGTTAGAAATTCAGATAATTCAAAACGGGCACAATAAATTCAAAAAAAATCCGAACAATGAAAATCCTTCGCGTGGTGTCATATTATGTTACATAGTTGAAAGGAAAAAATACCAGACTTGGTATATTGATCATGTTTCGAAAAAACCTTCGCAAAATGACCTATCATGTTCGAGGTTTCATGGCTTTCGGTCCAAATGACCGATGTTATGTGCTGAATCACGGCATAGTTTATGATGTTGTGACCATATTATGCCTGTGTGTGGACATTGGTATGGAGAACAATGTTGCAGGAGGAAGTTTTCCTTTTTGTCGCACGGAAAAGCCCTTTTCCATTTTCCGAGCGCCAAAAACGGGTCGTTTTATGGAGTAACCACCAAAATGCCGTTTCAGAATGCTAACGTCCCATTTTACTAAAATACTAGACCACCTTACATGGACTATCTCCCAACCGGGACATCTCAAACCTTTTCGTCCATCCCGGGTAAAAAGGACAAATGTCTGCCGAATCGGTAGGAAGTGGGTCCGGTTTGTACTACAGGTACATGATCTATCGCCCGTGATTTTTTGAAAAAATAATTTTTAGACTCGCAATATGTGGTTTCTTCAGAGATCCAATGCAAGTTCTAACGATGCTCGTCCCCTATCTTCATGCACACCGGTTCGACCATAGTTAGAAATTCAGATAATTCAAAATGGGCATAATAAATTAAAAAAAAATCCGAACAATGAAAATCCTTCGCGTGGTGTCATATTATGTTACATAGTTGAAAGGAAAATTACCAGACTTGGTATATTGATCATTTTTCGAAAAAAACCTTCACAAAATGACCTATCATGTTCGAGGTTTCATGGCTTTCGGTCCAAATGACCGATGTTATGTGCTGAATCACGACATAGTTTATGATGTTGTGCCCATATTATGCATGTGTGTGGACATTGGTATGGAGAACAATGTTGCAGGAGGAAGTTTTCCTTTTTGTCGCACGGAAAAGCCCTTTTCCATTTTTCGAGCGCAAAAAACGGGTCGTTTTGTGAAGTAACCACCAAATGCCGCTTCGTAATGCTACCGCCCCATTTTCCTAAAATACTAGACCACCTTACATGGACTATCTCCCAACCGGGACATCTCAAACCTTTTCGTCCATCCCGGTAAAAGGACAAATGTCCGCCGAATCCAGAGGGAAGTGGGTCCGATTTGTACTACATGTGTACATGATCTATCGCCTGTGATTTTTTGAAAAATCATTTTTAGACTCGCAATATGTGGTTTCTTCAGAGATCCAATGCAAGTTCTAACGATGTTCGCCCCTATCTTCATGCACACCGTTCGACCATAGTTAGAAATTCAGATAATTCAAAACGGCATAATAAATTCAAAAAATCCGAACAATGAAAATCCTTCATGGTGTCATATTATGTTACATAGTTGAAAGGAAAATACCAGACTTGGTATATTAATCATGTTTCAAAAACCTTCACAAAATGACCTATCATGTTCGAGGTTTCATGGCTTTCATCCAAATGACCGATGTTATGTGCTGAATCACGGTATAGTTTGTGATGTTGTGCCCATATTATGCATGTGTGTGGACATTGGTATGGAGAACAATGTTGCAGAGGAAGTTTTCTTTTGTCGCATTTGAAAAGCCCTTTTCCATTTTCCGAGCGCAAAAACGGGTCGCTTTGTGAAGTAACCACCAAAATGCCGCTTCGTAATGCTACCGTCCCATTTTCCTAAAATACTAGACCACCTTACATGGACTATCTCCCAACCGACATATCAAACCTTTTCGTCCATCCCGTAAAAGGACAAATGTCCGCCGAATCGAGGAAGTGGGTCCGGGTTTGTACTATGTACATGATCTATCGCCGTGATTTTTTGAAAAATCATTTTAGACTCGCAATATGTGGTTTCTTCAGAGATCCAATGCAAGTTCTAACGATGCTCGCCCCTATCTTCATGCACACCGTTCGACCATAGTTAGAAATTCAGATAATTCAAACGGGCATAATAAATTCAAAAAATCCGAACAATGAAAATCCTTCACGTGGTGTCATATTATGTTACATAGTTGAAAGGAAAAATACCAGACTTGGTATATTGATCATGTTTCAAAAACCTTCACAAAATGACCTATCATGTTCGAGGTTTCATGGCTTTCGTCCAAATGACCGATGTTATGTGCTCAATCACGGCATAGTTTATGATGTTGTGCCCATATTATGCATGTGTGTGGACATTGGTATGGAGAACAATGTTGCAGAGGAAGTTTTCCTTTTGTCGCACGGAAAAGCCCTTTTCCATTTTCCGAGCGCAAAAACGGGTCGCTTTATGAAGTAACCACCAAAATGCCGCTTCGAATGCTACCGTCCCATTTTCCTAAAATACTAGACCACCTTACATGGACTATCTCCCAACCGGACATCTCAAACCTTTTCGTCCATCCCGTAAAAGGACAAATGTCCGCCGAATCGGTAGGAAGTGGGTCCGGTTTGTACTATGTACATGATCTATCGCCTGTGATTTTTGAAAAATCATTTTAGACTCGCAATATGTGGTTTCTTCAGAGATCCAATGCAAGTTCTAACGATGCTCGCCCCTATCTTCATGCACACCGTTCGACCATAGTTAGAAATTCAGATAATTCAAAACGGGCATAATAAATTCAAAAAATCCAACAATGAAAATCCTTCGCGTGGTGTCATATTATGTTACATAGTTGAAAGGAAAAATACCAGACTTGGTATATTGATCATGTTTCAAAAACCTTCACAAAATGACCTATCATGTTCGAGGTTTCATGGCTTTCGTCCAAATGACCGATGTTATGTGCTGAATCACGCATAGTTTGTGATGTTGTGCCCATATTATGCATGTGTGGACATTGGTATGGAGAACAATGTTGCAGAGGAAGTTTTCTTTTGTCGCATGAAAAGCCCTTTTCCATTTTCCGAGCAAAAAACGGGTCGCTTTGTGAAGTAACCACCAAAATGCCGCTTCGTAATGCTACCGCCCCATTTTCCTAAAATACTAGACCACCTTACATGGACTATCTCCAACCGGGACATCTCAAACCTTTTCGCCCATCCCGGTAAAAGGACAAATGTCTCGCCGACCAGAGGGAAGTGGGTCCGTTTGTACTACATGTACATGATCTATCGCCTGTGATTTTTTGAAAAATCATTTTAGACTCGCAATATGTGGTTTCTTCAGAGATCCAATGCAAGTTCTAACGATGCTCGCCCCTATCTTCATGCACACCGTTCACCATAGTTAGAAATTCGATAATTCAAAATGGGCATAATAAATTCAAAAAAATCCAACAATGAAAATCCTTCAAGTGGTGTCATATTATGTTACATAGTTGAAAGGAAAATACCAGACTTGGTATATTGATCATGTTTCAAAAAACCTTCACAAAATGACCTATCATGTTCGAGGTTTCATGGCTTTCATCCAAATGACCGATGTTATGTGCTGAATCACGCATAGTTTGTGATGTTGTGCCCATATTATGCATGTGTGTGGACATTGGTATGGAGAACAATGTTGCAGAGGAAGTTTTCCTTTTGTCGCACGGAAAAGCCCTTTTCCATTTTCCGAGCGCAAAAACGGGTCGCTTTGTGAAGTAACCACCAAAATGCCGCTTTCAATGCTACCGCCCCATTTTCCTAAAATACTAGACCACCTTACATGGACTATCTCCCAACCGACATCTCAAACCTTTTCGCCCATCCCGGTAAAAGGACAAATGTCCGCCGAATCGGTAGGAAGTGGGTCCGGTTTGTACTACATGTACATGATCTATCGCCTGTGATTTTTGAAAAATCATTTTAGACTCGCAATATGTGGTTTCTTCAGAGATCCAATGCAAGTTCTAACGATGTTCGCCCCTATCTTCATGCACACCGGTTCACCATAGTTAGAAATTCGATAATTCAAACGGCATAATAAATTCAAAAAAATCCGAACAATGAAAATCCTTCATGGTGTCATATTATGTTACATAGTTGAAAGGAAAATACCAGACTTGGTATATTGATCATGTTTCAAAAACCTTCACAAAATGACCTATCATGTTCGAGGTTTCATGGCTTTCGTCCAAATGACCGATGTTATGTGCTGAATCACGGCATAGTTTGTGATGTTGTGCCCATATTATGCATGTGTGTGGACATTGGTATGGAGAACAATGTTGCAGAGGAAGTTTTCCTTTTGTCGCACATCTGAAAAGCCCTTTTCCATTTTCCGAGCGAAAAACGGGTCGCTTTGTGAAGTAACCACCAAAATGCCGCTTCGTAATGCTACCGTCCCATTTTCCTAAAATACTAGACCACCTTACATGGACTATCTCCCAACCGGGACATCTCAAACCTTTTCGTCCATCCCGGTAAAAGGACAAATGTCCGCCGAATCGGTAGGAAGTGGGTCCGCTTGTACTATGTACATGATCTATCGCCTGTGATTTTTGAAAAAATCATTTTAGACTCGCAATATGTGGTTTCTTCAGAGATCCAATGCAAGTTCTAACGATGCTCGCCCCTATCTTCATGCACACCGGTTCACCATAGTTAGAAATTCAGATAATTCAAACGGGCATAATAAATTCAAAAAAATCCTAACAATGAAAATCCTTCATGGTGTCATATTATGTTACATAGTTGAAAGGAAAAATACCAGACTTGGTATATTGATCATGTTTCAAAAACCTTCACAAAATGACCTATCATGTTCGAGGTTTCATGGCTTTCGTCCAAATGACCGATGTTATGTGCTGAATCACGGCATAGTTTGTGATGTTGTGCCCATATTATGCATGTGTGTGGACATTGGTATGGAGAACAATGTTGCAGGAGGAAGTTTTCCTTTTGTCGCACGGAAAAGCCCTTTTCCATTTTCCGAGCGCAAAAACGGGTCGCTTGTGAAGTAACCACCAAAATGCCGCTTCGTAATGCTACCGCCCCATTTTCCTAAAATACTAGACCACCTTACATGGACTATCTCCCAACCGACATCTCAAACCTTTTCGCCCATCCCGGTAAAAGGACAAATGTCCGCCGAATCGTAGGAAGTGGGTCCGGTTTGTACTACATGTACATGATCTATCGCCTGTGATTTTTGAAAAATCATTTTAGACTCGCAATATGTGGTTTCTTCAGAGATCCAATGCAAGTTCTAACGATGCTCGCCCCTATCTTCATGCACACCGGTTCGACCATAGTTAGAAATTCGATAATTCAAAACGGCATAATAAATTCAAAAAATCCGAACAATGAAAATCCTTCGTGGTGTCATATTATGTTACATAGTTGAAAGGAAAATACCAGACTTGGTATATTGATCATGTTTCAAAAACCTTCACAAAATGACCTATCATGTTCGAGGTTTCATGGCTTTCATCCAAATGACCGATGTTATGTGTCAATCACGGCATAGTTTGTGATGTTGTGCCCATATTATGCATGTGTGGACATTGGTATGGAGAACAATGTTGCAGAGGAAGTTTTCCTTTTGTCGCACTGAAAAGCCCTTTTCCATTTTCCGAGCGCAAAAACGGGTCGCTTTGTGAAGTAACCACCAAAATGCCGCTTCGTAATGCTACCGCCCCATTTTCCTAAAATACTAGACCACCTTACATGGACTATCTCCCAACCGGACATCTCAAACCTTTTCGCCCATCCCGGTAAAAGGACAAATGTCCGCCGAATCAGAGGGAAGTGGGTCCGTTTGTACTACAGTACATGATCTATCGCCTGTGATTTTTGAAAAATCATTTTAGACTCGCAATATGTGGTTTCTTCAGAGATCCAATGCAAGTTCTAACGATGCTCGCCCCTATCTTCATGCACACCGTTCGACCATAGTTAGAAATTCGATAATTCAAAACGGGCATAATAAATTCAAAAAATCCGAACAATGAAAATCCTTCATGGTGTCATATTATGTTACATAGTTGAAAGGAAAAATACCAGACTTGGTATATTGATCATGTTTCAAAAACCTTCACAAAATGACCTATCATGTTCGAGGTTTCATGGCTTTCGTCCAAATGACCGATGTTATGTGTCAATCACGGATAGTTTGTGATGTTGTGCCCATATTATGCATGTGTGTGGACATTGGTATGGAGAACAATGTTGCAGGAGGAAGTTTTCCTTTGTCGCACGAAAAGCCCTTTTCCATTTTCCGAGCGCAAAAACGGGTCGCTTTGTGAAGTAACCACCAAAATGCCGCTTTCGTAATGCTACCGCCCCATTTTCCTAAAATACTAGACCACCTTACATGGACTATCTCCCAACCGACATCTCAAACCTTTTCGCCCATCCCGTAAAAGGACAAATGTCCGCCGAATCGGTAGGAAGTGGGTCCGTTTGTACTACATGTACATGATCTATCGCCTGTGATTTTTGAAAAATCATTTTAGACTCGCAATATGTGGTTTCTTCAGAGATCCAATGCAAGTTCTAACGATGCTCGCCCCTATCTTCATGCACACCGGTTCGACCATAGTTAGAAATTCGATAATTCAAAACGGGCATAATAAATTCAAAAAAATCCGAACAATGAAAATCCTTCATGGTGTCATATTATGTTACATAGTTGAAAGGAAAATACCAGACTTGGTATATTGATCATGTTTCAAAAAAACCTTCACAAAATGACCTATCATGTTCGAGGTTTCATGGCTTTCATCCAAATGACCGATGTTATGTGTCAATCACGGCATAGTTTGTGATGTTGTGCCCATATTATGCATGTGTGTGGACATTGGTATGGAGAACAATGTTGCAGAGGAAGTTTTCCTTTTGTCGCACGGAAAAGCCCTTTTCCATTTTCCGAGCGAAAAACGGGTCGCTTTTGTGAAGTAACCACCAAAATGCCGCTTTCAATGCTACCGCCCCATTTTCCTAAAATACTAGACCACCTTACATGGACTATCTCCCAACCGACATCTCAAACCTTTTCGCCCATCCCGTAAAAGGACAAATGTCCGCCGAATTCCAGTAGGAAGTGGGTCCGCTTGTACTACAGTACATGATCTATCGCCTGTGATTTTTGAAAAATCATTTTAGACTCGCAATATGTGGTTTCTTCAGAGATCCAATGCAAGTTCTAACGATGCTCGCCCCTATCTTCATGCACACCGTTCGACCATAGTTAGAAATTCGATAATTCAAAACGGGCATAATAAATTCAAAAAATCCAACAATGAAAATCCTTCAATGGTGTCATATTATGTTACATAGTTGAAAGGAAAATACCAGACTTGGTATATTGATCATGTTTCAAAAACCTTCACAAAATGACCTATCATGTTCGAGGTTTCATGGCTTTCGTCCAAATGACCGATGTTATGTGCTGAATCACGATAGTTTGTGATGTTGTGCCCATATTATGCATGTGTGTGGACATTGGTATGGAGAACAATGTTGCAGAGGAAGTTTTCCTTTTGTCGCACGGAAAAGCCCTTTTCCATTTTCCGAGCGCAAAAACGGGTCGCTTTGTGAAGTAACCACCAAAATGCCGCTTCGTAATGCTACCGCCCCATTTTCCTAAAATACTAGACCACCTTACATGGACTATCTCCAACCGACATCTCAAACCTTTTCGCCCATCCCGTAAAAGGACAAATGTCCGCCGAATCAGAGGAAGTGGGTCCGTTTGTACTACAGTACATGATCTATCGCCTGTGATTTTTGAAAAATCATTTTAGACTCGCAATATGTGGTTTCTTCAGAGATCCAATGCAAGTTCTAACGATGCTCGCCCCTATCTTCATGCACACCGGTTCGACCATAGTTAGAAATTCAGATAATTCAAAACGGGCATAATAAATTCAAAAAAATCCGAACAATGAAAATCCTTCATGGTGTCATATTATGTTACATAGTTGAAAGGAAAAATACCAGACTTGGTATATTGATCATGTTTCAAAAACCTTCACAAAATGACCTATCATGTTCGAGGTTTCATGGCTTTCATCCAAATGACCGATGTTATGTGCTGAATCACGGCATAGTTTGTGATGTTGTGCCCATATTATGCATGTGTGTGGACATTGGTATGGAGAACAATGTTGCAGAGGAAGTTTTCCTTTTGTCGCATTTGAAAAGCCCTTTTCCATTTTCTCCGAGCGCAAAAAACGGGTCGCTTTGTGAAGTAACCACCAAAATGCCGCTTCGTAATGCTACCGCCCCATTTTCCTAAAATACTAGACCACCTTACATGGACTATCTCCCAACCGACATCTCAAACCTTTTCGCCCATCCCGTAAAAGGACAAATGTCTCGAATCGTAGGAAGTGGGTCCGTTTGTACTATGTACATGATCTATCGCCTGTGATTTTTTGAAAAATCATTTTAGACTCGCAATATGTGGTTTCTTCAGAGATCCAATGCAAGTTCTAACGATGCTCGCCCCTATCTTCATGCACACCGTTCACCATAGTTAGAAATTCGATAATTCAAAACGGGCATAATAAATTCAAAAAATCCGAACAATGAAAATCCTTCATGGTGTCATATTATGTTACATAGTTGAAAGGAAAATACCAGACTTGGTATATTGATCATGTTTCAAAAACCTTCACAAAATGACCTATCATGTTCGAGGTTTCATGGCTTTCATCCAAATGACCGATGTTATGTGCTCAATCACGGCATAGTTTGTGATGTTGTGCCCATATTATGCATGTGTGTGGACATTGGTATGGAGAACAATGTTGCAGAGGAAGTTTTCCTTTTGTCGCATCGGAAAAGCCCTTTTCCATTTTCCGAGCGCAAAAAACGGGTCGCTTTGTGAAGTAACCACCAAAATGCCGCTTCGTAATGCTACCGCCCCATTTTCCTAAAATACTAGACCACCTTACATGGACTATCTCCCAACCGGACATCTCAAACCTTTTCGCCCATCCCGGTAAAAGGACAAATGTCCGCCGAATCAGTAGGAAGTGGGTCCGGCTTGTACTATGTACATGATCTATCGCCTGATTTTTTGAAAAATCATTTTAGACTCGCAATATGTGGTTTCTTCAGAGATCCAATGCAAGTTCTAACGATGCTCGTCCCCTATCTTCATGCACACCGGTTCGACCATAGTTAGAAATTCAGATAATTCAAAACGGGCATAATAAATTCAAAAAAATCCGAACAATGAAAATCCTTCATGTGGTGTCATATTATGTTACATAGTTGAAAGGAAAAATACCAGACTTGGTATATTGATCATGTTTCGAAAAAACCTTCACAAAATGACCTATCATGTTCGAGGTTTCATGGCTTTCGGTCCAAATGACCGATGTTATGTGTCAATCACGGCATAGTTTGTGATGTTGTGCCCATATTATGCATGTGTGTGGACATTGGTATGGAGAACAATGTTGCAGAGGAAGTTTTCCTTTTGTCGCACGGAAAAGCCCTTTTCCATTTTCCGAGCGCAAAAACGGGTCGCTTTGTGAAGTAACCACCAAAATGCCGCTTCGTAATGCTACCGCCCCATTTTCCTAAAATACTAGACCACCTTACATGGACTATCTCCCAACCGACATCTCAAACCTTTTCGCCCATCCCGGTAAAAGGACAAATGTCTCGCCGAGAGGGAAGTGGGTCCGTTTGTACTACATGTACATGATCTATCGCCTGTGATTTTTGAAAAATCATTTTAGACTCGCAATATGTGGTTTCTTCAGAGATCCAATGCAAGTTCTAACGATGCTCGCCCCTATCTTCATGCACACCGGTTCGACCATAGTTAGAAATTCAGATAATTCAAAACGGCATAATAAATTCAAAAAATCCAACAATGAAAATCCTTCATGGTGTCATATTATGTTACATAGTTGAAAGGAAAATACCAGACTTGGTATATTGATCATGTTTCAAAAACCTTCACAAAATGACCTATCATGTTCGAGGTTTCATGGCTTTCGTCCAAATGACCGATGTTATGTGCTCAATCACGGCATAGTTTGTGATGTTGTGCCCATATTATGCATGTGTGTGGACATTGGTATGGAGAACAATGTTGCAGAGGAAGTTTTCCTTTTGTCGCACGGAAAAGCCCTTTTCCATTTTCCGAGCGCAAAAACGGGTCGCTTTTGTGAAGTAACCACCAAAATGCCGCTTCGTAATGCTACCGCCCCATTTTCCTAAAATACTAGACCACCTTACATGGACTATCTCCCAACCGACATCTCAAACCTTTTCGCCCATCCCGGTAAAAGGACAAATGTCCGCCGAATCAGAGGGAAGTGGGTCCGGTTTGTACTACAGTACATGATCTATCGCCTGTGATTTTTTGAAAAATCATTTTAGACTCGCAATATGTGGTTTCTTCAGAGATCCAATGCAAGTTCTAACGATGCTCGCCCCTATCTTCATGCACACCGTTCGACCATAGTTAGAAATTCAGATAATTCAAACGGGCATAATAAATTCAAAAAAATCCGAACAATGAAAATCCTTCAATGGTGTCATATTATGTTACATAGTTGAAAGGAAAATACCAGACTTGGTATATTGATCATGTTTCAAAAACCTTCACAAAATGACCTATCATGTTCGAGGTTTCATGGCTTTCGTCCAAATGACCGATGTTATGTGTCAATCACGCATAGTTTGTGATGTTGTGCCCATATTATGCATGTGTGTGGACATTGGTATGGAGAACAATGTTGCAGGAGGAAGTTTTCTTTTGTCGCACGGAAAAGCCCTTTTCCATTTTCCGAGCGCAAAAAACGGGTCGCTTTGTGAAGTAACCACCAAAATGCCGCTTCGTAATGCTACCGCCCCATTTTCCTAAAATACTAGACCACCTTACATGGACTATCTCCAACCGACATCTCAAACCTTTTCGCCCATCCCGTAAAAGGACAAATGTCCGAATCCAGGAAGTGGGTCCGGTTTGTACTACATGTACATGATCTATCGCCTGTGATTTTTTGAAAATCATTTTAGACTCGCAATATGTGGTTTCTTCAGAGATCCAATGCAAGTTCTAACGATGCTCGCCCCTATCTTCATGCACACCGTTCACCATAGTTAGAAATTCGATAATTCAAAACGGGCATAATAAATTCAAAAAATCCAACAATGAAAATCCTTCGTGGTGTCATATTATGTTACATAGTTGAAAGGAAAATACCAGACTTGGTATATTGATCATGTTTCAAAAACCTTCACAAAATGACCTATCATGTTCGAGGTTTCATGGCTTTCATCCAAATGACCGATGTTATGTGTCAATCACGGCATAGTTTGTGATGTTGTGCCCATATTATGCATGTGTGTGGACATTGGTATGGAGAACAATGTTGCAGAGGAAGTTTTCCTTTTGTCGCATCTAAAAGCCCTTTTCCATTTTCCGAGCGCAAAAACGGGTCGCTTTGTGAAGTAACCACCAAAATGCCGCTTCGTAATGCTACCGTCCCATTTTCCTAAAATACTAGACCACCTTACATGGACTATCTCCCAACCGGACATCTCAAACCTTTTCGCCCATCCCGTAAAAGGACAAATGTCCGCCGAATTCCAGGGAAGTGGGTCCGCTTGTACTACAGTACATGATCTATCGCCTGTGATTTTTGAAAAATCATTTTAGACTCGCAATATGTGGTTTCTTCAGAGATCCAATGCAAGTTCTAACGATGCTCGCCCCTATCTTCATGCACACCGTTCAACCATAGTTAGAAATTCGTATAATTCAAAACGGCATAATAAATTCAAAAAATCCAACAATGAAAATCCTTCATGGTGTCATATTATGTTACATAGTTGAAAGGAAAAATACCAGACTTGGTATATTGATCATGTTTCAAAAACCTTCACAAAATGACCTATCATGTTCGAGGTTTCATGGCTTTCGTCCAAATGACCGATGTTATGTGTCAATCACGGCATAGTTTGTGATGTTGTGCCCATATTATGCATGTGTGGACATTGGTATGGAGAACAATGTTGCAGAGGAAGTTTTCCTTTTGTCGCATCGAAAAGCCCTTTTCCATTTTCCGAGCGCAAAAACGGGTCGCTTTGTGAAGTAACCACCAAAATGCCGCTTCGAATGCTACCGTCCCATTTTCCTAAAATACTAGACCACCTTACATGGACTATCTCCCAACCGACATCTCAAACCTTTTCGCCCATCCCGGTAAAAGGACAAATGTCTCGCCGAATCGAGGGAAGTGGGTCCGTTTGTACTATGTGTACATGATCTATCGCCTGATTTTTGAAAAATCATTTTTAGACTCGCAATATGTGGTTTCTTCAGAGATCCAATGTAAGTTCTAACGATGCTCGCCCCTATCTTCATGCACACCGTTCGACCATAGTTAGAAATTCGGATAATTCAAAACGGGCATAATAAATTCAAAAAATCCGAACAATGAAAATCCTTCAGGTGTCATATTATGTTACATAGTTGAAAGGAAAATACCAGACTTGGTATATTGATCATGTTTCAAAAACCTTCACAAAATGACCTATCATGTTCGAGGTTTCATGGCTTTCGTCCAAATGACCGATGTTATGTGCTGAATCACGCATAGTTTGTGATGTTGTGCCCATATTATGCATGTGTGTGACATTGGTATGGAGAACAATGTTGCAGAGGAAGTTTTCCTTTTGTCGCACGGAAAAGCCCTTTTCCATTTTCCGAGCGCAAAAACGGGTCGCTTTGTGAAGTAACCACCAAAATGCCGCTTCGTAATGCTACCGTCCATTTTCCTAAAATACTAGACCACCTTACATGGACTATCTCCCAACCGGGACATCTCAAACCTTTTCGCCCATCCCGGTAAAAGGACAAATGTCCGAATCTGTAGGAAGTGGGTCCCTTGTACTACATGTACATGATCTATCGCCTGATTTTTTGAAAAATCATTTTAGACTCGCAATATGTGGTTTCTTCAGAGATCCAATGCAAGTTCTAACGATGCTCGCCCCTATCTTCATGCACACCGGTTCGACCATAGTTAGAAATTCAGATAATTCAAACGGGCATAATAAATTCAAAAAAATCCAACAATGAAAATCCTTCATGGTGTCATATTATGTTACATAGTTGAAAGGAAAAATACCAGACTTGGTATATTGATCATGTTTCAAAAACCTTCACAAAATGACCTATCATGTTCGAGGTTTCATGGCTTTCATCCAAATGACCGATGTTATGTCAATCACTAAGATAGTTTGTGATGTTGTGCCCATATTATGCATGTGTGGACATTGGTATGGAGAACAATGTTGCAGAGGAAGTTTTCCTTTTGTCGCACGAAAAGCCCTTTTCCATTTTCCGAGCGAAAAACGGGTCGCTTTGTGAAGTAACCACCAAAATGCCGCTTCGTAATGCTACCGTCCCATTTTCCTAAAATACTAGACCACCTTACATGGACTATCTCCCAACCGACATCTCAAACCTTTCGTCCATCCCGTAAAAGGACAAATGTCCGAATCCAGGAAGTGGGTCCGGTTTGTACTATGTACATGATCTATCGCCTGTGATTTTTTGAAAAATCATTTTAGACTCGCAATATGTGGTTTCTTCAGAGATCCAATGCAAGTTCTAACGATGCTCGCCCCTATCTTCATGCACACCGTTCGACCATAGTTAGAAATTCGATAATTCAAAACGGGCATAATAAATTCAAAAAATCCGAACAATGAAAATCCTTCGTGGTGTCATATTATGTTACATAGTTGAAAGGAAAATACCAGACTTGGTATATTGATCATGTTTCAAAAACCTTCACAAAATGACCTATCATGTTCGAGGTTTCATGGCTTTCGTCCAAATGACCGATGTTATGTGCTGAATCACAGATAGTTTGTGATGTTGTGCCCATATTATGCATGTGTGTGGACATTGGTATGGAGAACAATGTTGCAGAGGAAGTTTTCCTTTTGTCGCACGGAAAAGCCCTTTTCCATTTTCCGAGCGCAAAAACGGGTCGCTTTGTGAAGTAACCACCAAAATGCCGCTTCGTAATGCTACCGCCCCATTTTCCTAAAATACTAGACCACCTTACATGGACTATCTCCCAACCGGACATCTCAAACCTTTTCGCCCATCCCGGTAAAAGGACAAATGTCTCGAATCAGAGGAAGTGGGTCCGTTTGTACTACATGTACATGATCTATCGCCTGTGATTTTTGAAAAATCATTTTAGACTCGCAATATGTGGTTTCTTCAGAGATCCAATGCAAGTTCTAACGATGCTCGCCCCTATCTTCATGCACACCGTTCAACCATAGTTAGAAATTCAGATAATTCAAAACGGCATAATAAATTCAAAAAAATCCAACAATGAAAATCCTTCATGGTGTCATATTATGTTACATAGTTGAAAGGAAAAATACCAGACTTGGTATATTGATCATGTTTCAAAAACCTTCACAAAATGACCTATCATGTTCGAGGTTTCATGGCTTTCATCCAAATGACCGATGTTATGTGCTGAATCACGCATAGTTTGTGATGTTGTGCCCATATTATGCATGTGTGTGGACATTGGTATGGAGAACAATGTTGCAGGAGGAAGTTTTCCTTTTGTCGCACTAAAAGCCCTTTTCCATTTTCCGAGCGCAAAAACGGGTCGCTTTTGTGAAGTAACCACCAAAATGCCGCTTCGTAATGCTACCGTCCCATTTTCCTAAAATACTAGACCACCTTACATGGACTATCTCCCAACCGGGACATCTCAAACCTTTTCGTCCATCCCG
Source organism: Avena longiglumis (assembly GCA_030063025.1). Classification (NCBI taxonomy): domain Eukaryota; kingdom Viridiplantae; phylum Streptophyta; class Magnoliopsida; order Poales; family Poaceae; genus Avena; species Avena longiglumis. The sequence goes on from CP125978.1 coordinate 463,077,725, forward strand.
GTAAAAGGACAAATGTCTGCCGAATCAGAGGAAGTGGGTCCGCTTGTACTACAGTACATGATCTATCGCCTGTGATTTTTGAAAAATCATTTTAGACTCGCAATATGTGGTTTCTTCAGAGATCCAATGCAAGTTCTAACGATGCTCGCCCCTATCTTCATGCACACCGGTTCACCATAGTTAGAAATTCAGATAATTCAAAACGGGCATAATAAATTCAAAAAATCCGAACAATGAAAATCCTTCATGGTGTCATATTATGTTACATAGTTGAAAGGAAAATACCAGACTTGGTATATTGATCATGTTTCAAAAACCTTCACAAAATGACCTATCATGTTCGAGGTTTCATGGCTTTCATCCAAATGACCGATGTTATGTGTCAATCACGATAGTTTGTGATGTTGTGCCCATATTATGCATGTGTGTGGACATTGGTATGGAGAACAATGTTGCAGAGGAAGTTTTCCTTTTGTCGCATTTAAAAGCCCTTTTCCATTTTCCGAGCGCAAAAACGGGTCGCTTTGTGAAGTAACCACCAAAATGCCGCTTCGTAATGCTACCGTCCCATTTTCCTAAAATACTAGACCACCTTACATGGACTATCTCCCAACCGGACATCTCAAACCTTTTCGCCCATCCCGTAAAAGGACAAATGTCCGCCGAATCAGAGGAAGTGGGTCCGGTTTGTACTACAGTACATGATCTATCGCCTGTGATTTTTTGAAAAATCATTTTAGACTCGCAATATGTGGTTTCTTCAGAGATCCAATGCAAGTTCTAACGATGCTCGCCCCTATCTTCATGCACACCGGTTCGACCATAGTTAGAAATTCGTATAATTCAAAACGGGCATAATAAATTCAAAAAATCCGAACAATGAAAATCCTTCGGTGGTGTCATATTATGTTACATAGTTGAAAGGAAAATACCAGACTTGGTATATTGATCATGTTTCAAAAACCTTCACAAAATGACCTATCATGTTCGAGGTTTCATGGCTTTCATCCAAATGACCGATGTTATGTGCTCAATCACGATAGTTTGTGATGTTGTGCCCATATTATGCATGTGTGTGGACATTGGTATGGAGAACAATGTTGCAGAGGAAGTTTTCCTTTTGTCGCACTAAAAGCCCTTTTCCATTTTCCGAGCGCAAAAACGGGTCGCTTTTGTGAAGTAACCACCAAAATGCCGCTTCGTAATGCTACCGTCCCATTTTCCTAAAATACTAGACCACCTTACATGGACTATCTCCCAACCGACATCTCAAACCTTTTCGCCCATCCCGTAAAAGGACAAATGTCCGCCGAATCAGAGGAAGTGGGTCCGGCTTGTACTACATGTACATGATCTATCGCCTGATTTTTGAAAAATCATTTTAGACTCGCAATATGTGGTTTCTTCAGAGATCCAATGCAAGTTCTAACGATGCTCGCCCCTATCTTCATGCACACCGTTCGACCATAGTTAGAAATTCGATAATTCAAACGGGCATAATAAATTCAAAAAAATCCGAACAATGAAAATCCTTCGTGGTGTCATATTATGTTACATAGTTGAAAGGAAAATACCAGACTTGGTATATTGATCATGTTTCAAAAACCTTCACAAAATGACCTATCATGTTCGAGGTTTCATGGCTTTCATCCAAATGACCGATGTTATGCTGAATCACGGTATAGTTTATGATGTTGTGCCCATATTATGCATGTGTGTGGACATTGGTATGGAGAACAATGTTGCAGGAGGAAGTTTTCCTTTTGTCGCATCGGAAAAGCCCTTTTCCATTTTTCGAGCGCAAAAACGGGTCGCTTTTGTGAAGTAACCACCAAAATGCCGTTTCGTAATGCTACCGCCCCATTTTCCTAAAATACTAGACCACCTTACATGGACTATC